>CM054125.1:129138226-129738226 GCA_028751855.1 Ambrosia trifida | reverse complement strand
ACAGATATCTCTCCGATAACAACTGAATTTTACTTGCTTGCCTGAAAAGTTGTACCGGTTATAGAAAGAAATCAACAGTCGGATCGACTGTTGATTGGTATATAAAGAGCAAACCGAAGATCATTCAAAAATTTAAAGTTACCGCTAACCTCTGCGCCATCATCAACTACAGCAAACCGACGATCTTCCTCCACGGCACTCCTAATGGGCCTCTCTTTATTTCACGGTACGATTTGTGTTTTTGTTGCTTTATAAATAATAAGTTTTGTGTTTATCAAACCCTAACGTCTGAGCAATGATTTATTAAATCGTTTTACTAATTTCCGATTCTTGATACTTTCATAAATCATTTTACTAATTTCCGATTCTTGATAATAATAAATTATTATAATAATAAAACAAAGGAACTAAATTACAAATATAATAAAATAATAATAATAATAATAATGTTTATTGAGCAATATCTTCGACCTCTCTTATAATCAGGTAAATATGGATATTGTCTTTCACATCCGGATGGGTCAAACACAAAAAAGTCAAACACCATGTCTCCTTAAGTCGTTGATTCATTTGGAAATCGAAAACGCCTATCGTCACTCTGTATAGAGAAGAAAAACAACAACCGAATATTTAGTTCTCTCCGAACTTCAGCTTCCAAAATACGACGTCGTTGTAGCTCATATGTTATTATCTCTTCTCTTATTCTCTGTTTCTCTAGTTCTCGATGGATTATTGCTCTCATATCGACTCTCACAATTATTCACAATTTTATACATACAACACACCTTCATCGTTGACCGTACTGTTCTTTGTGACTCATAGGAGTCTTGAAGACGAAATGAATTTTACAAGATACTTGAAACAAGGTATGGATATGGAGAATAAATATTTGACTATACGTGGTTGATGATGTCAAGTTTAAGTCATTGATTCATTTGGAAATCGAAAACGCCTATCGTCACTCTGTATAGAGAAGAAAAACAACAACCGAATATTTAGTTCTCTCCGAACTTCAGCTTCCAAAATACGACGTCGTTGTAGCTCATATGTTATTATCTCTTCTCTTATTCTCTGTTTCTCTAGTTCTCGATGGATTATTGCTCTCATATCGACTCTCACAATTATTCACAATTTTATACATACAACACACCTTCATCGTTGACCGTACTGTTCTTCTTGATCTTTTTATGTATGAATAGTGACCCTCTGGCAAACCTACCTCTGTTTTGAATTTGTTGCTTCCATAGAGAAGTTATCAATCTCACTGTAATGATCAGGAACATTCCAAATAACTGTATAATTTCGTTCAAGATTCCTATGCAAGCAAGTCAAATTCAGTTGTTAGACCAACTTGAGATATGAGTTTGATTAGCTTGAATCTCTTTGATCCATGGTATCCAGTCTTCAAGGTGGACTTAAGCACCTGAACGGGAAGTTGAAATTTTGAATGATGTTCGTCGACTGCACCGAACACACTACAATTATTCACAATTTTGTAAGGATTTATTTATAGATTAATGAAACAACTTTTCAGTTGTTATCCGAGAGATAGCGGTCAACGATGAAGACAGCCTGAAAGTGGATACCATGGATCAGAGAGATTCAAGCTAATTAAACTCATATCTCAAGCCGGTGCAAGTTATGTTGTAACGAAATCATTCTCACATGAATATCCTGCGTAAAGGACTAAAGCCACATATCTTGCCATTAATACCAACTGAATTTTACTTGCTTGCATGAAAAGTTCATTGTACGATGTCTTTTTCAGAGGACCTCGACTCTTGAGATGTTGCAGGTGTTTGAAAAGTTTGAACTGAAATTGAACTTTTCATGCAAGCAAGTAAAATTCAGTTGTTTTACTAATTTCATAGTCTTGATACTTTTAAACAATCGGATCGGCGCTAAACAATAGAAAGTAATTACAAATATTGCAAGAGGGTCACTATTCATATATAAAGAACATTAATCGGTTTCATCTTTGTTGTATTAATGGCAAAGTGATTTGTAAGGGAAGAAGAAGAGAATGTTATATATGTTTATCTTCCCATAGATATGAGTTTAATTAGCTTAAATCTCTCTGATCCATGATATGAGAGCATAAGAGAAGAGATAATAACATATGAGCTTCAACATAACTTGCACCGGATGATTGCCAATGAGATTGATAACTGGACAGGTTAGCCAGGTGTTTGTCAAAAAGGTAGAGCACACCACTAGAGCAAAAAGTTGTGTGTATGAATAGTGACCCTCTGGCAAACCTGCCATTATTTAGCGTAAAAAGTTCATTGTACATATACCTCCTTATTTAAAAACAAATCACATCATTGTAGAGGTTACTAGGTTACTCATCCACAATGTTCTTACCTATGAGTTTAATTAGTTTGAATCTCTCTGATCCATGGTATCCACTTTCAGAATCTGAAGAGAAGCTATCATCTCAGAGAGATATCTGTCAAGTAATTACAAGAAGATGATCAAAGATGCTTCAACATAACTTGCACCGGCTTGAGATATGAGTTTAATTAGCTTGAATCTCTCTGATCCATGGTATCCACTTTCAGAATCTGAAGAGAAGCTATCATCTCAGAGAGATATCTGTCAAGTAATTACAAGAAGATGATCAAAGATGCTTCAACATAACTTGCACCGGCTTGAGATATGAGTTTAATTAGCTTGAATCTCTCTGATCCATGGTATCCACTTTCAGAATCTGAAGAGAAGCTATCATCTCAGAGAGATATCTGTCAAGTAATTACAAGAAGATGATCAAAGATGCTTCAACATAACTTGCACCGGCTTGAGATATGAGTTTAATTAGCTTGAATCTCTCTGATCCATGGTATCCACTTTCAGAATCTGAAGAGAAGCTATCATCTCAGAGAGATATCTGTCAAGTAATTACAAGAAGATGATCAAAGATGCTTCAACATAACTTGCACCGGCTTGAGATATGAGTTTAATTAGCTTGAATCTCTCTGATCCATGGTATCCACTTTCAGAATCTGAAGAGAAGCTATCATCTCAGAGAGATATCTGTCAAGTAATTACAAGAAGATGATCAAAGATGCTTCAACATAACTTGCACCGGCTTGAGATATGAGTTTAATTAGCTTGAATCTCTCTGATCCATGGTATCCACTTTCAGAATCTGAAGAGAAGCTATCATCTCAGAGAGATATCTGTCAAGTAATTACAAGAAGATGATCAAAGATGCTTCAACATAACTTGCACCGGCTTGAGATATGAGTTTAATTAGCTTGAATCTCTCTGATCCATGGTATCCACTTTCAGAATCTGAAGAGAAGCTATCATCTCAGAGAGATATCTGTCAAGTAATTACAAGAAGATGATCAAAGATGCTTCAACATAACTTGCACCGGCTTGAGATATGAGTTTAATTAGCTTGAATCTCTCTGATCCATGGTATCCACTTTCAGAATCTGAAGAGAAGCTATCATCTCAGAGAGATATCTGTCAAGTAATTACAAGAAGATGATCAAAGATGCTTCAACATAACTTGCACCGGCTTGAGATATGAGTTTAATTAGCTTGAATCTCTCTGATCCATGGTATCCACTTTCAGGTTGTCTTCATCGTTAACCGCTATCTCTCGAATAACAACTGAAAAGTAATTACAAGAAGATGATGTCAAGTTTAAGTCATTGACATTTAATTTTTTTTTTTAACTTTTTATTATTATTAAATTAAAAAAAAAAAAAACAACTCAAAACACCAAAAAACTACCAAAATAAAACACCCCCCAGAAGCGTCTCGCTTAGGCCTAAACGAGGCGCTTCTGAGGGGTGAAAATAGAAGCTGGGGGGGTTTAAATATCACCACCCATTCAATAACCTAACTTACTTTGCAAAGATTATATAAAACGTGTCCCAAACGTTACATTACTTGCACTGAATTGTTTATATGTAAACTTACATATTTACATTTTATATACTTCATGTTAGTTCATACAGTATAATATAATATCATCCATATGTAAAACACACATTTAAATATTATATATATAACATATTGTATGTTAGTCCATACACCAGATGGTAATAGTAATGTAACATGTGTGACCGACCTTTTGAGACTCATCTCCAAACAATGTAAACACCCCATAGTTGTTAAGGGGCAAGGCACATTTAAGGCACAAGTGTAGGCCTTAGGCCTTGGTGCAAGAAGCTTAAAAAGCAAGGCTTTTTTAGGCTTTTGAAGTGGAGCTTGGCCTAAAAAAATGCGCCTAATAGTTTGAAAGTGGAACTTTTGAAACGGAAGCGATAAGGCTACGATGAGCCTAAAAAGTGAGTTTAGGCGTGCGCCTAGATGAGCCTTGACAATAGAGCCCACACCCAGACACAGAATTTCAATTCCCTATGGCACTCGTCTCCAAACCATGTCATGGTTAAGATGCTCATAGGCGCCCCCTTCCCTTGCCAACACCCACCATCACCACCCTATCCATGAAAAGCGCCCACCTGTTGCGTTGCAGTGTTCGTCACCACTGTTGCTGTTGATATGGTGCCATTGATACCTACAAAAAAGCCTATAGTTCCAACAATCTTCCGGTTACACAAAATTCAACATATATCAACATTCACAGTGCTATTGTTGTGCCTATAGCATACAATATGTAACCGATTATTCTTCAGTAAATATGAAACACGGATTGACATCAGTCTAATAACATTCACCGAATAACAAACATCATATATTTAGTGTTCAAGAAAACAAGAGAAGCCACAAGCCCTTCTACTACACCACTTACAAAGATAATATCCCAATACTACCTATCACAAACAACTCAAAATACATAACCACTACCAACTTACTTCTCACTAAGATACACCTTGAGATTAATAATAATAATATCCTTTCCCTTTCCTTCTTCGCCTAC
Organism: Ambrosia trifida; assembly: GCA_028751855.1. Taxonomy (NCBI): domain Eukaryota; kingdom Viridiplantae; phylum Streptophyta; class Magnoliopsida; order Asterales; family Asteraceae; genus Ambrosia; species Ambrosia trifida. The sequence goes on along the minus strand of CM054125.1, from coordinate 129,733,329 downwards.
CTCTCACATAGTAATCATCATCTTCATCATCATCATCATCACTAAGATACATCTTAAGATTAATGTACTTCCCTTCTTCACCAATCTCCTGAAACTTATACCTAGGCATCACACACTCTTCATGAATCGGATTCTTACAAGCACGACACGCAACCACCTTCCTATCATCCTTCCCCATCTCCTCCAAACAGACCGTACACTTACACCCATCTTCAACCTTCACATGCTCTTCATCTTTCTTCCTCTTATCATACATCTCCATAAACTTCTCCTTAATAAACTCACCAGCAAATGCTTCATCAGAGACCTCAATGGACAGGAGACGTGTGAGATCCCATGCACTTAAAGTTTGAAGACGGAGACAAGGGTCGTTGGTGGGTAGGTTAAAGACACGAACGTAAAGAAAAAGAATGTGTTTGCATGGGTTGGTTTGGTCAGGGCAGTTGCATGAAGGGGTGGTGGAGAGTGTGACGGTGTAGACGTTGCCGGTGGCTCCTATGATGAAGAAGTCGGCGTTGGAGCGGTGGAGAAGGTGGAGAGGGTTTTTTAATGAGCGGTTGAGTCGTAGGGAAAACTTTTGTTCAGGGGTTGGTGAGTTGTAGCCATCGCTGTCCATTATGGTTATTGGTTGGGAGAGTGTAGGGTTAGAATTGAAGGGGTTGATTGGGTGTTGTGTTGTAGGTTTATTTATAGGAGAATATGAAACGAATATATGTTGATGGGAATTTAAGGAGTTGCTAAAGTAATGGATTGAGTTTGTTTTGGTTCCGAGATTTAAGGGATATACATAAGTTTTAAGATTACGCCCCACTTACGGTGTGCGCATATAATGTATATATGTGTGGCCCTCGGGGGCAAAAGTAAAGTTGCACTAGTTTTAACGTTATTTTACTAATTTCGTGAAAATAACGTTAAAAATAACGGACGGTTAATCATGCATCATGTGGTGACGTTGATAGCCAAAAGACAAAGGGGTACATGCACTGGTCGGGTTTGTCCCGATTGCTAAGTGTTTTGTGCCTTATGTCCAAGGCTTGATACCAAACCACATCGAGCCGGGGGTCTCACTGGAAGCAGCCTCTTTATTCTTAGGGGTAGAGGTAAGGCTATCTATATCTTACCCTCCTCAGACCCTACCTTAGCTTTGCTATAGGTGGGATTAACTGAGTATGATGATGATGATAATGACATAAGTTTTAAGATTATTTACTCGATTACATGTTTAATTTTTTAATTTGATCTTTTAACAGTGATAGAAAAAAATTTAAATATAATTTATGTTTTTTTTAACGGCGGATATCGTAAAACAAGTAAATATAATTTATGTAAATGTCAATTTGCTGAATTGTCAAGGACTAAACGGTGTGGGGAATGTGGGAGGCTTGTGAAAGGGCTATGACCTCACGCCAACACCACCCCCGCTCTCTCAAGGCGTGACGACTATGAGGGAGCTTACGGTTGTCAAGGAAATGGCTTTCAAACTTTTGGAATGTTGTGAAGGGCAGTGAAGGATGGTAACCATACCATAGTAGGTAATGACGGAGGGTGGAGGGTGTAGTGATGTGACGATAACGTAAAGGGTAGTGATGGTGATTAGGATAGCGACAATATCCTATGCTTATTAAGACATCATGTGTGTAGATCTAGAAGAAAAGTTAAGTGTGGCCCAAAAAACTATTTTGAATATATAGGTATCCTAATATTTACTGAGCAGTATCTTAAGACATAAAATGAAAAAAAAAAAAATTGCAGTAACATTATAATTTGTCAGCTAAATTGAGCTTTAGCACGGACTAACCCCTGCATACATCTTTCCCTAATACGAGCATAGAAACATTTTTTACCTTTTTTGATATACAAAAAATAAATAGTGGCTTTTTAACGATCCACTTCCAGGGATCATCCACTATAATACGATGAATCGTGTGCTTCTTTTGGGATGTTTGGAGTTAATGTTGTTATCAACATTTTATAATCCATATTTTTTTAACGACAAATTTCTTGCTCCTCGTGAAACTTGAATTCAATACTTCACACTTTAAGTGTATCAAAAGGTTTTCCTTACTACTGGACTACAAACCCCAATGGTAATAATCCATACTTTTAATACATCGTTCTTAGCTCATTTGTTAATTGGTTATCTCTCTTGTAATAAATAAGACTTTAACAACTTCATCTTTAAAAAACTTATTTCTACGTATGTGGCCATTTTTAAGGTAAACAAAACTGTTTATAAATTTAGTGTATCAGAATAACAATAGATTGGTTTCAAGTATTTTAGAATGTCAGCACACTACAAGGTATGAGACCTTTAGCGGGGACGTCCGTCGCCACCAATGATATAATAACCTAATGTACGAGCAAACCATGGTCGTTGATCTATGCTGTGATCCGATGGTAACTGAGTGGTTAGTTGTGGATTAGGCTGGTCGCCGCTAATACTTAAATTTCTTGTAGTGACATGTAAAAATATAGCATAAGCTAGTTAAACTTATATAATTTTTTTTTATTATTATTTTTTTTTGCTTGAATTATTCTTGAATGCTTTTTTGGTTATATATATAAAAAAAGAGTAATAAACACTAAATTAAATAAAATGATAATAAACTGAAATCTTAACTACCCACCACAAATTTCATTATTACGGAGTAGGACTGTAGGAGAGTAGGTTCTATTGGGGTGATCCATCACTCAAAGAGTCGCATCAAGCTCAGCTAGGAGAAATGTGCATATTTTATTCTAAGGATACGGTGATCCACTCAAGCACTCTAGTGATCATTCATTGATTCTTGATCTCTCAATATCACTTAATTTTAAAATCCATTAATTCAATTTTTGAGGGTTTATGAACAAAGAACAGCCATGTAAATGTTATCGAGCATTGAACGGATATGGTATCAAAACATTATAAATACCATACCATCGCTCAACTAGAATCGGCATCGCCTGACGTCCATCCGTCCGTTTTACGTCAGCGGATCGTTTAGCGTCCATCCGCCCGTTTTACGTCAGCGGAACGTCTGGCGTCCAACCGCCCGTTCTACGTCAGCGATGCAGCTGGCCTCCAACGGACGCCAGATACAGCACTACCCGCCAGTTTTATGTCAGCGGTACACCCTAGCGTCCAACCCACGCCAGACGCAACATTGTCCGCCCGTTTCACGTCAGCGGACCCAACATACTTCGAAGCTTCCTCAGCAAGCCAAAGGAAGCCTCACCAACACAAACTGGAAGATGCCTTTTGGAGCAGCCTTGGGACTCAACCCTGCCCCAGAAAAAATATCTCTGACGCAACAGGCTGCCCGTCAGAGCTCCTCTCCAATCAGAAGACTGCTCTCAGTCTGACATGCAGAAAGGAGGACGATGTGGCAGCCTCCCAGCCAAGATATCTTCCTGACAAGCAGACTTTCTCAACCTGTCCCGAAGTCCGAGAAAAGGTATGATTACCCACCGCCCTTGGTCTACCAACAGGCGGGCGCCACGTGTCCGCCGACCTTCAGCGTCTACTCGATGGGCGCCACGTGTACAGTCATCAGGACGGTAACATCCCCTTAGTATTTTACATTCTCCTTTTTTTTATCAAAACCCACTTGCACCAAATGGGTTTAAGGACTTGGGCCGGATAATGGAGACGCCTCTACCTGGGTCAGGCCCCATTAAAGGTAGAGGATGGGCTGAGAAAGTATGAGAGCTAGGTACTATAAAAGGAGGAGCCCCTTCTCCTTTTATTGACATCTAAGATCTCTCACACTTTCACTAAAGAGGAATACGAACTCCTTCGTGTCTTCTTCAACCACTTGTTTATTATACTAACTTTTAGAGGCTCGGCTCTTCTAATCGGTAGTCTCCTAAACTCCCTGGTCTTGTCCTTAGACCCTTACGTATTTCCAAACACACTCTCTTTGCAAAATACCGTAGGATCACATACTGGATTAGCGCCTGTTCGGTAATCCAGGATTCGTGTTTTTTCATTGGCGCCATCCGTGACCTTACCACAAATACTCTAAACAAAACAGCTTTAACATATATACCCACCAATCCATATTGAAAAAATGACCACTTCACCTCCAAGAGTGTTCACTCCATCGGGGGCCGTTGAAGACATCACCGACGCCACCCCAGGTCTTCACAGTACGGGCGGCAAAAACTTCAAACAGCAATTCGCCTGTCACCAAACACAACAGGCGTCAACCAACATAACAAAAACAAAATTCAAACAAGGCTGAAGTACTCACCTTCAACAGACAGCGGCCCAGCCTTACCCACAGGTGCCACATCATAACCCTCCCTGACGCCAAGACGACTCAGCCCCAACAAACAGAGTACACCCTCGTCCAACTTATCCAGATCATCCAGGCGGGTGGGATGTGCGCACAAATCCTGAAACCGGACTTCTTCCTGGAAATCCTTCATCACTTCAAAAGATGGCGCTTTCTGGCCCGCACGTAGCTCCAGTTTCTCCATCTCCACTGGTATCACCTCCTTCTTCAGGAAGAAAAAGCAATTCTTCCACTCGTGAAAAGTCTTCGGAGAGCTCTTCGGCACAATCAGGGTCACCGTCTTCGACCTTTCTACAAACGACACCCAGCCGGAGTCTTTCACCTCAATTTTGTAGAACACATTGAAGTGTTCAAACTCCGGCTCCCTTCTCAAGGACCGGCAGGTGGCCTCGAAATGCATAATTCGCATTACCCCGAACGGGCTCATCTGTGAAATATGCACCCCATACTTTTGAAGAACGGAGATGAGAAATTTCGACACCGGTAGACTGTAACATCCCGTTTTTGGCTATATAAATAAAATGTGTTGGGTCATATTTATTAATGAATGAAACAGGTCATTAACCGTAAAGAGAACCAATAACATGTGAGATGAATATTTGTGTATTTAAAATTAGTTCGCGAGCAAGTGACGAATAGCATGGTTATTTGAAATATGAGATCCTGGCGAATAATTAGTATTATAAGAGACCGGTTAGTGATAATATAATATATTATGTTATATTTGCACCCTACTCAGTTTTGAACGAAACTTAGGTTGGCGCGTAGGTAAAAATTAGCTCGTCTTAGCAGGATATTCGGAATTTTGTAAAACGTTATATTCTATAAGTTATATGAGAAAAACGAGTGAAGCAGCTGAGATTAATTATAATTATAAAATATAATAATAATAATAATAATAATAATAATATTATGTGAGATACACTCGTATAAGTGCACGAATGTGCAAAAAATTGGTGAAGTGTATTATTTGTTTTGTGAACGCCAAACCGACTAAGGACGGATAAGTTTTCTAAAACTAATATTAATAAATATAAATAGGTTAAAGAAATACATGCACGTATGAAACTTCACAATACTTCATTGTGAGGGTATGGAGGGTTATATTTATATGACACACATGTCGATATGGCACATGTTGGTATAAACTTCATTTGTAAGAAAACTTTATGACAAAGCTAAGTTCGCAGAAGAAGTCGGTTAAGAGGACAACACTTAGTATAAATAGGACATCCAAACACTTTAGTTACACATACAATAACCTTGTGGCGTAACCTTTTGCGTATTAGTGATTTCATACATAACTTTTCATACATAATTTCAGGTATTTCTCGTTTAAGGTTATGTCTAGTTAATTATCCATTATATTAGTATTATTAGTAGTAATATTAGTATTGTTACTTTTAGGAATTTCGATTATTATTGGAGGTGAGTATTGGATAGTCTAGCCTTACTTAGGTATGGACTGATCTACCATGCTTAAATAAGGTAGCGCTAACCAATATCCAACTGTAATAATAATTGGATAGGTGTACCGTTACCTAACCTAGGGGTGGTATCACTACTAGAAAAATACCCTTCTTTGACATTTTTTTATGACATACCCTATTTAATGACATGCAAAAGTGCATGTCATAAAAAAAATGTCATCTTTCATAAAAAATGATAATTTCTTGACGTTTTTTTAAGCGTGTCATTGATTTTCCGTCATAAAATAAAAAGCATGACGATTTTGAAATCAGCATGTCATGGTTTTGTGTCACCTAAATCCCAATTCCCTCCTTACTCTCCTTCACTCCTCCCCATAAACAACCCCCTTCTCTCTCATAACAAAACTAATCTATCTGCTCTCATCTCTCTCTCTCTCTCTCTCTCTCTCTCATAACAATCAAAACCTTAGGTTCTTGCATTTTGCCCTAAGTTCTTTGGTACTCCACAACATCCTAACCCGACTCACCCTCGAACACCGATTGGTGGGACCCATGTTCGTCTGCAAGTCATGGCTACAAGCCTGCAAGGACCCGTCTCTTAACCACCTGTTTGACCTCGAACCGGCGTTTAAATTGCGACCCGCTGAGTCAACTCGGTGGTGGACTGCTGTGTTCGAAAAGAAGATTGATAATATGATCCGATCTGTTGTTGATTGGTTTGATGGACGGATTGTTGAAGTTAGGGTTAGACATTGTTCTGATCGTTCACTTTCTGTTGTTGCTGAAAGGTGATTGGTTTGGTTTTTAATTTAATTGATTTAGGTTTATATTTTTTTTTATTTTAATTCTTAATTATTTTAGATGGTTGAGAACAAATAATTAGGGATATGGATGATCTAGGGTTATTTTGAATCCTTTATGTGTGATTTTGATTGTTTGATTACAGAGAATTAGGAATTTGTTTGATCCAAGGCTTGTTTTTGCATCCAATTTAGATATATGAAAGCATAGAATTAGGGATTAATCGATTGAGGTTTTGTTTTTACCAGACGCACCCTCGCGACACGCCTCTTTTCCTGCATTTTGCCTTAAGTTCACCTTCGTCGCTTCAATTACTGGATACGTTTGTTCTGATTATCAGAACCTCCAGCCTGTGTAGCACCAGACGGTTCAAACCCTAATCACACTCTTCTGTAGTTAACTTTTCTCTTGAGTCAAGAGCAAAATTGCCTTTGATTTTGAAATACATGAATATAGTATGTGCTACCAATCTTTTGAAAGGTATATATCATTATAATAGCTCTGCCACAGTGCCACTCGACTTTTAAATGAAATAACAGCAACTGAACTATTTTTGTATTTTAGAACATAATGGTTGTTCCAAATTTGAATCAAAGTGAATTAACCAAAACTGAAACTAAATTGAATTCAAGTATACTCTATTGCTATACTCTTAAATGTCAAATTTGATTTTTTTAATCCTTTTTTTTCAGGACATACTGTGCAGAGATAGCACATAATGTATCGACCCACAAAAGGAAGGAAATTGTTGAGCGTGCAACACAATTGGATGTGGTGGTTACCAACAAATTAGCCAGGCTGCGCAGCCAAGAAGACGAATAAGCTTGGTACCTGCATTTTGAGCATAATTTACATATTTGCTAAATGCTATCCTCTCTATCTTCCTATATATGTTGTCAAGAGTACTTCATCATCTGCAGAACCATTGATCTTGACATTTAATGTTCATTCAAATCAATACCCCTGCTGTCGGTTAGTGTCACACATGCTGCTAAATTCATGTTGAATTCGTCGTGTCGGACTTGTAAAATTGTCTCTTAAACTCCACCTGTGTGTTGGGATTCTCACATCGAATCATCTGTTTAATGCATTGTTCAACCTGAACTGCTTCTCCCACAAGGCACTCAATGCAAAACCCTAAAGAGTTTAAGTGAAGCATAGTTTTTCTTTTACGCTCTTCTTCACCCTGAATCTTATCTGTGACTTCTTCCAGGTGTTGAACAAAAGTATCCACAACTTTTGAACCTGTGTCTGAAGTCGGTTGACTTCCTGCCTCCAAGTCAAAGAATACTTCACTCTCTTGGTCAAAGGCGTCATTTGACTTGAACAGAGAGATCTTCTGTAGCCGTTTGATACACAGACTCATGGTTTCTTTCAAAATTTTCAAATTCTCATTGATGTGTTCTTGAAGCTCTTTCTGACCACCACAGTTATTTTTAGCATTCACAATTATTTGATTATATTTATTTATTTGATACAGGGGGGACAACTACAAATGGTGATTACATACTTCCATTTAAGACCGGTGCATTTCTGGCAAAAGCTCCTGTTCTTCCGGTTATTTTAAAATATCCATATGAACGATTTAGCCCTGCATGGGACTCAATATCTGGGGTAAGTCTTTTAAAAACATAGTTTTCTTATATTTTCCCAAATATTCATTTTATTCTTCGATTTTCAGGCGCATCATGTGATATTGCTGCTGTGTCAGTTTGTAAATTATATGACGGTAACAAGGTTACCGGTTTATTACCCGTCACAAGAAGAGAAAGATAATCCAAAATTGTATGCAGAAAATGTGCGCGGATTGATGGCTCGTGAGGTATGTGTATACATTCATTTTGACTTTTATGGTCAAATCCTTGATTATTCAAATTTAACACTGATATGATCTTTGTGGTTCAAATACCATCATTTTTTATTTGTATTGGCTAATGTTTGGTATATATAAATTACAAATGGTGTGTGGGCTTGAGGGGGGTTTTTTTTTGGTGTTTTGTCAATGTAGTTCTTTTTTAATGTTCAATATTTACTAAAAGTAATATTACACTGTCTTCAGTTACTTTGTGATATATGTTGTATTCAAAATGAATTTTATTTTTTATATTACGAGAACAAATAATTGCGTTTAACTTTTATATATAATTATTGTGACTTCATATCATATAACAATACTAAAATTTTAGTGTTTAAATAAATGGCTTGTTTTGAGCTCTACGTCTTAAATATTTGAATGTTTTTTTTAATATATTGATAATCACAATATATTATTATGTATTCTTTAGTTTTTTTTTATCATAGTTTTATATTAGTTATATTTATAATTATGTAACTTTTTATTTTCATTTAATTTTTTTAGATCATCGTTGTACGCATAAAATAGCTCGCGAGCCTAGTACAACTCGGTTAGTGAAGCTCGACTTGAGCTCCAGCTCTTGTGTAGGCTCGAGCTGATTTAAGCTCGACGAGAGCCAAGCTGTTGGCTAGTCTATCTTGAGTTGCTCGCGAGTGGCCTAACTCGTTTACACTTTGCCACACATCCAACAACCCCAGTAATGTTTTATCATCTAATAATTGTTGTTGGTTGTTCAGGGGAAGGTAATAATGTCATATATTGGTTTGGCGGAAAAGCGAGTATACCATGCGGCTCTCAACGGTAGGCTGCGTCAGAAAGAAGATTGATAGGCCCTGAAAATGATAATTTAGTTCCCGTTTGGTGTACAGTTTGAAAACACAAAGCAAATCATTTCAAGGGTAGATTGAAATGGTCACTGCCTTTGAGAAAGCATTTGGAAGGTACTCACACTTTTAACCATCTCTATCTCACATTCCATCACATAACTTGTACAAACTGTATCACTAACAACCTTACTATTTTCAGATAATCCCCATTAAACTGTGCCCAAGAAGGCCAGGAGACCAACAAAAGTTTATGCATCGACTAACGTATTAATTTTATTGTTGTCTCAGGTTGGGGAGGAGTAGATTACTACGCGGATGAGGATATGGATATCATTCGCGAAGAATGGTCAAGCTATGTCGTGACATTTATTTTCAAGTGATCGAAATTGGTTTTAAGGCATGTATTTTCGATAGAATATTTTTGTAAACGTTAATTGTTGTCCCGGATTGGTTTGTAATTTTATAAATATGTATTATAAATGAAATGATGTTTTTGTTATTAGTTTGCTAATTATTTTGCATATAATAAAATAGCTATAAATCCAGGAGGGTAAATATGTAATTTTACAGGAATTTTTTTTTAAATTAATAAATTTATGACACGCAAAAGAACGTCATAAAATTCTGTCATAATATGTGTTGAAAAAATGTCAACAAAAACTGTCATAAAAAAAGTGTCATTAAAAAGTGCCATAACGTATGTCACTAAATGCTGTCATAAATGTGTGTCATAAACAGATGACACGCAAAAATATGTCATATTAAATTTATGACACCGCCATCCTTAACGTTTTTTTTCTTGTCATCAGACCCCTTTCTTGACGCGCATTGCGTGTCAAGAAAGGCCTTTTTTCTAGTAGTGTATAATTGTATCAGGACCCTGAGATAGTACCTGGTTGTATTAGCATGGTCGATTGCAAAGGGCTAATAAAGAGGTGAGTTACTTAAACTATTTTCAAAACGTGATACTTGCTCATAAAATTGTTTTGGTGGTGATTGATCATGTATATGCATCGAACCATAGGTGTGGGCATCCAGGGTGTTATATATATTATAATGATCATTATATTTTCCATGCGTGGACATACATGTACAGCTATATGGGGTGTGTTTACGCTGTATGTGTGAATATATAATGCTTAGGCCGGATATATGATTATGGTGACGTGCAAGGAGCTCATACTTGATTAATAAAATTGTTTATGGGGTTTTTTACTGATGAGTCAGTTTATGTGACTCACCAGCTGTGTGTTGACGTATTTTTATTACTCGAGCATGTATCACAAGTTGCTGGTGTAAGGAATGGGAGTTCCTAGCTGAGAGTTGGAATACTTTAGACGATGCATCTTATTATAGTTAAGCTTTGTTTAGATTGGTGGTACCTGGATCGCACTGGCTTGTAATAATACTCAAGTTATGTAATAAGATTACGTTTCCGTTTTAAGTTTGCGCCGACTGGTCACTGTAAGTGCCCCGACCTGGGCGGGGTGTGACAAGTTGGTATCAGAGCTTTAGTTTAAGAGATTTAGGTACTCATTGAAGTATCTAGACTTAAACTAGGACTTGTAAGCCAAGTGGAAGTGCTAGTCTTGGTAGGTAGAGGCTAGTATAATAGAGGAGGTATAAGATTAGTATGCCGAACTTTATGATGGAAGGACCATATGGTAGTTGGGAGTTTCATGGTGTGTATCATAGATTGCTTTCATGCCTGGCCAACATGAAGGTTAATGAATGATACCGCTATGATCTCGCAAACATCATATTGTACTGAAATCAGGAAATAGTAGGCAGAGTTTTAAGAATGTGGTTGAGCTCTAGTACTTTGCTACTAAAACTTGTATATATATATATATATATATGTATATATATATATATATATATATATAGGTGTATCCGTGGGAGCATATCGTGCTTACCTTATTCCCATCTGTTTGCTTGTGTGCAAAGTGATTAATAAGTAAATTGAGAGTTGATTTTATGTTTCTAAGTTAACTAGTGGAATTTGTATATATTGTCTAGCGTATGTATTTAAGTATGCTAGTGGTTTATGTGTAGCATAGGTGAGTATGCATATTTGTGGGTGTTAAATGAAACCATAGGATACGTAAAGCAGATAGGGCGATATAAGGCCTGAATAAAATACCCTAGACATGTTAGTTGTGTAATCAAGTAAGGAACTTAACCGAACTTGGTATATCCATTTTCCCATGATAGTTAATTAGAACCAGGCTCGAAAGTGACCCAAAGACAGATTGTAGTGGAGTAAGGAAGGCATTTGAAGCCGATGTTTTCTTTTTCTACTCGGTGACATATAAAACTCTCTTAAGAGTTTAGTCAGAATCTTAGAGTTCCATTAGTTAAAAGAACCTACAGAAAAGGTTAATAGTGTATCAATGGTTAATGTTCAATCAATCAAGTGCCCGTATAAGAACGGTAGGCTTTGCAAACTGAAGCATTAGAAACCAAAGCAATTATCACTTTTGGGATACGTTAGAAGAAAATCCTAGACATTAACAGTAAATGGGATAATAATCAGGATCAGCGGAGATCTAATTTTAGGGATTATAAATGGAGACCTGTGTAACATTTCGCAATGAATTCCTTGTACGTTACGATTATTATTAATAAAACGTCGAATTTCATCATTTATCGTCCTTTTAAAAATGTTTCATGACACATTTGGACCCCTAGTACTATGCTATAAGTATATATTATATATATATGGTAAATAATTATCAAAAAAAAATATTGCCTGGGCCGGGATTCGAACCCGAGCCCATGGCCGGTTCAACATACACAAACAACAAACCAGCTGATCTACACCACATGCTTGTTTAGTCTTCAACGCATTTTAATTTTATAACGTACTTAAAGTCTTAACAGTTGACTTGGAAAGTCAACTGTGAAGACAATTCACCATAATTAATCCATCCAAAACGCGTTTGATCCCTGTTATGGTATGATTGATGATTGAGAAGGATGATTCGCGTCCAATGCACGCTCAATTCACATCAATTCTTTCCTTATCAATCCCAATCACGCGTCAATGATTGAACACGAGTTAACCCTTACCCAATTTAAACCCACAAGCCTTTCACTATAAATTGAACCCTGCATTACACTCTAAACTCGCCGAATACTCTTTCCTCATCTTCAATTTCTGTTAAAAATCATCCTTTCAAGCTGTTAGGACAAAGAGGATTGGTGAAACCACTTTTGTAAACCTTAGTCTAATTCACTTCTGTCATTTTGGCTAAGTATAGAAGTACTGAAGAGAAGACAAGAAACTGCTGATTAGAAGATATGAGAAGTGCTGAAGAAGAAACTTCATCAGAAGTTCTGAAGTCCAAACCAGACAAGTTCACTTCAGAAGTACTGAAGACAAAACTACTCTTCAGTAGTTTGTCCTTCATCAGCACTTAGCATCAGATATTTCCCACCGCCTTTTGCATCAGTAGTTTATTGTTTATTATTACTTTTAGCTGTATTTGTTTCTTTCAATGTTGCAACTTGTGCAACTTGTTTCTGTTGTTTCTGTACTTGCTTTTTGGGCAAGATACATGCATGTAAACGTCTATAAATAGGAGGCTTCAACCTTCTATTTTAAACATTGATTTTAATAGAAAAATCCTTCAAACACTATCATTGTTCTATTCCATTTCTGTATTTATTGTGAATCTATCTAAGTATCTAATTCTCATTTACTGCTTAGATTCATAATAAATACTTGTCATTTATTAGTTTCAAACATCAAGGGGGAGTAATAACTCTGCCTTAGTATAAAAAGTGTTGCTTTAACTTATACATTCCGCTGTGCTTATAATCTGATCTACAAGGACTTGCTAAACACTTAAGTGTCAAGATAGCAAGTTCTTACTTAGCAAAAAGAGCAAACTGATCCAACAATTGGTATCAGAGCATTGGTTTATCTGATCACATATCAATCTAACAAATTGAGAATCAGACACAAAGCTCTTATTGATATTCAATAAAAAGTTCAAAAGTTCACTTTTTATCAATATCCATCACTTAAAAGAGTCATCTGACAAATCTATACTCTTTAAAATGGATCCACATAATACTGGTTCTGCCACTAAACCTGCCATGCTTGTGAGAAATGAGTACAACATATGGCAAAAGAGAATGGCACATACCTTGTCACAAACCAACACAGGTTGTTGGAGATCTGTGATATATGGTCCTCACAAACCAGTAAATGTTAATCTTGAAACTAATGTTAAGGTCCCTAAGGACCCTAAAGAATATACAGATGAGGATTTCCTAAAACTTGAGCTAGATGCAAAAGCATTCTCTATGTTGGCAATGGCTCTCCCAAATGAGATATACTCTGGCCTTTTACATTGTGAAAGTGCCAAAGAACTTTGGGACTGTCTTAAAGAACAGTTTGGAGGAACTGAAGAGGTGATTGCCAACACCAGAGAGATTTTAGCTCAACAATATGAAACATTTGCTTATATTAATGGGGAAACTTTGACTCAACAATTTGAAAGATTCTCCTCATTAATATCTGAGCTAAAGTTAAATGGTCAGACCTATACAACAGTGTCTATGCTACATAGATTTTTAAGGTCTTTACCTGACAAATGGGAAACATACTCCATTGTTTTAAGATCCTCACCAGATTTTAGCTCCCTCACTCTTACAAAACTCCATGGGAGATTACTTACTTTTGAGAGAGAAATTGATCAAAAGAAGAAATTACAAACATCTGGTAAAACTGCTGATGACTACCTACCAGGTAGTAGAGCACTTTTGGGACAAGATTCACCAACTTGTTCCTATGGATCTTATGACAATATTGACATAACCACTGGGATCTCATCAGAAAGATCTTTCCCAGGTTATGACAATAATGACCAAAGTCAAACTGCTGATAATCTATGTTTTATCATGGATGATTTGAAAATTTTTAGCAGTGATGACTTAGAAGAAATAGACATATTACACCAACTGGCCATGCTAAGCATTAAAACTAACAAGTTTTATAAAAGGTCAGGAAGGAAATTTCCAGGATTGACCAGTAATACAAAAATTGGTTTTGACAAATCTAAACTGAGATGTCACAAGTATCAGAAGTTGGGACACTTTGCTAGAGAGTGTAGAAGCTCTAGCTTTAACCAATCACAATCTGGAAATAACTATAACCCCAATTATAATAGGAATAATGGAACTCAAGGGAGTGCTCATTTTGTACAGGCACAAGCTCCTCAACAGCAATATATGCCTCAAGTACAATATGTTCAAGTGCCTGCTTAACAGATGCAGAGCCAACAATCAATCCCTCCCTTTCCAGCTGCTCAACTTCCTCCACAGCCTCAACAACCCTCTCAAAAAAGTCTCTTCACCTCAGGGTATGTTGACTGGAGCAGTCTCCCTTTTGACACCACAGAGTGCAATCCTGATGCAGACAACAAAGTGTTTGACATCAACTGGGGAGAACCAGACAATGGCAGAAAGAACTTTGCCTTAATGGCATTTGAAGGCTGTACTTCAAAATCTGCATTGTCACAGGTATCAAAAGAATCTTTGACAAAACTTTGCTCAAATTCTTGCAAAGAAACTTTTGCTCTCATAAGAGAGACAAATCTGCACTTACAAGGCAAAGCCAATGATTTAGAAAGAAAATACACACAGATAAAATGTGATTTAGAAAGAAATCTGTGTGCTAAGACAAAAGAAGTTTCTAAATTAACTGACTCTGCTATTGAAACCCAAGCACAAATTAAAATCATGCTAAATGACCTGGGAGATGTTAGACAAGAGCTTGCTAACACCAGGATCACTTGTGAAAAATGGGTGGAATCTTGTAAGGGGTATCAATTATTGCTAAACAAACAAAGTGCTTCAAATGTTAAGTTTGGCATAGGATACCATCATGTTGAAACACCAACAGATTTGTCTCCCAAAACTACTGAAGATGGGAGAAGAATTGTTTCAAATGAAACTTCTGAAAGGAAAGAATGCACATCTTTCCATGAAAACTTTCTAAACAGAAATCCTGGCATTTTTAAAGAAAGTACTTCAGAAGTATTAACAAAATCTGACAACAAGCCATCAGTAGTTTCATCTACATCAGGAGTTGAGACCCTGAAAATACTGATGAGCAAAATCTCTTCACAAATGTCAGAAATTTGCCTTTAGATCAAAAACAAAAGGCAAAAGAATGTGAAATTTGTGGCCTGTTCAACCACAAAACTGAATTTTGTAGATACAGAAAAGGAATTCAGTTCAATCAAAAATTTAAACAACAGGTTGTGGGAAATCAAATCAGAAATGATTATGAAAGAATCTTTAAACCCAAGAAACAACAACCTGAAAACACCTTTTCTCGGAAAAAGATAAAATCTCAACCAAAATCTTTTTCTCAAAATTCCTTGTCAGTAGTTAGACCAGAATCATCAGCAGTTTCACAAACTGCTGAGATTCAAAATCTAATGAACATGGTAGAACTACTGATGACCAAGGTTGATGGTGGTCCTAAAAAGGATATCACCATGGTTCTTAATGAAAAATCCATTGCCAAAAAGACATGGATTTCTCAACCTGGTCAAGAACAAACTGTAACTGTTCTCAAGAGCAAACCCAAAGCCAAACAGGCTTGGGTTCCTAAATCTAACTAATTTGCTTTTATGTGCAGAGAGTTTCCAGGGGCTTAAACAGCATATGGTATGTTGATAGTGGAGGCTCTATGCACATGACTGGATGCAGATACCTGATAAACAACTTTATCAGCCAAAGAGAAGGATCTGTATCCTTTGGGAACAATGCTAAGGGATATGTGCTAGGACATGGCAATGTCTCCTCTGGCAAAATACAGTTTGACAAGGTCAATCTGGTGGAAAACCTTGAATACAACTTGCTGAGTGTGTCACAAATGTGTGATAAAGGATATTCTTTCTTTTTCACAAAGACAGCATGCAAGATCATCTCACCAGAAGGCCAGAAGTTGATAGAGAAGATTATAGAAGATCATACTTTGCTGATTGCCAAAAGATGTGGCAATGTCTATGCAGTGGACATTGAAAAAGACAAAGTATTAAACAACACTGCCTGTTTCTTCTCAAGGGCATCAACTTCAGAAACAGATCTCTGGCACAGGAGACTTGGCCATGTGAACTTTAAAACCATAAATAAAGTCACAAAAATGGGCTTGGTCAGAGGTCTACCTTTGAAAGTATACCAGTGTCAAGAACACTGTGTATCCTGTTTAAAGGGAAAACAGCATAAGTCCTCCTATAAGTCTATTGAAAAATCAAAAACAACTGCATGTCTTCAACTACTCCATATGGACTTATTTGGACCTGTCAAGATTATGAGCCTTGGTAAAAAGAAGTACTGCTTAGTCATCATTGATGACTACTCAAGATTCACATGGGTATTCTTCTTATTTTCCAAGGATGAGGCTGCTGAAATCATCAAGTTCTTCATTCTACAAGTAGAGAAACAATATTCTCTATCTGTCAAAACCATTAGAAGTGACAATGGGACAGAGTTCAGGAACAAAACTCTGGATGAATTCTGTTTGTCTAAAGGGATTATTAGACAATACAGTGTTCCCAGAACTCCTGAACAAAATGGTGTAGTAGAAAGGAAGAACAGAACATTGATAGAAGGAGCAAGAACAATGTTAGCTGATTCTGGACTGCCATTGTACTTTTGGGCAGAAGCAGTTAACACATCATGTTATGTTCAGAATAGAGTTCTTGTGGTCAAGAGACATTCCAAGACTGCCTATGAAGTTCTTCATGGCATGAAGCCCCTTATCTCCTTTTTCAGGGCTTTTGGGTGTCAATGTTTCATCTTGAACATCAAGGAATCTATTTCAAAGTTTGCTGCCAAAGTTGACTCAGGTTACTTTCTTGGTTACTCTTCTACTAGAAAAGCCTACAAGGTTTTTAATTCTCACACCAGGATAGTAGAAGAAACATTGAATGTCAAGTTCATGAGTCAAAACACACTCTTATTCCAGCACATCCTGCTGAACTCTTTGACCTTGACAACTTTCACTTTGGACCTGAAAAGACTGTTACTTCTTCCAAACCTACTTATTATGGTGATCAAAGGTTTGAAGATGAGGATCCTACACCATGGACTCCTCAAACAGTCATTAAGTCAACTACAACACCATCAGAAGTTTCTCAAACTTCTGATCAAACAAATACTGAAGGCCAAACTCAAACATCTGCTTCAGCACCTGCAACTACTAAAGAAGCTAAAACTGCTGAACCAGATATTATAGACCTCAGTAGTTTGTTTGAAGAACAAGAGCCACCTACACCTGTCAGTGGTTTACAACAACTGATTGAACACAGAGATCATCCACTTGATCAAATCATGGGTGATATAGCTTCAGGTGTTCTTACCAGAAACCAGCTCTCCAACTTTTGCCTATTTTCAGCCTTTATTTCACAGTTGGAACCAAAGAAGTACCAGGAAGCCCTCAAAGACAATAATTGGGTGCAAGCTATGCAAGATGAACTGCTTCAGTTCAACAAGCAACAGGTCTGGGAAATCTGTCCCTTACCTCAAAACAAGCAACCAATTGGTACAAGATGGGTTTTCAGGAACAAACAAGATGAAGCTGGTATGATAATCAAGAACAAGGCAAGACTGGTAGTTCAAGGGTACTCTCAAGAAGAGGGAATTGACTATGATGAAACCTTTGCTCCAGTTGCAAGGCTTGAGGCCATCAGGTTATTTCTGGCCTATGCCATTTCCAACAAAATTAAAGTTTATCAAATGGATGTGAAAAGTGCATTTTTGTATGGAAAAATCAAAGAGGAGGTGTATGTCTGTCAGCCACCTGGGTTTGAGGATCCTTCTCATCCTGAGTGGGTGTACAGACTGGACAAAGCTCTTTATGGGCTCAAACAGGCTCCAAGAGCCTGGTATGATACACTCTCCACCTTTTTACTCAAAAATAACTTTACAAGAGGTGCCATTGATAAAACTCTTTTCATTAAACATGTTGGAAATCATGTCTTACTTGTTCAAATTAATGTTGATGATATCATTTTTGGTTCAACAAACACAAAACTGTGTGATGATTTTAAGAAACTCATGCAATCAAAATTTGAGATGAGTACCATGGGAGAACTGCAGTACTTTCTAGGACTGCAGATCAAGCAACAACCAAATGGAACTTTTATACATCAATCATAATATGTTAAAAAATTATTGAACAAATTTTCTTTAAATGACTGTAAATCATGTTCCACTCCCATGACACCAATCACACAAGTTGAACCTGATGATCAAGGAAAACAGGTTGATCAAACCATGTACAGATGCATGATAGGTTCCCTTTTATACTTAACTGCTTCTAGACCAGATATTATGTTTTCAACATGTGTCTGTGCTAGATATCAATCAGCACCAAGGGAATCACACCTTATAGCAGTCAAAAGAATTTTCAGATATCTGAAAGGAACACCAACACTGGGAATTTGGTATCCTGCCTCAAGCAATACCAAGTTATCAGCTTTTTCAGATAGTGACTATGCAGGGTGTAAGATGACAAGAAAGTCAACATCTGGTGGTTGTCAATTCCTGGGTAACTGTCTAGTGTCATGGCAATCAAAGAAGCAGACATCTGTTGCAACTTCAACTGCTGAAGCTGAATACATTGCAGCTGCAAGTTGTACATCATAGATACAATGGCTCCAATATCAACTTCTTGATTATGGAATCAAAGAGACCAAGACACCTTTGTTTGTAGACATCAAATCTGCCATTAGCATCATTCAAAATCCGGTACAGTTCTCAAAAACTAAACATATTGAGATCAGGTACCATTTCATAAGAGATTGCTATGAAAAAGGCAAGATTGAGGTGAAGCATGTAGCAACAGCTAATCAAATAGCTGACATCTTCACTAAGCCCCTTGACACATCAACATTTCAGAAGTTAGTATCCATGCTTGGAATGCTAAATTTGTAAGTGTTTACTTTATTTTTTTTTTAACACATATGCATATCAGTTAGAATCCAAGTTAACACTTGATTCTACCCAACTCTACATCAAACTTCTACATCAATCACTACTGTTATGCATAAAACATCAAAATTTTTTTTCCCTTTTCCATCCTTGATTCCATCCTGTTTACCTTTTCCTTCTTTTTTCTGGTTTTCACTTACAAAAAGACAAAAGTCTGAAACAAAACTTCTGAAAAACAAAAAGAGAACTACTGATTAACAAAAATCAGTATGAGAGAAACTACTGATGAACAAACATCAGTATGGGGATAATTTCTGAAAAGTGTGTAACTTCTGATAAAATAACCTTCAGAAGTTATGAATAAAGTATTTATAAAAACATTTCTCATCAGCTGTTAAACTACTGAAGAGAAAATGGGAACTACTGATGAAGTAATCCTTCATCCGCAGTTTAAGTCAAAAGGGCAAATCTGACTTTTCCCATCATCAGAGGTTTGACCTAATCAGTTTAAAACCTCTGATAAAGAGATTTTTAACCAAAGGCGGTTTAAAAACTTCTAATAAAGAAGATTCAAGCGGTTAAAACTTCTAATAAATACCTTTTCTCCACGCTTATCCTTTCAAACTCAAAATATCCCTCCTTCTCTCTCAAAAACTCTCTCAAATAACCTATACCTGCAAATCCACTGTTCGATCAAAACCCAAACCACATGGCTTTAGTTCTAAAACAGGGACACAATCAAAGGGCCTTTCTTGAAAAACAAGAAGGCTGGTCCCAATACGATGAGATCATTGATCTTGTCGTTAAATCCCAATATTTTACTGCTCTCACAATAAACCCACCAATTCACACTGAAACTCTGAATGAGTTCTGGGCAAATGCTGAGACGGTTACAATGGATGATGAGGTCATTTCCCTCAACTCAAGAATAAAAGGGAAACAACTGACCATCACACCGGCCACACTGGCAACAAGACTGGGTCTGGATGATGTAACTGCCCCTGACCATGTTGCTAACACTGATATTCATCTAACCATGACTGAGTGTGGTTATCAAGGTACTCTCTCCCATGCTACAATATTCAAAAAATATTTTGAACCAAAATACAAGCTTTTGTTTCATTATATTATTATGTGTTTGAGTCCAAAAACAGGGTCTTATGACCAGATGCCCTCCACTTTTCAACCAATATTTCATTCCATTGTGAATGAAACTAAATTCAGGGCATCAAAACTATTTTTCAATGAGTTGGTGTTACATCACAATAATACCAAGAAAAAGTTTTTGTTATACCCAAGGTTCATTATGCAATGCATAATAGGGGAACTGGGTAATGAGGTGCTTGTGGGAAAAATTTCAACTTTAAATCCTTTAACATCACAAGCATACTCAAGGCATAACAAACCGGCTGCCTGGCCAGAAGATGATCAGGGAGAACAACAACAAGTCCCCCTGAAGCCCACATCTTCCAAACTCACACCACCAAAAGCCAAAAGCCCAAGCCAACAAAAACTGCACCCCACCAACCTAAAAGAAAAGCTGTTCAGGAGGTTGAGATGCCTGAACATGCTCATGAGCATTCTGCTCTTCAAATAGGTGAGACTGAAACACCCTCTCAGTCTCATCCATCTCAAACCCCACCAAGAGCACCCATAACCATTTTATTCAAAAGAAAAAGACTTAGAAAAACATATGAAACACACTCTTCTTTTGAAACTGGTGAACAACAACTTTCACCACCTATTGCCCAAACTACTGAACCAACCCCACAAATTTCTGAACAAGAGGCAATAGAAATTGCCAAACTTCTCTCTGGGCTAAAAGGGAAGGTCCCATCTGATCATGTCAGTCCCCTACAACCACAACAAACAGGGGACATAACTACTACATCAGACATGGATGTGGACATCTCTAGCCCTATCCCAAGAGATGAGGGTGGACCAGAGTCTTTAAGCCCAATTTTAGAGACTCTTGGGGCATCTGAGGCTGCTACTACTCAGTTACCACCCAGTGGTGGATCTGAGGATAGAAGTAACATAGCTAAGACCTCAGATGTGGCAACTACTGATGAAGGCTTAATGCCTGAAGTAGGAAATCCTCAGTACCAAGAACAAGAGGTTCATGAGAGAACTGAGTTGGGCTCAGCTCATGATTTAACTGAGACAGTCCTCATTGAGGGCAACATCAGGGATTCAGATGATTCCATTACTTTGGATGATGTTTCACACACTCAAACTACTGAATTGACGGCACTTTCTGAAGGTCCTGTTTCAGGGGTATCCAGGCTCAAGAAGCCAGTCACCTCTGCACAGGTTAAAGCCCACTCAATCCCTAAAACCCCTAGAGTGGCATCCTCTGTACAACATGAGGATCTCCCAAAAACACCCCCTTCACAACAAATGCCCACCCAATTCCCTGGGCAAGCAAGCATAGACCTGAACCAGCTATGCAGCCCAGAGGGTCCCCTGTACCACATGATGAATACACTCATCAGAAATCACTTCCAAACATATACAGCTGACTTGGAGCTGTCCATCAAGAATCAATTTGGAGTGATCAAGACCAAGATGAACGATCTGTCCAACAAAATAGACTTCAACAGCAAACAGATTGCTCATCTTCAAGGACAATTCTCCCAACCCTCTGCTTCAAGGGTTAAAATTGATGAATCCAAAAAGGGGGAGAAGATCAGGGAACCTAAGGAGTCATTCCAAGCCAGGATAAGGGCAAGAGTGGCTATCCTTGAAAGAGATCAAAAAGATCAGGCCAGGAAAGAAAAATTGGCCAAACAGTTTGGTGTCTCAATAGAAGAAATTGAAGCAGCAGAGAAAGAAGATGAGACCCAAACATCTGAAGAATCCCTAAGACACAATGAAGAAACTTCTGATGACAAAACTTCTGATGAAGAATCAGAAAGTACTGAAGACAATCCTTCAGTAGTTGACAAACCATCAGCAGTTGTCAACACATCAGAGGTTAACACTTCCAAACCTCAAACAACTGAACCTTCCAGAACCACTGCTCCCATTCAACCAACATCTGATCCCATCAGGCCTACAACTGTTACAACAATGACTGTACTAAACCCTTCTCCTATCTCTCAATCAGCTGAACTATTAGAGAAGAGCTTAATTGCAGCCAACAAGAAGGCCAGAGAAGATCAGATCTGGAAATCTCTGGAAGAAAGGGATGATTTGGATTTAAGCCATGAAGAAAAACTTCAGGCTTATGAAGCTGAACTACAAAGGCAGGCTAGCCTTGATGAGATTGCTGAACAAGATAAAAGACAACAACTGGTGTCTTACATTACCAAGAACAGCAAGACTAAAGCCTTTACACTCAAAGGACTCTCTATGCAAGAGCTGACAAGAAGAGCACAATTGCTTGCAGACAAAGTGGCCACAAGCAAAGAAGGAAAGGCCAAGAGAGCCCAGATAATAGAAGAGTTAGTAGCAGAAGGATATGGTTCAAAAGCCTCAGTATCCAGATGGAAAGAAGAAAGACTGATGGATACTTACAGAAAATACTTGGCTGCCAAGGCTGCAAATCCAGAGAAGTTTCAAACTGATGATCCTTCAAGATCAGTAGTTAGAACTTCTGGTGTATCTAGAAGAACTGCTACTCAGAAGAAGAAGGCAGAGGACAATGTCAAAACTGACTTCAAAATGGTACTACTTGAAGGAAGTTCAATAGTCCATTCAGATTTTGACATTGAGGAGAAACCTCTGTTAACACAATTCAAGGATCCTTCCACTTTTGCTTATCAAATACAAAAGACCATCAAAGAAAAGCTGCATACCAGAGTAGTGACTGAACACCATCTCCCAACTGTTCAGATGCCTGATATGCAACAACAACAAGGAAGAGAATCCCACCTGAGGCTATCTGAAACTGAAAACATCCAGCACTCAGATTCATCAACCCAAGGGACAAGTCTGGTTCCCTATTCTTCTGACTTTAACAAGTCAAAGATCCCTATCATCAGATGGTCACTTACTGATAACAACTCAGTATTGTTGACAAGAAGAGACCTCTCAAGCAGGGCTTACAAGAAGATCAGTGATCTGAAGAAACTGTCAACACAAGACCTGCTCACAATTCAACATCTAGAACCACAGAGAGGATCTCTATCTGATGGTCAGTTAAACCAGCTCAAGAACACCATGTACAAAGAGATATGGAAGATTGTTCAAGACAGAAGAAACACATAAGGAATTAGTAAGGTTTTGGCTTCATCAATCCAGGGGGAGATTGTTAGGACAAAGAGGATTGGTGAAACCACTTTTGTAAACCTTAGTCTAATTCACTTCTGTCATTTTGGCTAAGTATAGAAGTACTGAAGAGAAGACAAGAAACTGCTGATTAGAAGATATGAGAAGTGCTGAAGAAGAAACTTCATCAGAAGTTCTGAAGTCCAAACCAGACAAGTTCACTTCAGAAGTACTGAAGACAAAACTACTCTTCAGTAGTTTGTCCTTCATCAGCACTTAGCATCAGATATTTCCCACCGCCTTTTGCATCAGTAGTTTATTGTTTATTATTACTTTTAGCTGTATTTGTTTCTTTCAATGTTGCAACTTGTGCAACTTGTTTCTGTTGTTTCTGTACTTGCTTTTTGGGCAAGATACATGCATGTAAACGTCTATAAATAGGAGGCTTCAACCTTCTATTTTAGACATTGATTTTAATAGAAAAATCCTTCAAACACTATCATTGTTCTATTCCATTTCTGTATTTATTGTGAATCTATCTAAGTATCTAATTCTCATTTACTGCTTAGATTCATAATAAATACTTGTCATTTATTAGTTTCAAACATCAAGGGGGAGTAATAACTCTGCCTTAGTATAAAAAGTGTTGCTTTAACTTATACATTCCGCTGTGCTTATAATCTGATCTACAAGGACTTGCTAAACACTTAAGTGTCAAGATAGCAAGTTCTTACTTAGCAAAAAGAGCAAACTGATCCAACACAAGCTTTTTGCTCGTGTGTTGACTTTTCTGTTGACCGCTCGATAATCACGAAATCATTTTTGTAAGTTTTCTTTTTTTGTTGGGTTTTGATCTTCGGCAACCTACAAACAATAGCCCCATCATATCAGGGGCTATTGGTTATTAAATCTGATTATTGTTAAAACTAGGGTTCGTTCGAATTGAATTGGGGAAGAAACCTTCTGCAGACTTGATTACTTAATTATAACAGAGACAAAACAAACACAACCACTGATCTAGATCAAGTGGTTGTGCCGTCTGTTTGTGAACAAAGGTACGCGGGTTCGAGTCCCGTATACCACACCCCTTTTTCCTTTCTTTTATAAGAATTATAAATCAGTTTTAACATAACTATATAATTAATTCTAAATGAAGTTAATTCGTTCTCAAGGTCCAGCCCAGTTGGTGGCTGGGCTTGTGATAAAACCCCACCCGGTCTCAGACCCGGGTTCGAGCCTTGGCAACCACAACTCTTTTTTTTAAAACCTTTACTTTTATATAATCTCTATTATTTTTAAAAATGGTTTTAAAATACTAAAACTCCTATATAAATTCTACAAAAATTATTTTATGTTATTCTAATAGAAAAGTTTAACATACAATTTTTAGTTTTCCAAAAATTATTTATTTAATATATATATAATAAATATTTCAAGTTTATTCTATTTTAATTATAAAATTCTATAATATCAAAACGATTATATAAATTCCCACAAAAAATTATTCTAAGTTTATATAACATTAAACATTTCTGAAATGATTTTTATTTCTGAAAAATCATTTATTTAATATTTTTAATCAATTTTTGTTATTTTTAATCATAAATAAATCATAATAAATTCTATTTTCAATATTTTTGCACCAAAAATTTATATAAATTATTTCTGTCCATTTAGAACAGAAATACAAATTTTAATTTAAAAATTCTTTAAATTTAATATTTTTAGATATTAAAGTTATATTTTGACAAATTGAAATAAATAGATTAAATATTCTATTTTTAAGAAAATAATTTTATAAAAATTATTTTCATACTTAAAACTTTATAATGTGACCATCTTTAATCTAAAGTTTACAAAAAGACTTTTGTTTATTTATTTATCGAATTTCTTTTATTTATTAAACAATTTGATTATTAATCAAACAAATACTTATCCCCAAATTCGAAACCCTAGAAAATACTTGTAGACTAGAAAGACTTAGACTTATTTATTACCTTATACATAGGGTAATACTTGGCAACTTTGGGCTACACATATTCTATTTCTCGAGATTTAACACTTTGCTAAGGTGAGTTTACGTAACCATGTTTATGCAATTCTTTATACTTGCAACATTATACTTAAGCAATTCTACATACATGTCTAGTTGTAAACTTTAATGCCTCATGACTTAGACAACTACTGTTAGACTTAAACTTCAACATACATAATCATTAGCTATGGCCAAGCCGGCGATACTCAATAATAGATCTATTGGATTGACAATCCCACCTAGATTCGTTGACCATCTTTTATGGGGAGCGCGGGTGATTGTTATCGTTCCAACGTGATATTAAGGTGAACCGTGGATGACGGGATGGACCTAAACTTGTCGGAGGTTTGATTATGTGCATACTATACTTCATGTTTATTCATGTAGACTTAAACTTACGATAGACATATGAATTGCTAAACTTTTATTCTGAAACTTAATTGCTTGACATGGCTTATGTATTCTCACCAACTTCTAGTTGACCCCCCCCCCCATTTTTACAACTCAACAGGAAATAATGATGATTGAAGTCTAGAGAGTTAGCATGAGGAGACAATTTGAAGTTTATGCTTTGTTTGGCTTTTTGATGTATTAGAATTCCATTTCAAGACTTGTTATGTATTTTCAATTTTGGATATTTTACTTTAAATAAATTTCAATTAAAACTTGAATACCATGTGCTACTGTATACTCATTCTTACGTGACACCTCGATGTTTCCGCCATCGGTTGGGGTGTTACAGATTGGTATCAGAGCCTTGGTTATAGGGAATTAGGTTATTAGAAAATAATCTAGACTATAACCTTAGGGATTTAAAACAGTACTTGCTTCTCTTACTTGTAACCCTAATTGCTTCCTTAATCTTATCCCTATCCTACACTTTATACAACCCTAAGTCTTACAAGTGACTGCTCTTATTCGTCTGTTGCAATCCTGATCCACCATTAGATTAATAGGACAAAATCCTCAGGTTTAGCCTGAACCACCTTGAGATCTCGTTGAAGTTCTAGATTTTAATAACGAACACGTGCAATCTGGAAGGGTGAACGCCTGTATTCTGAGTCTTCTGTCTAGGCTGGCATTGCGCATATATCCCAATCAGACGAGGGACCCGGATGCCTACCTGGGAATTCTCGGGATGAGTGTTCACTTATAGGCTAAAGCATGTCTTCACTATGTTATTAGAATCTAGAATCTTTGATAAGTCAACGTTTTCGTTTATTCGTTTTAATTAATGAATAAATGATTACATTCCTTATATTATCTCATTCATTTCATTGTGTCTCTTACAGATCATGCCTCCACGTCGCAGCACTCGCAATAGCAATGGTGAGAACCATGAGGAAGGTGGCGACAACCATAACCATAACCACGACGCTAACCACAACAACAACAATAACAACAACAACAACAACAATGGCGTTGATGCTCAACTGGCTGCGATCATCTCTCAACAAATGGCACAACAGATCGCGACTCTGGTTCCTAACTTACTGGCTCAAGTCATCCAGATGAACGGAAACGGCAATGGAAACGGAAACGGCAACAGAAACGGCAATGGAAACCACAATGGAAACGGGAATGGAAACGGGAATGGTCTCCCAGCTTGCACTCTTAAGCACTTTAATACCTGTAATCCCCCTATGTTCAGTGGAGAAGAAGGAGCTACGGGTCTTCTACAATGGTTCGAGGGTATTGAGAATACCTTCATTAACAGTGAGTGTCCCGATAACTTTAAGGTCCGTTATGCCATGAGTGTTCTTCACAAACGAGCACTCACTTGGTGGAATGAGGAAAAGCGTACCCGCGGAGCTAAAGTTGCACTTGCTATGACCTGGGATCAAGTCAAGGAGATTATGAAAGATGAGTTCTGTCCCCGCAACGAGATTAAGAAAATGGAAGACGAGTTCCACACCCTTGCTCAAGATAGTGGGGAAAACATTGCTTATAATACCCGCTTTCACGAGCTCAGTTTGTTGTTGCCCCATAAAGTTACTCCCCTACCTATAGCCATCGAGAAGTATATCGGTGGCCTACCTATGCAAATCCAGGACACGGTATGGGGAAGGAATCCTGCCACCTTGGAGGAAGCCAAACGCCTGGCGGCTACTCTCATCGATAATCATGTGAAGAATGGTACTCTCTTTCGCAAGAACACCAAGAAGACTGCTGCAAAAGACACTCCTCAGCCCGCTATTGAGGTTAAGCCTGAGACCTCAACCAACAGGAAGCGCAAGGCTAGGAACTACATGGTTGCTACCACCCCACCTGCAGTGCAAAACCCAGCCAAGAAACCGTATGTCGGGAACCACCCGCTTTGTAACACTTGTCAATGCCACCACCTTGCTGACAGACCATGCCGCCAATGTAATAACTGCAAGCGGTATGGACACTATACCAATACTTGCCAAACCCCTGCCACTCAAAACAACCCTGCCATAAATAATCCAGCTCCTAATGCTCAAAATGGTAGGCCTGTTCGTGGCCAGTGCTATGAATGTGGGAGTACGGAACATTTTAGGGATGCTTGCCCTAGACTTGGAAACCAGAACCAGAACCAAAACCGCAACCAAAACCAGAACCACAACCAAAACCAGAACCGCAACCAGAACCAAGGTGCTCGAGGTCGCGCATACAACCTCAATGCTAATCAGGCCCGCGACAACAACGAGGTGGTTAATGGTACGTTTCTCGTTAATAACCACTATGCATCCATACTATTTGATTCGGGTGCTGATAAGTCATTTGTATCACTAAAGTTTGAACCCTTACATAACTTACCCCAAACTAACCTAGAGGAGCCCTTAGTGGTAGAGGTAGCTAATGGGAAGTCTATCTCTGTAATATCCGACAAAATATAAACTAAAATAAATAAAGATATAATCGAAACATGAGTTGACTCAATGGGTCAAAGAAAATGTGACAACCATGTTACTACGTTTCTAGATTATCTTATCAGTATTCAAATTATACAATTATCTTGGAGTAGACCCTATACATATTAGAAGTTTATATAAACAATAAATAGTGCAAAAATAATAAGAGAACAAAAATGTCCTACACCACACATAAACTTCACATAAAAAGTGCCAACACACATGTTCTAGAAATTCAATTATGATGAGAAATGGATAGCACATGCAGATGATAATGTTCAGTGCATTTGACATACACACACTTCCACCTATCTATATCATCATTACATTTTTGGACACTTCACCTTGTAAAGCTTGAAACTTACGCACATCCTCCACCTATTACCTTCATCATCATCTCATCATTTCATACATGCATGTATATGAGTATAAATATGAAAGAATAAGAATAGATCACTACACCAATGAACATGTTTCTGCACACCAATCAAATTCTATACATTCAAGTAAGATAGAGAGAGAGAGAGAGAGTCGTAAGAAATAGAGAAACACACACAACTATCTCCGGTCAACTTCTCCAGCTCCGGTGACCGGCAATCGAACCCGCAACCCCTGTTCCGACCAAAACCACCACCCGATCACCACCTCTAGCCCTCTGTCACCAAATCCGAAACCAAGAACCACCTTCGGTAACAAAACGTCAACCACACAAAGAACACACGTCACTGGCAATCCGACCACAACCTTTTTTCTTCGAACAGACGCCTGCAACCAGCCACCCTCAGCCGCAATCCGCCACGCACATGCCAAGCTTGAACCACCCGGCTATAAATAGAGATGATGTCTAGTGAACCTCTCATACTCACCCACTTCCTCCTCTCGCATCCACTCGATCTCTTTATACTCTGTTTCTAAGTTCAGTTTTCCGGCTAGAAATAAGATCTCCGGCGAAACTGAAGCGACGACACCTTTAACCATCACCACTGCTCATCGCCACCTCACATGTTTTCCGGCAATCTTAAACATAAGGTAAAAATCTAAATCCATACACTTTTATTTGTATACTTATATACACATAGATCAACAAACTGTAAGTTAAATATGGAACCTTCGTTTTGCATCCTTCATGTCAAGAAGAAATATTTTATTATTTTAAATTTATAACATGGCCACTGAATATAAGTTGCAGATTTTATGTACTGTATTATATTAATATTATATATATATATATATATATATATATATGTAATCATCATTATTTTTGCCAAACTTATTCCTAATTTCAATATATAGGTACATGTACACACCTAGCTTTAGTTAATGAATCATGTTTTGTAAAACCTTTTAACGTACTTTTAGTTGTAAACTAAATACATGGTATTCCAAAATTTGATAACAATGTTTTTCTATGGTCAAATGAAAGTATAAGAACCTAAACTTTTCTATCAAATTTCATATATATAAACTTTGCATTTAAAATGTTTCATGCTAGACTTATCTATGATTAAATTATAAAAATAGTTGATCTTTAAAAATTAAACGAGGAACAACTTATTGCTATTTAAAACCAACAATTAATAGGAACCAAACAATTTTCTAAAGAAATACAACTTACATGTAGATCTTTACAAACGCTCGTAAACAAGTTTGCAAAGCTTTGGAAATTTAAGGTACGGATCCCTACCCCTCTCCTTTGTTATCTGGTTCAATTGATATAAACCCTATTAATAATATATATAAATATTAAAACTCCTCCGTCTTTGAGCATCAATTCATTTGACCATCCGTTCACTTCTCGTTCTAAATATAATTAATATTGGAAATAGAATATATATATATATATATATATCATACGATACTTTTAATTAACTAATTATCGTATGTCCCAAAGTATATGATATTATTAGTATTAGTTATTATTTGCATCAGATTATATGACTCAGATTTTCAGTACTCTGTTACCCTAAGCTACCGCTTCCCGTGGAGTGTCCCGCGGGCATGTTGTTGTGGCATCGACAATATGTGCTCCACCCGTGATGGAGAGATTAGTTCACGGCGTCTCTTAAGTACAGGTGTGGTAAAATGCAATTAGGAGGCGTATGGATCGATCCTAGTTCAGTTTCAGTTTCAGTTCCGGAAATGGTTGCGGGTATGCCAACCTGCGCCATTTCATGTGTTGATAGACGGGAGTAGCTACCCGTATATCAACACGCATAATAGAATTCAGTTGGCTTATGGGTACATCTGTATTACATGATTCAGTTCAGTTATATGCTTGTTACGTTTCAGATCAGTATTTGTGTTATCAGTTCAGTTAATTATTGCGTTACTATTTGAGCCTATTATTCCGTACTGGGCCTTCAGCTCATTCCGTAATTTTTTTTTGTGTCTACAGGTTAACAGGTTACTTTGGGCGGGATAAAGAGAGAGTAATCAATCATAGGATGCCACCTGAAGAAGTCTTGTCACTTATGTTTAATATTATGTAATTTGACTTTAAGACTATGAACCACCTGTCTTCCGTAACGCTATATGTTTTATAATTAAATAAATGAAACTTTGTCTTTTTGTCTCTGATATGATATTGTGACACGTCAGCCCATTCCGGGCCGGGGTGTTACAATCTCGATCAATTCTGTCATTCGTAACTGTGTGTTGAACCTCGATGAACATACTTTCTCTATCGATCTCATTCCTATGCATCTTGGAAGCTTTGATGTCATAGTAGGCCTACCTATGCAAATCCAGGACACGGAAACGGTAATGGAAACCACAATGGAAACGGGAATGGAAACGGGAATGGTCTCCCAGCTTGCACTCTTAAGCACTTTAATACCTGTAATCCCCCTAAGTTCAGTGGAGAAGAAGGAGCTACGGGTCTTCTACAATGGTTCGAGGGTATTGAGAATACCTTCATTAACAGTGAGTGTCCCGATAACTTTAAGGTCCGTTATGCCATGAGTGTTCTTCACAAACGAGCACTCACTTGGTGGAATGAGGAAAAGCGCACCCACGGAGTTGAAGTTGCACTTGCTATGACATGGGATCAAGTCAAGGAGATTCTGAAAGATGAGTTCTGTCCCCACAACGAGATTAAGAAACTGGAAGACGAGTTCCACACCCTTGCTCAAGATAGTGGGGAAAACCTTGCTTATAATACCCGCTTTCACGAGCTCAGTTTGTTGTTGCCCCATAAAGTTACTCCCCTACCTATAGCCATCGAGAAGTATATCGGTGGCCTACCTATGCAAATCCAGGACACAGTATGGGGAAGGAATCCTGCCACCTTGGAGGAAGCCAAACGCCTGGCGGCTACACTCACCGATAATCATGTGAAGAACGGTACTCTCTTTCGCAAGAACACCAAGAAGACTGCTGCAAAAGACACTCCTCAGCCTGCTATTGAGGTTAAGCCTGAGACCTCAACCAACAGGAAGCGCAAGGCTAGGAACTACATGGTTGCTACCACCCCACCTGCAGTGCAAAACCCAGCCAAGAAACCGTATGTCGGGAACCACCCTCTTTGTAACACTTGTCAATGCCACCACCTTGCTGGCAGACCATGCCGCCAATGTAATAACTGCAAGCGGTATGGACACTATACCAATACTTGCCAAACCCCTGCCACTCAAAACAACCCTGCCAGAAATAATCCAGCTCCTAATGCTCAAAATGGTAGGCCTGTTCGTGGCTAGTGCTATGAATGTGGGAGTACGGAACATTATAGGGATGCTTGCCCTAGACTTGGAAACCAGAACCATAACCAAAACCGCAACCAAAACCAGAACCGCAACCAGAACCAAGGTGCTCGAGGTCGCGCATACAACCTCAATGCTAATCAGGCCCGCGACAACAACGAGGTGGTTAATGGTACGTTTCTCGTTAATAACCACTATGCATCCATACTATTTGATTCGGGTGTTGATAAGTCATTTGTATCACTAAAGTTTGAACCCTTACATAACTTACCCCAAACTAACCTAGAGGAGCCCTTAGTGGTAGAGGTAGCTAATGGGAAGTCTATCTCGATCAATTCTGTCATTCGTAACTGTGTGTTGAACCTCGATGAACATACTTTCTCTATCGATCTCATTCCTATGCATCTTGGAAGCTTTGATGTCATAGTAGGCATGGATTGGTTCTCAACCCATCGTGTTGAAATCCTATGCTTTGAGAAAATCATTCGCATTCCTCTCGAATCTGGTGATATTTTGAAGATCTATGGTGAGAAACCTTGTGGTGAGCTTAAGCTCATGTCTTGTATTACTGCTAAAAAATACTTACGAAAGGGGTATACGGCTTTCTTAGCTAACGTGATAGAAAAGAAAGACAAGGGCAAAAGTATCCAAGACATCCCAATCATTCGGGACTATCCTGAAGTCTTCCCAGAGGATTTACCTGGTTTACCTCCTACTCGACCATGGGCCAATTTTTCCAAGTTGAATTTTAGATATAACTTAGATATTTGTAACTGACTTACTGACCATGGCAACATGAAACTAATGGTTAAAGGGGCCCTAATCACAGTTGCAATCATCTTACAAGAGCCCAGCGGCATAGAATCAAGATATGGCAATATGACAGTGCTTGCCTCAATCCCAACTTGCCTTAGCGTTCCTGCGGGTAAAACATTATTTATTCAGCACTCAGCAGACTACTAAAACCATTTCTTGTTGGCAAGAAGCACCAATAAGACAGTCACACCCCATAGAGATGCGTAACCAGCAATGAATTTTCCTGAAATGAAATATCATAATAGATGATGTATTAAAGTTGTGGTGACTGAAGGTTACTAAAACGACAGTTAGACATCCAAGAAGATACCAACAGTAAACAAAAGATGACCAGACTAAAAGAAGATGCGTCATATTCTGTCATACCATATATTTATATTCGACTTGTATAACGACTGTAAATCATTTCAGATTCACCCTAGCTTCAATCAAATGGAATAACATGAAGATGTGTGTGATGATGCATTACGACAGGAAAATATGTGCAGAATTCCAATTGTATTCAAAGAGCTTTAGAAAATCAACATATAAATCAACATAATCATTTAAAATGCTTATTTCAATATGCAAACAAAGTACAGATGAACCAAAATAGGAGAAAAGCCCAAGCCCATAATCAATTTCATTATCGAAACGGGAAACGATAATCCTAGTGTATGTATTGGTAATATTTACCATTGTTTTGAAAACCGGACCGGACCGGCCGGTCGGACCGGTCGGACCGGGCTCTGGGGCCTGGACCGGTCCGGTCTGGGTAGTCGGACCGTTTTTGCAGCGAACCGGGGTTGAACCGGTGAACCGGCCGGTCGGACCGGAAACCGGACCGGTCGGACCGGATTTTTTATTTTTTTTTAATTTTTTTTAATTTTTTTTGTTTTTTGGGCCGGTTCGTCGAACCGGTCGGACCGGTCGAACTAGTGAACCGGCCGGGGGTCCGGTTCGACGTCCGGTCCGGTTCTGAAAACCTTGATATTTACCTATCACATGTAACACGTATATTAGTTTTAAAACTAAAAAAAATGGTAGGAAGTGTTTTCGGGTCGGACAAAGCCTTCTTTTACCCGTTACTTAATTGCCCGTGCCCCGTTTGGCCCCTGTCACAAATATATGATAAAAAAAAAAATACCTGGATATCTCCTTTTGGTTCCATAAGTGACCAAGACTTTGTTTCCATAACCAATGCCTGCGTTGATTATTTAACCAAGGATTTACTCATATTAGTACATTTAAACTTGTAACAGAATGGCACAAAAAGTAAAGAGTACAGAAAAAACGGTTGAGTATTCGCTCGAAAATCACCCTTGTGTAAAACCTAATTCTATAGCCAATAAAATTAGAAGCTTAAGAGCATACCCCAGGAAATTTAAGGCTGATGAAATAGGATAAAAATGATATTGCAGTACTAAAATGAAGCCCATACATAATGAATACATGAGGTTAGCTGTGTCCATATAGTGTAATGTATTGTAAATTTCCAAGTTATGTATTAGGGAGTGTGTAACAACCGGCAAAAATGAGGTAATTCCGTACTAATTAATTAATATATGATTAACGTAATTAAATACAATTATATGTGATTTAATTATAAAGGCTTTAGGAGATAGCAATTTCCAAATAATGCATAGGAATGCATACGTTTAATGGTAAAACATGATGGGATCATGTGCGAATAAACTATCCGGTATGGACGTTGGCGATTACCCGGTAATAACTTAATAAACGAAAAGGATCCCGGACGCCCAGGATATAAGATAAAGGGTATTTTCACAAAATATAATGAGTTTTGGAACTCCAAAACCATAAGTGGAAGCTTTTCATACAAATCTCCCGGTAACGAATAAAGTGCGCGTACCGCACCCGATACGCGTATAACTTACAATTTCACCCGGCAAAAGCCTAAATAACCAATCAACGCTTAAATTAGACTATATTTAAGGGTTATTAAAGGTATTATTAATGTCCGAATAACGCGCGATTAAAACCCAAAAAATACCCGAACGACACCCGAACGACGAGGGATTTAACTTAACAAATATTGGGTAAATATTTGAAGTTGTGGACCCCACCTAAGCCCTTAAAGGGGCCGGCCTAATGGCCTTGAAACACCCTTGCATTATTATTTTTTTTAAAACAACCTATTAACCTACATTATCAAGCATGCATGGAAGAACAAAGGTGTAAGATTTTGTAGTACAAAAGCATGCTCCAACTTGTTTCTTTTTGTAAGAATTTTCGGCCCTATGGCCATACAATCCAAGACAAAATCAAGTATACTACTACCTAAGTACATCCACTTGTTTAAACAAATCTAACATAGAGATCTCATGTGTGATCTTGGAAAGATTATAAAGGATTGCAATGGATTAACATATCTTCATCATACACAAAATCTTCCCCTTTCTCTCTCTCAACTCACGGCACACACACACACACTAGTAAATCCATCCAAGATCACCTAAGTACACAATACAATCTCCATTAGATTACTTACAATATTGGGAAGATATGGAAGGTTTATAAAAGAAGAACATGTGGTGAATACTTGGAATACAAAGCAAGAACTCTCCTCCTTTTTTCTCCCTTGGCCGTAGGTAGTCAAGAAGCCACAACCATCTTTCTTTCAAGTTTAAACAACACAAATCACTTCCAAATATCCATCCATCCAAACCCCCATTGTGTGTTTCAAGCTTGGAGCTTAACCACTAAGGAAGAACACACTAAACCCCTCTCAAATCCAAGGTTTTTGTCTTCCCTAGCCTTGTGCTAGTAGTAAGCTTCTTAACCTTGTTTTGATTATTAATATTCATGTATGTGTTCTTAGAAGCAAGTTGTACATGAAGGGTTAAAAATGTGGTTTTGAAACATAAGCTTTAATAGATTTTACATAAGTAAAATGGATGATTAAAGACTTGTAAATGGATCATGGATTTGATGATAATAAAGTAGTGTTCTTGAAAGATATAAAAATCTACACATACACTATGTAAGATGATGATCTACATAAGATTTGAGAAAGAAACTTGAATGTGTTAAAATGTAGCTTTAATCATCTTAAAATGATCATTCAAGATATAATATATGATGGAATATATTAGGATGTCATGAATGAAGAAGTTGAAAAATTAAAGTTTACACACTTAGATGAATGAAATTTGGATATGATGAAGAAATACATAAAACACACATATTAGTAGCCTTATGTATGAAATATAAGACTATTAAAAGTGTTTTGATGCAAAAATAACTTAACAATAAAAAGATGAATCTTCAAAGTCCACTAATTTGAGTGAAAAATACTAACTTTGGACGTTAGAGTGGAAAAATGCAACATTTGAAAGTTAAGGGACTAATGTTGTAACTTTGAAAGTTAGAGGACTAAAATGAACATTTTAGAAACTATTAGTCCAAAAATGCAATAATGGAAAGTTTGGTGTCAAAAGTATAAGTAATAATTTTCCAAGGTTGATTTGGTAAATACTAGTAAACATACTTGGGAATTTTGTATAAAAAGTGTATTTTTATAAAAGTGGAAGTTATAAAAATATGGACTTGTATTAACATAAGGATTTTTATAAAAATAGAGATTTTTATAAAAATGTTAAACAAAAATTAAAACTTGAGAAACTTATACAAAGATGAATACTTTTATATAAATGGGAATATAAAAGTGTTGGAAACATTTTTGTGTCTAAGTTAACAAGTTGGGTTAAAAATACTAAAGTATTTTTAAACCTTCCAAGTAACATGTGTTAGGAGGAAGAAATATGAATAATATTTCTATAAAACACATGTTGGGAAAAACTTGGAAAAATTAACTACTCAAGCTAAGATATCGAACTAGGACGCGTTAACGAACCATACACGGACAAAACATGAGAAAAATGCCATTGCGGCAAGATGAGAAAATATATATTTTTAGGAAGTAAAATATATATATACATCATGGGTGAAATCTAATAAACACTTTCCTAAGTGTTGAAGGAATTAATCGTGGGAGAAGAACATAACGTAAGCAAATAAGACGTTAAGCAAACGTATAGACTTAACAAGAAAAATTACACGTTTATATATATATATACACGCTCGTCTCGGCGAAATTCTAGCATATCTACTTAATGGGAAAGTAGATATGTGGGAAGGAAAACCGAGACAAGTAGACAAAGATATATATATATATATATGTGTATACCGTGCCGACGAGATCCTAGTATATTTATTTGAATGGGAAAATAAATATACGGCATGGTGAGTTGAAACGGGTGTTGAGAATATACTACCGAACGACAAGACCTTAGCATATTTATTTAAATGGGAAAATAAATGTGCGGCAAAGTGAGTCGGATCGAGTGTTGAAATATATATTATATCGAGCGATGCGATCTTAAGTATAATTATTTGAATGGGAAAATAATTATACGTTAAGTGAAGTCAAGTCGATGATAATAATGTACAAGTTAAGGAAATATTAACAAGAGTAATATATAACTTGTAATGCAAAGGGTAATCTAACGCCAACGAAACCTAGGATACGCGCTAAATTAAACGGGATTTGGAATAACTTATGGTCGGGAGTTGGGTGTACAACTTGCCAAGGCACATGCACTATAGGGATAGTGACTTATACGTCTAGGACGTTTGTAGGTGCGAGACCCCGTTTGCTATCTACCTAGTTGAGCCGGACATCGATTCAGGTGAGTTTCACGGCCCCATTTTAAACTATTTTTACGTTTTCGGGGGAAAGATATGTTAGGGAAAATGTTTGACGGATTTAATACTTGAGGTGTGACCGCCACTCGGGGTTGAGTCCTCGCCTCTATAATCATTTATTCGGAGAAATGAAACCGGAGGAATATTTGAATAGTACTATTGGTGCCTGACAAGACCCACCTCTAATCGATAGCGTCGATTATGCATTAGTGTATGCCTGGGGTGCATATATTCTGAACTTAAGTCGTAGGATACCGAGTAACGACTTGGAGCGGGGCATTGTTATTATACGTCTTGGTTTGATTATAGTCTCAAGTAGATTTATAGGAATTTGCAACTCCTATATATTGTCATAACATGGTATTTCCCAAGTATTCAAGTTTTGGAAACTAAAAACCTGTGAACTCACCAATATATTTATATTGACGAAATTTTAAACATATCTTTCAGGTAATTAGACGAAGACAATCATGGCAGGTTGGGTCACGGAATTCTCCTATGCGGCGTTGGATATTTTGCGGGGTTTCACTTTTATTTCCCAAGGCTATGGGATATATTTGAGAAACCTCTCCATTTATGTTATAAACAATTTACTTTATGTGTAATGTTTGAACAAGATTTGACGCCTAAATAAATGACCCATTTTCTTAAATTACTTGTGATTTGCGTTAACCTTGACTTTATACGCTTGAACCGTCGCGCCACGTGTTTCCGCCATTGGCGTGGTGTGACAGAAAGTGGTATCAGAGCCAAGGTTATAGCGAACTAGAGTATTTTCTTTAAAAACTAGACTATAACCGGATTTGGTTCAAAAGATAAAGTTTTCAAAAAATATATAAAGGTGCTAAACGCAATAAAGTAATTTCTCAAGAAGCATTGGGCATGAGGAGATTCCGACCGAGCTAGCCATGGTATTGTTATGCATTAACGTAGTATTAGAGGTTAGGAAGGTTACTGATAATGTACGCCTTAACTATCTAATTTAAATAATTCATATATATTAGTACGGTTCTTTTGCCAGGGATGTCTGACGCCGGGAGTATAGCGCCGAGCTACGATAGTAGCCTGCAGATTATTCCAGCACCTCCACCTGAGCCGGTTGAGCTGGTCGTGCTCGACTCGGGAGAGGACGATGTAGAGATGGACGTCGCCGGAGGATCGGGCGACGATAGTTCCGACGAGACGGATCCTAGCGAGGATCCTAACTGGGCCCCCACAGGGGATGACGCGGCCGCCGTGGCCGATGTACCTGAGGCGCCGCAGGCCGACCTACCTATCGTACCACTGCCTGCCGCACCCTTAGCCCCACACCCTATCAGAGCCGTCAGGGACTTCCCTGTAGGCTGTGCCGGTCCGTCGCGACCCGCCCCAGCCCAGTCGGAGATAGTGGAGTCTCCATTTGATAGACAGGCTCACATTGATCACGAGCCAGTACCCGCACCACACATCCCCATTCCTCCAGGCATGAGGCTTATGCCAATTGCCCGTGGGCGGAATGGGTGGATTTCAGGTGACTCAGACGACGAGTCGGTGGCCTCTGTAGACCACATGCTAGTACCTGAGATTCCAGACGCCCAGGAGGAGCCAGTGGCTCCAATAATGGAGGACGCCCCTGCTGCCCCCATAGCCCCACTTGCACCACTCGAGCCCGCACCTCAGGAGGGGCCAGCCGCAGCAGCACATGTCTTAGAGGGCAGCCCCGCCCGTAGCTCTGAGCTACGCAGGGCAGGCATGGTAGCTTTCGCCACTGCGAGCCCTCCTACCCCCACCGTAGTGGTGTCCACCCCAGAGTGGGCCACTATTGCAGAGCCCCTTATGGCCCCCTTGGCCGAGCTTGTAGCACCACCCCCCACAGCTATGACACTACCTATCCCCACCTTACCCATGATGCCACCTGCACCATATCCTCTGGGTGCAGGGGACCCCTACCTGATACCACCCCATTTTACCCCCGGACCGCAGGGTTTTACCCAGTTATTCCCCCGCGTACCGATGCCAGCCCCAGTTGGCCCATCCCAGCCAGTCTACCCCGACATACCTGGACCATCCCAGCCTCACAGGATGACGCCATTATCCGGACTAGCTTGGTCCTCTGCTATCTCACTGGAGCGAGACTTTCAGACCCTCACCGACACGGTGCAGCGCACCGTGAACCAGGTAGAGCAGCAGACTCGCTTGATGTGGGCACGGATGATCGATACTCGAGATGCCTTAGCACACTACGCTGAAGAGTTGTTGCGCATGGATGCGCAATGTGGGATTACTGGTGATGCGCATTTTGCGCATCGACAGTTTTTATATGATCGCATCATGGCGATCAGTATGACTATCAGCATGCACGCACCGCAGTATCAGTTCCCGCCGCCGCCGCCACAGTAGGGACGCATCGGGAACACATGGAGGAGCACCTGCAGATAGCAGTAGTAGTTGTAGTAGTAGTAGTACGATAGCACTATGTGGGTTATGACACCCCTTTGTATTTTACCTAGCCGAGCGGGTTGTGCCGGCATATAACATTATATTTCTAATGTATTTCAAAAGAATGATGTATGGGGAGTGAATCCCCAATTTTGTTGTAGCAAAACAAATCATTGTACTCATGATGTTGAAATTAATGAAAATCTTGTTATGGTAAAATATGTGTTATAATTCTCTACAGTTATCATTATTTATTCTGTATGGTGTGTTTGTATGTTGTGTGATGACATTGTGTTGACTATCGTGTTCATATTCTGGGTTGTTATTTATGCTTTATGTATGATATTGTATAAATGTCTGCCAAATTAACCATTGATAATTATTGAAGAAAAATGGCACCAGCCACCCGA
This sequence comes from Ambrosia trifida, assembly GCA_028751855.1. Lineage (NCBI taxonomy): Eukaryota > Viridiplantae > Streptophyta > Magnoliopsida > Asterales > Asteraceae > Ambrosia > Ambrosia trifida. The sequence goes on along the minus strand of CM054125.1, from coordinate 129,693,007 downwards.
AGCAACAGTGGCGCAGACGGACTGCCCACTACACCTGCTGAACTCGAAACAATGATCTCGGAGCGCATAGCCCGAGCCATCGCGGAACATGAAGCCGCCCGCTCCGAACGATCGCGTGACAGGACATGGAGCGACCGACGAGAGACCTCCCCCATTGGTAAGAGGTTTAAGAATAAATGAAAAAGCGATGGGAGAATATCATAAAACTCCTATCCCATAATAACATACTACTTTATTATTGCAGAAACGGCCTCGCGAGAGCGCGGCTGCACTTTCAAAGCCTTCTTGGACTGTAAGCCGATTAACTTCAGCGGCACAGAAGGATCTGTCGGCCTGGTCAAATGGTTCGAAAAGACCGAGGCAATAATCCGCATCAGTGGGTGTACCCCTCGACAGTCAGTCATGTACTCCACTAACTTGTTTCTGGATCAAGCACTAACTTGGTGGAACGGCCAAGTACAGTCACTGGGAGACGATGCTGCTTACTCCCTATCATGGGCGGAACTAAAAGGACTTATGATCGCCGAATACCGCCCGGCAAGTGAGGTACAGAAGCTGGAAACAGAATTCTGGAACCTTACCATGGTAGGAGCAGACGTGACTGGGTACACGTCCCGATTTCATGATCTCGCCCGACTAGTGCCTCGTTTGGTCACACCGGAAAATAACAAGATAGAGCGGTACTTGTTCGGATTAGCACCACAAATACGTAGCATGGTCACTTCTTCCAAACCCACGACCATGCGCGAGGCTATTGATCTTGCACTGAGCCTCACTGAAGACGCTATCCGCATGGGTACTTTGATCCGACAGGTTTCGGGACTAAAGATTTCTAAGGCTAGCAGTGTGGAAGGCAAGAATCAGGGGACAAGTTCAGCGGTTGTGACGAATGAGCAGGGGAATAAACTGAGATTTGGGAAACGTAAGCGGGATGAAGGAAAGAAGGATAGATCATCAGGTAGTTCGAACAAGAAAGGAAAGGGGTATGTTGCCACAGGGCGTGGAAATGGTGGAAAACAGGGTAACCAGGGGAGAAACAATGGGTTGACTTGTGGGAAGTGCCACCGCTCGGGGCACAAAACAGAGGACTGCCGGTCAGGAGCACCGAAGAACGGAGGAGCAAGACCCTGCTTCGCGTGCGGGTCACTTGACCATTGGAAGAAGGATTGCCCCAAGGTAAACAACCAAGCCCGCGGGCGGGCGTTTGTGATTGGAGCCGGTGATGCACGACAGGACCCCAATGTGGTCACTGGTACGTTCCCTCTTAATGGTCATTATGCTTCTGTATTATTTGATACCGGTGCCGATTTTAGCTTCGTATCCATTGAGTTTAAAAGATTACTTGGGCTAAAAACTAGTAAATTAGATACCCCCTACTCCATAGAACTGGCTAATGGTAAAACTATTGAAACGAGAGAAGTAGCGAAAGATTGTAAATTAGAACTCTGTGGGCACGAGTTTGGGATTGATCTCTTGCCGGTTGTGTTGGGAAGTTTTGACATAGTCGTTGGCATGGACTGGTTGTCCGCACATCATGCCGTCGTGGTTTGCAACGATAAAATCATTCAAGTTCCCCTCGCAAGCGGTGAAACTCTCTCAATTCAAGGGGAAAGACACGGGACGCCACTAAGAATTATTTCTAGCATGAAGGCGCGAAAGTGCTTAAGAAAAGGGCTTGTCGCATTCTTGGCACACGTGGTGGACAAGAAAGCCGACGGGCGGAAGTTGGAAGACATTCCAGTAGCTAGAGATTTTCCAAATGTATTCCCAGAAGATTTGCCGGGGCTGCCACCACCTCGACAAGTCGAGTTCCACATTGACCTCGTCCCTGGAGCTGCCCCCGTGGCACGATCGGCATACCGTTTAGCTCCATCGGAGATGCAGGAACTATCCAGCCAGCTACAAGAATTGTTGGACAAGGGTTTTATAAGACCGAGTTTCTCACCTTGGGGAGCTCCCGTCTTATTCGTAAAGAAGAAGGATGGCACATTTCGCATGTGCATTGACTATCGAGAGCTGAACAAGCTAACCATCAAGAATCGCTATCCTCTCCCCAGGATCGACGATTTATTTGATCAGCTCCAAGGATCTAGCTTTTACTCCAAGATCGATCTGAGGTCCGACTATCACCAGTTGCGTATGCAGGAAGAGGATGTACCAAAAACGGCCTTCAGAACCCGATACGGGCATTATGAATTTTTGGTGATGCCGTTCGGCTTAACCAACGCACCAGCTGTTTTCATGGACTTGATGAACCGTGTGTGTAAGCCATACTTGGATAAATTCGTCATTGTTTTCATTGACGATATTTTGATCTATTCACGCACCAAAGAAGACCACGAGAATCACCTTCGGTTAATCCTTGAAGTACTACGCAAGGAAAAGCTCTACGCTAAGTTCTCAAAGTGCGACTTTTGGATTCGAGAAGTTCACTTCCTAGGCCACGTGGTGAACAAAAAGGGCATACATGTCGATCCCGCCAAGATCGAGGCGATTAAAAATTGGGAAGCCCCTCGAACTCCTACCGAAGTACGGCAATTGAGCGCCACATAACTTGTCTTTTAGTAATTGGAATGCTGCTTCTTGCTTTTGCCATAAGGCCATCACAAGCGACACGTTACATAAGTGCTTAGAAAACCACCACATTCCATAATTGATGACCAAATGGGGCACAACAGCAACCGACATATGACACCCAAAACAGATTGTACAACACAAAGTTGCATACAGACAAAATTTTTTTTGAAAAAAATCGCAAAGCAGGCGGTACTACAGAAAGATGCACCAAACATAAAGACATTGAAGCATAACATAGCACATGGGCCGGTTGCGTTGAGAATGCATGACCACTCACATCGCCCTCACAACAAACACGTTGTCAGCATCGCTACAGCAATGAATCAATTGTAAAACTCCTCTCACAAAAAAAAATCTACTAATTGTATATATACCAGAACCAAGGCAACAAAGACTGGTACAAAGCAAAACAGTAACCGTTCCTGACAAAGTATCTTTATATAATGCATAAAGGCTCAGGCACGCAATGATGGGTTGACCGGTTGCGCTGCCATAGCGCCATCACAGTCGACATTTGCATTGTACACGCAATCATCATAGCCAAATAGTCACAAATACAATCGCCAACGGAGAAAAAGGTACTATTAACAGTACAAACACAGCCGCTAAAGCAATCAAAGCCAGCGGAAAACATGACAGTGCAAGACAACATACCAAGTAGCCCTCACGACATCCGCATTATACACGAAATCATCGTCGCCAATTAACCAAAGCCACCGATTGAAGGCGAAACATCATATTCGGCCTAATCGGGGCTTTTTTTTGGTACCAAGCAACTGTTACAATGAGCTTTCGAGCACCAAACAACCCAATGACAAAACGAAAAACAGATACGTGGATGCCAAATAGAAACCGTAATAGACAGCAGAGCAAGCAAGCGTAAAGACAAAAATACCTTTGTCACTCCATCTCCAACCTTCTCTCTCTGTCTCTGCCGATTAACTGGAACGTCGCCGCCAAAGATGAGCTGCAACCAACCGGCAGCAGCAATCACCGGTGGCCCAAACCAAGAAAACCAAGAAACAAAGATAGAAAACAGAGAGGGAGACAGAGATCTAGATTGAGCATATTAGGGTTGAAACACCGAGCATCGGGAACAACACAACAGCAGCAGACCATAGCTCCCGTCTATCTCCCTCTTTCTTTGATTTTAATGGGACAAAGACACCGACTGAACCGATCTACCACAATCAGTTATAAAGGAAGAAACCAAATAAACCGGAAACCGCCGTAACCGGCCGTCGTCGAGTAGAACCGACACAGAGACAAAGGAAGGCAGCGACAAAGAGGAAGGAGATATATATGGGGGTTCTGCTTTGAAGACTTGTACGTCGCTTTATCTAGTGGTATTGAGCGAAACAGTAACATCGCCTCACATCAAAAGTTAGTATTTGTATATATATATATATATATATATATAATATAATATAAGTGCATCGAATATGAGAAAATAACCGGTTTCAAAACTCTTTATATTTTTGGTCATATTATTATATTTGTTCTTGATCTTACGATTTGTTTGAGTTTTTGCAGGTTCTAAGATTGTTCGGGTTTGATATAAACCAGCCAAGAACATCAAGAACACTTTAGTTTTTATTAAAATTATTGTTTTTGATCTTATTGTGTTGTTTGATTTGTGTTTGAGCAAAATTAGGAAAGGAGATCGGATCAAGAAAGGAAGGAAAAGATAAGGAAAGGATTGGGAAGATTTTGAAATTCAAATCAACCTAATCAATTCCTAAATTAGTGGGATCTCTATTTTATTGACCAAGGAGCTCATAGTTCTCAAACAACTAGTTCTCGGATTGGTTCTCAGCTACATAGTGGTTCTCGGAAACAAGCTTTGGTTCTCGGATAAGTTTGGTTCTCGGACAGATTCTTGTTCACACTAGTTCTCGGACAATCATAGATTCTCGGATACTAGTTCTCTGCCATTGTGGTTCTCAGACAAGACTTTGGTTCTCGGATAGATTGCAGTTCTTGGAAATTGTTCTCGGACTATAAGTTCTCGGTTATTGGACTTAGACTATAGTTTGGGCCTCGAAAACATTTGGACCCAATTTGTCTTGGACTTGGACTTTGGACCTAAATTCATATCTTGGACATTTAAAATTAATATAAATCCTATCAAAAACAATTAAAATGTCGACTCTAAACAAGATGTTGGAAATGGACCATGAAGTAGGCAAGTCAAACTCACCACCTAAAATGATTTCGGTTAACGATTATTATTGGTGGAAGGACAGGTTTGAAGAATGGGCTATGTTCTATATGATGAGAGGATGGATTTGCATAAGAGATGGTTACATACCACCATTAAGAGATGTTGATGGTTGACTTCAAAAATATGGATGAAGAAGAGAAGCTTATGTTCGAAGCTGAGAACAAGGCACATGCTGCTATCACAATGAGCATGCCACAAGGGATATTGCACACGTTTAGAAAATTTCAAAATGCACAAGATTTGTGGGTAGCTCTTGAGAAACGTTTTCAGGGAAATGACAATGTTAAGAAAAATAGAATTGACTTACTCAAGAAACAATTTGCTGTCTTTAGGGCATTCACAGGTGAAACTGTAACACCCCGATGTGTTACGGATCTTCTAAACGGGTCGGGTCGGACCCAACCACCCGAATATGGAATAAAATATTCTAGTTCGAATCTCGCGGCTAACCGGTTCAATCGGATATAAAAATAATAATTATTGGACTATTATTATCCCGGTTAAACGCTCTTTTCCTGCTAATTAAAACGCCGTCAGACGTTTTTATACTCGTTGCCAAACACCCCGCGTTACAGTAATTATCCCCGTGGCCTAACACCCTCTATTTTAATTTCCTTTATATAAACCACCCTTCTTTTACATCTCTCGCATATCTCTCTCTGCACATTAACATACCAGACAAAATCATTGTGTGTGTAAGATGAAGACCACCGGAAACCACTCCCTCCGGCCGCCGGATCCACCGCCGCCGCCGGCCCCCTTCACTACCGCCATCTTTCCGGAAAACATATAACAACCACGAGAGCAGCAAGGGCCTGAGAGCCATGGCAGCGCTGCTGCCTCTGTGCTCCGGTCACCCTGCCGCTGTCTTCTTCTCCTTCGCCGGTCACGTTTCCGGCCACCAACCTCCGGACGCCGTCATCCCTTTTCTTCTCCTTGCTTTGGTAAGCTTTTCAATAATCAGTACCATATATCTCTTCTGATTGGGATAACCGGCCCTTTTCATTTGTTTGGACTCGACGCGATACCTTGTTTCAAGTGGGTAGCCACCAGATGCCATGGCCACCGGAAACCATAACCCTTTATGTATATTGTAATATGAACCCTGAAACCTACCCTCATGTCCCTCTGTTATGATAAGCGGACAGTCACCAAGATCCGGTGACTGTCATCAAGTGTTAATTCCTTCACAGCCCTAGAACACACTGATTAAACCCGAAACCATGTTCTCCTCTGTTTGTTGATGGTCCGGTTAGTTTCCGGTCAGAGTTCCGGCTATGTCCGAAGTCACCCGATAATATCCAATTGTTCCAGTTATCAAACCTGAACCAACCCTCTGTGTCGTGAACCTTCTTATAACCATCAACCGAACCTTAGTCTTATTATTGTTCCAAGTATGAATCGAGCCCGGTTCTAGTCAGTTATAAATAGTCCGGTTATATTCCCGTTCGTATATATAAGCTGTAGGTTATTTGGTACAATTATCATTGAAGTATTGGGTATAATCTCTTGATTATTAACCGGTCTTGGTGATTGTTGTTATAGGTACCAAATATGGAAGACGGGTCCAATACCCGGTTCGATATAACTTCCGGTCATGTTCCGTAACGAAAACGGTAAGATTCGGTTACTAGTATATCCTAATAGTTGATTGGTTATAATCTAATAATCCATTGACTAATATACGGATTGTATGTGATTGCGAGGTACCGTTAACCGTATCGAGGAATTAGAGTCGTTACCGAGTCGACTCAGTGACTCGGTCAACTACCAGAATAGAACCCGTTCCAAGGACTAGAGGAGGATTATTATAATTATAAGAATTATATATATAATACGAATAACGTACGGACTTGATAATAATAATAAGAGAATAATAAACATATATAAAATATATATGTTTATATATACAAGATTTGATATATAAAATGATATACTAAACTCGGGTTTAGAAGTGTCTAGAGTTCTTTTAGGTTCGCGTGCCAAGCTGTAATGGCCAGCTTTATTTCTTTTTGCCTAGGAAGACCAAACCCCGAGTTTAGGACTATCTAATATATATCAGACTCTATATATATAAATTGTATATATGATATATATCCTAAGTATTACAATCTAACAAGTCTTACGCGTAAAACGTATCCATATATATAGAACATATAATTGTAATAAGAAGATTTGCTGAAGATATAATGCAAATCGGTGAGTATCGTGAACTCCCCACTTTTACTGTTTTATTAAGTGTTTTTGGGGGAATACATGTCATTTGTTAAAACCAGAATTGCTTTACATAAAACGATTATTAAAAGAAGTATGACGGGGACATAGAAACAACGAGGACAGTACTGGACGGTATCCGCCATTTCCTTTCTTGCACCAACTAGAGGGCAGGAACCAGTCGATACAAGTATTTATCACAAACAGAGTGGTACCAATAGGAATGGCACATAATAGAATTGGGTTATGATTGAATGGATGTATAATAGAGTTGGCTATATAGAATATAACTTCCCCTTCAGAATTATAAATGTAAAGCATGTTTATGAAAGAATGTTTACGAAAGAATGTTTATGAAAGAATGGTTATAAAAGAATGTTTTATATAAAAGAATTATAAATAAACGAATTGGCCATTCACTTTATAAAATACACGACCTCACCAACTTTATGTTGACAGAAACTATTTTTGACATGTGTTCAGGTAACCCAACAGATATGATGACGTGGATCCTACAAAGACTAAAGACTGTTATTACCCGAATTCCGCTGCGTAGCTCCGATCACCCGACCCGACGGCCCGGCCACGTCAGCCAGGGTCGTTACAGGTGGTATCAGAGCCGCGCTAATAACAGTTTTGAAGTCTTTAGTCATCCGGGATCTACCAGAATATTTTTCTAAAAAGAAATGTTGTTTAGAAAAATAAATTAGAAATATTTAGGATATTAGGATTAGTAAAGAAAATGTCAGTCGAGTAAATTTTTGGGTACCTAAATGTCAAATCATTATAAAGTTGGTGAGAACCATAACAGTATATTAGAAATCAGAATGAATCCACTACAGGATATTACTAGAATGATTATGTGGAATAAATTGACAATTCAGTACACAGTTGTGAATTTATATGCACATTTAATTTCTGGGAAATCTTACAGGATATTAAGGCTATAAGAAATGAGAATATATACAGAACAGAAACCAGATAAATTAATAGAAATCAGAAAATGAATCTCGATATAAAATGACGAAGTTATAAAAAGTATATATATGTGTATATAGAAAAATATATAAATCATTAAACATAAATCATCCGTCTTGATTCAAGAAACTTCACATAAGTTTATTGAATTATTCCAGTCTCAGTAATCATTTAGATCGTTAACCTCACGGTTATTCTAATAATTATAAACAAAATACAAATATACGCGCCAACTTGAACATTCCTATGCTCGAGTATCCGGAAATATTATTTTTACCCCGTAATTTCCGAAATTTTTATAAAATTTGATATACTAGAAACATATCAATATCGTGTTTTAAAGAATTTTCTTCGATTATTTAAAATTAAATATATTCCGCGATTATGTAAAATGCTTTAAATCTTTTTGGTATAATTATGAAATTTATTAGTTTTATACTTAATCATTTATATTGTATATAGAACCGAGTATTTCAATTTTTAGTAAAACATATAGAAACCCCTCCGCTTTAATTTCGAATAAATGATTTATTCAATCGACAAGATTGAGAAAAATTTATCAATACTCCAATGTTATTTTATAAGTGTTAGTATTTTTATATTCCAAAATTTATTTTAATGAACTATCATGTTGCAAATAATTTAGTATAATTCGTTAAATATTAAGAAATTGTTTTAAACGTTTTGAAAAAAAAAAAAATTTATAATTATATTTATAACAAGAACTTGTTTATTAAAAATTTAAGAATTCTAATATTAAGAAAGTTTTTACCATAACTCTTTTAAATCGTTAAATTTATTTTCGAAAACGGATATTATTACGAAACTCAAACCAATATTTTTATTGTAAGTCTACCATAGAAATTTTATCCTATAGAACCACGACCGTATTATTTTACCGAAACATATTTTATATCGCATCTAACAGTATTTTCATAAAGGTTTTTTTTAATCAAATTTATATCCGTATATATAAATATATAAGTTAAAAGTGTTTCCAACACGATTTTGTAATTATATTTGATTATATAATTTCTTTGATATTTTATCTCGATATAACAACGATTATTATATATCACGGTAATAATACGAATCTATCTTTGTGTATAAATAAAAATTTCCGATAAGTATTATTATCGATCCTTCCCAAAGTTAAATAATATTTCGAACGGAAACATTATTATTTCGAATTCATGCGACGAAATTAAGTGGACTGTATCTAAAGAAATCGAATTCCTATTCGATCGATTATACGGAAATATAACTACCATCTTAATCCGACGACTTGAATAAGTCAAGGATATTAAGAAGAATAGATTGTTATATTGAATATCCTTTGACACGAACAAGTTCTTGAACGATTGACGGTCTACTTCGTTAGACTTATATCAAAATGTTTCTTCCCAGAATATATAATTTCGAATCTAAGAGAAAATAAAAAACAAAATAATATGTGAAGGACACATACCTATTATGATTAAAATAAACAAATACTAGAATGTTAGGTGAGGTGGAATAATAATTATGATTGCAACATAATTATGAATGCCACAGGCACAGGAACATTCGAGTAGGAATTTATCAAGATCATAATATGTTTGGGTCACGAACATATTAAAAAGGAACTATAAGGAATATAAATTTGAACTATCAGCGTATCGTATATGGAGAATACGACCATATCATTGGCAATCTAGTTGAAATTCCTTCGCGAAATGCGACTAAGAAAATATTTGCAGAATATAAACCATCGATTGGTTAGATTCTATGAATCAGTTTACTGACTCTGATTGCCAACCAAAGATAGTGTATATTTCCTGTGCAATTCCCGGGGCAAATGATATCTGGACCCTTACAGAAGGTATATCCGGACATTTGCCGCCAAGTCACAGGAATTCTTTGAAAGAATATTGACACTATGAAAGAATCTTCTCAGTCACTTCTGTATAGAAACTCGCAAGAGTGATAATACGATCAAATTGGTAAAACGGTTAAGTATTACCAAGTTGAGATTTATAAACAAGAAGTGATGAAAGATTTGTTAAATCTTTAAAATATAACGGATATGAAAATATGAATGGATTCAGAAACCGGAACGGTAGAATCCACCAAAATTATCAAATATATCAAGAAGAAATACCAAGCGGAATCGCGTAGAGATTCACAAGGTATGATTAAGATAAAAACGAAAAATGAATCGAATTATGCTCATTTTCCAGTGAAACTCTCCGACCAAGGAATGACGAATTTCCTGTCCCGAATTAAAGGTCGTGAGAGATAATTTAAGATATCACTGTTTTGGCAAGAATTATCTATATGAATATCTCGACGAAATAAGCTTTGCTTATAATAAGTTGGATTAAGAAGATATGATATATTGCCTATATATAAGTCTATCGGAACGTGTTTTCAGACACCAATAATATAGACTTTAATCGAATTAATAAGAAAGAATTATTCCAAGCAAAATGTATATTATAGAAATGATATATTTATAGTGTCTACTATAAATGATTAGCAGTATTCGCTTGGAAATAAGAAAATATAAACCGAGAAATGAAAAAGAATTATAATTCGAACAGACATCCGATATGTCTGGATAATAATAAATAAGGCATTGGAAATGCCAAATAACACGAGAAGGCAAGCGAAATGCCAATTATTATCAGAAGGCATCTGATATGCCACCAGAAATAAATATATATATAGAAAGAAATTAATAGAAAAGAATATAAGTCGTAAGAAAAACGACTAGAATCTATAAAGAATATTTTATATAAAAAGAAATTATAGAATATTTAATCGAGAGTGTCAACGAATCTCGAAGTGATATCAAGAAGAAATAACTGCAGAAATACTTAACGCAATAAGTATTCATGTAGTAAACCTGAATGATAATCATGTTTTTGAGAAAGAACAATGGATGCATTGCCATAAGAATCTTAAATCAAAGAATCGTAACAACGACTGTTACCAGTAGATTCCGAGATTATAAAGATATAGTTACATATATTGACTGTAGAATTGTGAAAGACCTCTTTCACGATAATACAATGAGAAAAGTCAAATAATATGTAATAGATATAATGCAGTTAATCATCAATGAAATAGTCAGAAAGATTATTATAGATGATTTAAGAGAAATCTCAATCATCTGTGAATTAGTCTTTTCCGGTACCTTTAAAAAAATCGGAAAAGATACGTTTAATAATCAGAGAATTACCAGAAAATATTCCTACTCTTTAAAAATCGGAATTACAATGATGATAAATTCTAACGTTCGAATAAGGGAGGTAGTAGCTCGGATCCTATTCAAGTCATTATAATGATGGGACTTCCGTATCTATCTCCTGAGAACTAAATAGAATCCATCATTGTAATTAAAACCGAATATTAAACGAGAGGAATATTGTATCAATTTGAGACTCTAGAAATGTTTACTGAAAGCTTATAAATCTTTCAGAAGAAAAATGATTAGAATCTCGAAATCTTTATATAGAAATAATATTCAGTCTATTTCTTATCCTAGTAAGAAAAAGATAAAAAGAATATTATAGAAAATATCAATCTATATCTAGAACCTTTAATAGTCATACCAGGAAAATACAGATAATTCCAGTATCTGAAGTAATATGACTATAGCAAGAAAGGTTAAAACGTAATTAGAAATCTGGTCAAGATATAGTCTTACGGATTGACGTTTCTAATAAGTGATAGTCTTGGATTGATATAAAATCGAGTTAACCACAACCCACGAAAACTGATCATGTCCCATTGACAGGTATCTTGGTTCTAATTATAACATCCTTGTAGATAAAGGATGTAAAGGACAAGATCACTCAAATTTCGGGGACGAAATTTCCTAAGGGGGGAGAATTGTAACACCCCGATGTGTTACGGATCTTCTAAACGGGTCGGGTCGGACCCAACCACCCGAATATGGAATAAAATATTCTAGTTCGAATCTCGCGGCTAACCGGTTCAATCGGATATAAAAATAATAATTATTGGACTATTATTATCCCGGTTAAACGCTCTTTTCCTGCTAATTAAAACGCCGTCAGACGTTTTTATACTCGTTGCCAAACACCCCGCGTTACAGTAATTATCCCCGTGGCCTAACACCCTCTATTTTAATTTCCTTTATATAAACCACCCTTCTTTTACATCTCTCGCATATCTCTCTCTGCACATTAACATACCAGACAAAATCATTGTGTGTGTAAGATGAAGACCACCGGAAACCACTCCCTCCGGCCGCCGGATCCACCGCCGCCGCCGGCCCCCTTCACTACCGCCATCTTTCCGGAAAACATATAACAACCACGAGAGCAGCAAGGGCCTGAGAGCCATGGCAGCGCTGCTGCCTCTGTGCTCCGGTCACCCTGCCGCTGTCTTCTTCTCCTTCGCTGGTCACGTTTCCGGCCACCAACCTCCGGACGCCGTCATCCCTTTTCTTCTCCTTGCTTTGGTAAGCTTTTCAATAATAAGTACCATATATCTCTTCTGATTGGGATAACCGGCCCTTTTCATTTGTTTGGACTCGACGCGATACCTTGTTTCAAGTGGGTAGCCACCAGATGCCATGGCCACCGGAAACCATAACCCTTTATGTATATTGTAATATGAACCCTGAAACCTACCCTCATGTCCCTCTGTTATGATAAGCGGACAGTCACCAAGATCCGGTGACTGTCATCAAGTGTTAATTCCTTCACAGCCCTAGAACACACTGATTAAACCCGAAACCATGTTCTCCTCTGTTTGTTGATGGTCCGGTTAGTTTCCGGTCAGAGTTCCGGCTATGTCCGAAGTCACCCGATAATATCCAATTGTTCCAGTTATCAAACCTGAACCAACCCTCTGTGTCGTGAACCTTCTTATAACCATCAACCGAACCTTAGTCTTATTATTGTTCCAAGTATGAATCGAGCCCGGTTCTAGTCAGTTATAAATAGTCCGGTTATATTCCCGTTCGTATATATAAGCTGTAGGTTATTTGGTACAATTATCATTGAAGTATTGGGTATAATCTCTTGATTATTAACCGGTCTTGGTGATTGTTGTTATAGGTACCAAATATGGAAGACGGGTCCAATACCCGGTTCGATATAACTTCCGGTCATGTTCCGTAACGAAAACGGTAAGATTCGGTTACTAGTATATCCTAATAGTTGATTGGTTATAATCTAATAATCCATTGACTAATATACGGATTGTATGTGATTGCGAGGTACCGTTAACCGTATCGAGGAATTAGAGTCGTTACCGAGTCGACTCAGTGACTCGGTCAACTACCAGAATAGAACCCGTTCCAAGGACTAGACGAGGATTATTATAATTATAAGAATTATATATATAATACGAATAACGTACGGACTTGATAATAATAATAAGAGAATAATAAACATATATAAAATATATATGTTTATATATACAAGATTTGATATATAAAATGATATACTAAACTCGGGTTTAGAAGTGTCTAGAGTTCTTTTAGGTTCGCGTGCCAAGCTGTAATGGCCAGCTTTATTTCTTTTTGCCTAGGAAGACCAAACCCCGAGTTTAGGACTATCTAATATATATCAGACTCTATATATATAAATTGTATATATGATATATATCCTAAGTATTACAATCTAACAAGTCTTACGCGTAAAACGTATCCATATATATAGAACATATAATTGTAATAAGAAGATTTGCTGAAGATATAATGCAAATCGGTGAGTATCGTGAACTCCCCACTTTTACTGTTTTATTAAGTGTTTTTGGGGGAATACATGTCATTTGTTAAAACCAGAATTGCTTTACATAAAACGATTATTAAAAGAAGTATGACGGGGACATAGAAACAACGAGGACAGTACTGGACGGTATCCGCCATTTCCTTTCTTGCACCAACTAGAGGGCAGGAACCAGTCGATACAAGTATTTATCACAAACAGAGTGGTACCAATAGGAATGGCACATAATAGAATTGGGTTATGATTGAATGGATGTATAATAGAGTTGGCTATATAGAATATAACTTCCCCTTCAGAATTATAAATGTAAAGCATGTTTATGAAAGAATGTTTACGAAAGAATGTTTATGAAAGAATGGTTATAAAAGAATGTTTTATATAAAAGAATTATAAATAAACGAATTGGCCATTCACTTTATAAAATACACGACCTCACCAACTTTATGTTGACAGAAACTATTTTTGACATGTGTTCAGGTAACCCAACAGATATGATGACGTGGATCCTACAAAGACTAAAGACTGTTATTACCCGAATTCCGCTGCGTAGCTCCGATCACCCGACCCGACGGCCCGGCCACGTCAGCCAGGGTCGTTACAGAAACCCTAGAAGAGATCATCACGAGATACTACCATCTTGTTACAAAACTAGAGAACTACAAGATTGAGCACACCACTGTTGAGATGACCACCAAGATTCTAGATGCCTTGCCTTCAAAATGGGAAGTCTATACTCTTCTCATTAAAGAGAATCCGGAATTCGCCACCTACACGCTTGATGATGTTATAGGAAAGCTAAGAGGATATGATTTGGCTATGAAGAGGAAGGATGAAGGTTCTGATCAGGTTCAAGATTCAGGAGTGTATTATGGGAAATCATCATCCAAATCCTCATCTGGTGGCACTTCAAGCAGCAGTAGGAATGCAACTGCATTCTTCTCAGGAGATAATTCTGGTAACATTGTGTTAGATTCTGATGGTGAAGTTTGTTTTGTGTCTGTTTCAGGTGAGTCAACAAAAGTGAAGGACATTCCCTCAGGAAAAACCAAGGGAAAGAGCACTGATGAGTCCAACAAATCTGACTCCACATGCGACCACAAGTCATGCAAGTCAATGCCCATGAGTGTAAAATCAGCAGAAGAGCAGCTTGCTGTTTTGTCTTCCTTTGTAGCATCTTATGAGAACTACATACAAGGGAAGATAAACGATCCGACAATGTTCGATGATGACTACGATCAGATAGATCCGGATGACTTGGAGGAAATGGATCTCCAGTGGAATCTTGCTATTATTGCGAGAAGAGCAAGAAAGTTCATGGACAGGAAAGAAGCTAGTTGGAGGCAGACCTGGTTAGGATAAGTCAAAGGTCAAGTGTTACAACTGCTACGGGTACGGGCACTTTGCCAGAGAATGTGCGAGACCAAAGAGCCAAAATCAGGGAAACACCACAAGGCAAAGCTCATTAGTGGCGCCTTCTCAGAGTAACTTTAGCTCTAAGGCACTAATGGTGGCTAAGCCTAACGGTACATATGACTGGAGTAGTGTTTTAGATGGAGCTGTTGGATCAGGAAATCAAGCTCTCATGGCAGAAATTATTGAAGAGGGATCTGAGAATGCTGAGAAACCTGTTGAGCAAGTGACTGAGGAACAGGTTAATGAGACAGAAACAGAAGTGAATGATTGTAAGGAGAATGAAGCTGAAGCAGCTGCAACTGAGAGTGAAGCAAACAAGGAGGTATCTACCTAGGTGCTGGATCTGACAACATCAACTGAAGGGATGTCTACTAAAGAATTCATGGCATACATGGCAGACTTATCATCCAATGAGAAAAAGGTACTCCTTCCTTTACCTTTAGTTGTAGAAGCTTGTAATAAGTGTGTCGATTATGCTGAGCGTATTTTGTTACTTGTGAAAGAAAATGATAAAGTAGCTGAGCATAACACTGACTTAGTTGTGCTTCTGGATAAAGAGAAAGAGTTTAACATAGGTAATAAGATTAGAGAAGGGAACCTGAAAACCGCCCTTAATGCTGCTAAGAAAGATCTAAAAGAACTTAATTATGCCCTCAGGGAAAAGATAGATTACCTTAATCTAACACAGTTGGCCTTAGTTGATAAACAAGAAGAGATTGCTAAGAAAAATGCTGAAATAGACCAACTTAAGGTTAAGGTAGCCGATCTGAATAGGCAAATAGATCAAGTTCGCAGCTCTAAGTAACTTATTAATGCCTTAATAGACTCTGGAAAGGACACTAAGAAGCATAAAGATGATAACAGTGGATTAGGTTACCAAGATGTGCCTCCTCCTGCAACTGGTAACTATTCGTTTTTACCAACTGAGAAGGAAGTAACTGAGGAAATTTGTAAGCCTAAGTTAGATGAAATGGAAGTTGATGTTAGTGAGAGTGAAGATAGTGTTGAGAATGGTAGTTCATCCAATGTGTCAATGGATGAAGAAACAGATGAAGTGTTCAAGAACACTAAAGGGTCTGGGGTTAATAAAGGTAGTACAGTTAAAACTAACCCAACTGAATCAAAGAAAGAAAACCCAGTGATTTCAAAAACTCAAACCAGAAAGGCTGAACCAAAAATTATTTTGAAAAATCCTAAATTTGTTAAACAAGGTGAAGCCAAAACTGAAGAAATCAAACAGGGTAATGCTGAATGTTATGGTAACACTTCACCCAAATCAGCTAGCAATGAGGGATCGACCTCAAGGGGACAGTACAAAAAGCCCCTTGAGAAGCGATCTTGTTTTAAATGTCATCAAAAAGGTCATGTAGCTAGCATGTGTACTGTCAAAAAGAAGGACAACACTATATCAACTGACGCAAAGAAAGGTGAGACTCCTGCTAAGTCTGAAAGCAGGAAAGAGGTAAGTAACTCTGCAAAGAAATCTTTGCAAAGGAAATTAGAAAAAGAATCTGACAGTTGGTCTAGGGATCCAGGCAAACGACCAGTAAACAAAAATTTTGAAAAGCCTGCGTTTGTCCCTAGACATGTGAGTGTTGGCCAGGCAAGCACTTCTAGTGCTGTTCCTCCAAAGCAGGCACCTCCTGCTAATGCCAACAAATACCAACCACCACATAGGAAACAACGTCACCAAAGTCCACAAGGTGACAGAATTAATTTTGTTAATAATCAAAATCATCAAAATGGTTATAGGGATAGACCTTGTTCAAATAACCAAAATTTTTCTAGAAATAACTACAATCAGGGATACTCCAACAGAGGGAGTTATCCTCAAAATACAAATAATGGGCCAGTGAATCACGGAGGATATTACAATCCTCATAATCAAAGGCCCTACAGATATTATAACCAAATGAACAGAAACAGTCCACCTGGATCCAGGACTCCAATGGGGAATGATGGATACTGGAGGGAGTTTACTATTGTCGATGAAATGGGACGACCCAAGACTTTCACAGCTTGGGTCCCCTACTCTAACTAATCTTCTTAGTGAATGCAGGAGCTGCTGAGGAGGGTTATCAACTGGTGGTATGTTGATAGCGGCTGCTCTAGGCATATGACAGGGGAGTTGAGTTTGTTGATTGAATTTATGAAATGTGATGGAGGTTACGTGAATTTTGCCGGCGCCAAAGGCGGGAGCGTCTCAAGAAAAGGAGAAGATTTTCTGCTGGTACAGGTGTGCGTTGATGACATCATCTTCGGGTCATCAAATGAAGACTTATGCAAGGAATTCGAGCAGGTCATGATAAGGAAGTTTGAGATGAGTGCTAAGGGGGAGTTAAAGTTTTTCCTTGGTCTACAGGTGGATCAGAAGGCAGTTGGCATGTTTATCCATCAAACCAAGTATGTGCATGACATCCTGACTCGTTTCAGGATGAATGATTGCACCCCTTATCATACTCCTCTACCGGTCAACCACGGTCTCGGTCCAGATACCGAAAGCGACAAATATGTCGACCCCACAGAGTACCGGGCAATGATTGGTTCACTCATGTACTTAACTGCTTCTAGACCTGACACTATGTTTCCAGTTTGTCTTTGTGCCAGGTTTTAGGTGGATCCAAAGGAGTCACATATGATTGCGGTCAAACGGATTCTTAGATACCTAAAGGGGAAACCCAAATTGGGAATCTGGTATCCAGCTGATGGCGAATTGGATCTTGTAGCGTATACAGATTCAGACTAATTCAGACTACGGCGGATGTAACCAGATTCCTCAACAATAATAATAATAGCAAAGAGCTGGACTATGGTACATGTGGGGAACATAACATCGGCGTACGATCTTATGATCTTAATTCTTGCGTTGATAGATTGCCAAAATCAGAGGTTTCGGGTCTTTATATTGTTGATCTATCCGGGGATAACCTGGCTGTCCTTTTGCTGCATCCAGATATATGCTGACCTAGGCACAGCCAGGATATCTTAAAAGAGCAAATCCAAAGGATAAATGCCAAAACCCTATATGCTAAACGGCTATTTCAAAAAGCCCAAAGCTAAAATTTGTACCAAACTGGTATTTGCCCTAACCCTGGCTGAGAACACACCGGTCACTTTGCTGCATCCAGAAATATGCTGACCTATACACCCGTGTGTCTCGTACCTTGTAAATTATACGGATACCAGCAATATACTCACCTGTTACGATGAAGCTTTGTGCATACCTTGATCGCGGGGGTATGTCATGTTGTGGGACACGCAGAACTCACAGTCAGCTGATCAAAATCCTAATAACTACAGTGAGGATTTGAAGACAATGATGTAAGTTTGTTTAAGTGGATCAATATACTGGTAATCGCCTTGGACTGCAACTGTGCTTTTAATAATTCACATTGAACAATACTAACATGTGTGTCCAGTCTTTTTCTAGCTGATATGATCCTTTCACCGGTGACATCTCATCAAAAATAGAGTGTTTGCTTTTAAATTTTCATTTTATTTTATCTTATTTTCACTTTATTAGTGTTTTTATTTCTTTTATTTATTTAAAAAAAACAAACAAAAAAAAAAAACAAACAAAAAGATTGTCTATTTTTCCACTTCAGGTCTTAATGCACGGGAAATGGTCATTTAAGGGAGAACTTATACTGTTCGGGAAAACATCTCGTTTTCGTACCAACCAAATTTTCTCAAAAGCCAAGTCATTGTTTCTTTACAAATCTCTTAAAACTCAAACTTTTCGGCCTTGGATTTATGCTCAAGGCCCACTTCTGAAAAATGTTGGGTTAAATTGTTCAAAAATTGTTTTCAATTCATAAGGCCCAATTCTAATTAATGAATGTTTAAGTTGTTCTGTTAATGTTTGGAAACTGAGATTGTTGCAGACTCACCACAGAGGTTGGAACCTCCTACTGACAATGTGGGGAAGAAACGAAAGAGAGATGATGATGAGACTAACAAAGACTATCAGCCAGAGGATTATGATGATGATGATGGTGATGATGATGTTCCACCTCTCCGGACTCGTCAAAGGTAGAGAGGAGGAGTAGTTTTTTGTGAGCTAAGCTCACAGATGCCATCAGCAACCTTAGCAGTCACAGTATCACAACCACCACCACTTACAGGCAAAAGACAGAGCTTTGATACAGACGCTTCTTCAACAGAATGCTGAGTTGATGAAGCAATTGCAGGCTCAGGGGGAGAATGTGATGTGTAAGGGTGATGAATTGAGGTCGAAGAGGTGTTAATGATGATCCCGACAATGATCCTGATCGCTCTGCGGGGAGTGAGCCTCCAAGTGCTTCAACAACACTTGGTGAGCAAGCTACAACTCAGGGGGAGTCGGGTACTGGAGCAGAAATTGGGAAGAGGCCTAGAAGCTACCTCTAGACATTCTGTACGTTGATAGTGATACAGCTGAAGCGGTCATGGAAGATCATAATGAGAAGTGTCTGTTGAGAGTCTATGATCCGATGCACCTAGCGAATCTGTCTCGAGCTGACTTGAGGAAGTTGTACAAGCAGCAGATTTACTACAGGGATGATTAGAGGCATCAAGGCTATCGCTATCAAGGGGTCGTGGATGTATGTGTAAAGAAGAAGTTCCATGCTAACAGTCGTTGGCACTATTTGGAAGATTGAAGACTGCAGAAGGTTGAAGATCTAGAGAGCATTCGTCAAGGGGGAGTTTGTTAGTGCATGTTCGTGTGACAAACGCTTCTCTAGATTAGTTTTGTTTTTGTGTCGGTTGATAGTTTAATTGTAACATACTTGACGGAGTTATAAGTCAAGTATGATAGTCTTTTGTTTGAATCCTAGCTAACATTGTTGATGAACGAAGATAGCTTAGGAAAAGATACCTTTGAGTATCTTCTCCTGAAGGAGAAGTTAGGCCATCTTCTCCTCAAGGAGAAGATAGAAAAAGGCATCTTTGAGGTGGGCTTCTTCGTTCACCCATGCACTATATAGAGGTGCATGGGGTGTAGGCTAGGGTCAAAAGGTTTTCAGTTCAGCAAGCTTGTAATTGGTATTTGTTCCCACTGAAATAATATCAATAGACAAGCAGGTTTTAAAAGTATTCATCGTGTTCTTCGTTAATTCATTGTTTGCATAAACATCTATCAAGGGATTCCGCACCTTGATAGATCTGATCTTGCTTGTATCGATCCATTCAAAGGACCTACAGTGGGCAAAATGAACGCACCAATCAAGCTTTAGAAGGCATACTACGTGCGTACATAATTAACTTTAGTATTAATAAGGACGATCATCTATCATTAATCAAACCTTCGCACAATAATAACTACCACGCCAATATTATGGCAACACTATATGAATCCTTATTTGGGAAGAAATGTAGCGCGCACATCTTTTGGTCTAAGGTATGCGACAGTCTATCTAGACATGAGATCTTATATGAAACAATTGATAAAACAGTTATGTCATTTAACGATAAAACAAATATTAGAATATTGGAACATTGAAATGATGAAGTATTACATAGGAAGTGATGATGAGGCGAAGATGTCCTCACTTTATTTGTTTAAAGTTGTCAGGTTTCGAGGACGAAACCTAATTGAAGGGGGGGTATAATTGTAACATCCCGTTTTTGGCTATATAAATAAAATGTGTTGGGTCATATTTATTAATGAATGAAACGGGTCATTAACCGCCAAAGAGAACCAATAACATGTGAGATGAATATTTGTGTATTTAAAATTAGTTCGCGAGCAAGTGACGGATAGCATGGTTATTTGAAATATGAGGTCCTGGCGAATAATTAGTATTATAAGAGACCGGTTAGTGATAATATAATATATTATGTTATATTTGCACCCTACTCAGTTTTGAACGAAACTTAGGTTGGCGCGTAGGTAAAAATTAGCTCGTCTTAGCAGGATATTCGGAATTTTGTAAAACGTTATATTCTATAAGTTATACGAGAAAAACGAGTGAAGCAGCTAAGATTAATTATAATAATAATAATAATAATAATAATAATAATAATAATAATAATAATATGTGGGATACACTCGTATAAGTGCACGAATGTGCAAAAAATTGGTGAAGTGTATTATTTGTTTTGTGAACGGCAAACCGACTAAGGACGGATAAGTTTTCTAAAACTAATATTAATAAATATAAATAGGTTAAAGAAATACATGCACGTATGAAACTTCACAATACTTCATTGTGAGGGTATGGAGGGTTATATTTATATGACACACATGTCGATATGGCACATGTTGGTATAAACTTCATTTGTAAGAAAACTTTATGACAAAGCTAAGTTCGCAGAAGAAGTCGGTTACGGGGACAACACTTAGTATAAATAGGACATCCAAACTTTATTTACACATACAATAACCTTGTGGCGTAACCTTTTGCGTATTAGTGATTTCATACATAACTTTTCATACATAATTTCAGGTATTTCTCGTTTAAGGTTATGTCTAGTTAATTATCCATTATATTAGTATTATTAGTAGTAATATTAGTATTGTTACTTTTAGGAATTTCGATTATTATTGGAGGTGAGTATTGGATAGTCTAGCCTTACTTAGGCATGGACTGATCATCCATGCTTAAATAAGGTAGCGCTAACCAATATCCAACTGTAATAATAATTGGATAGGTGTACCGTTACCTAACCTAGGGGTGGTATAATTGTATCAGGACCCTGAGATAGTACCTGGTTGTATTAGCATGGTCGATTGCAAAGGGCTAATAAAGAGGTGAGTTACTTAAACTATTTTCAAAACGTGATACTTGCTCATAAAATTGTTTTGGTGGTGATTGATCATGTATATGCATCGAACCATAGGTGTGGGCATCCAGGGTGATATATATATATATATATTATAATGATCATTATATTTTCCATGCGTGGACATACACGTACAGCTATATGGGGTGTGTTTATGCTGTATGTGTGAATATATAATGCTTAGGCCGGATATATGATTATGGTGACGTGCAGGGAGCTCATACTTGATCAATAAAATTGTTTATGGGGTGTTTTACTGATGAGTCAGTTTATGTGACTCACCAGCTGTGTGCTGACGTATTTTTATTACTCGAGCATGTATCACAGGTTGCTGGTGTAAGGAATGGGAGTTCCTAGCTGAGAGTTGGAATACTTTAGACGGTGCATCTTATTATAGTTAAGCTTTGTTTAGAATGGTGGTACTTGGATCGCACTGGCTTGTAATAATACTCAAGTTATGTAATAAGATTACGTTTCCGTTTTAAGTTTGCGCCGACTGGTCACTGTAAGTGCCCCGACCTGGGCGGGGTGTGACAACGGAAAAGTCCGTTAAAAAAGAACGCCTCGTAAAGACATATCTTCCCCTCCGGGCAGTCCAACGGAGTCTGCCCTTTCTCCGGCAGCTCCGGTTCCCACTCCCGGGAAATACCATATTTCTTGACCAAAGACCGGAATTTACCTTTGGACCAAGAAATCTGGGCGTCTTTCATCGCCAATTCCGCCTTCTTATCTTCAGACGACATCTTCGACAAAGGAAAGAGAGAGAATGAAAAATTCTTCTTCAACAGCTGATCGGAAAAGCTACAACTCGCCGCAGAAAAACTTGAAAAATTTCTTTGAAAGAAGAGAATGAAACGAACGAAGGATCAAAGGCACATATTTATACCCATCGCATTAAATGCAGTGGCAGAAAGAGAAATCATCACAAGCAGGCTTTTCGCGCAAAGGTCCAATAGCCGGCAGACACGTCAGACAGCCCACGTGACCAAACGGCACACGCGCGGCGCGTGGCCCACTCGCCTGACGGTGGTTCTACCCCAGCTGGCAAACGATGCCGATGCTCGACACGTGTACGCCCACGTTCAAACCCACCACTAACAGCTGTCCCCATGCATCAGATGCACGACACGTGGCGGCCTAGCAACTCAACAGTCACAGTAACTGTCAGACACGATCTCCAAGGCAGGTGTACCAACCGTCAGCCACGTCTTTTCAACTTCAAACATTCCCGCCTTGAATTCACACAAATTCCAAAGAGACAAATTCAATGCGGAGTAAATGTAGGCGCCAAATACGACAAAAAATATTTTTTCACAAGTTCTGACCGCGCAAACTGGCCAGACGCCTATCTAGGCTCCACGCCTACGCGCCAGAACCAACTTTTTGCAAAATTAATTTTTTACAAGTTCGGACCGCGCAAACCGGCCAGACGCCTATCCAGGCTCCGCACCTACACGCCAGAACGAAAGTTTTTTTCCAAAATACCAGAACAAATAACGGCCCCACCGCTGCTCGGACCTACTCATAGGTCCCGCACACGCTCATTCCGTCATACGCCCGCAGCTTGATCACTATGCGCGCACCAGTTGACGAAGGTCATACAAAACACACGTACACTTTGATTACATGAAAACCCAGTGACGACTGGATGTAACCTAAAGTACACTTGTGACAATCAAGTCCAGCACTCCCCTACCAAAAGGCGCAGTAAAGCACTGGACTGGGGGGACTTGAAGGGATATGGTATCAAAACATTATAAACACCATACCATCGCCCAACTAGAACCGGCATCGCCTGACGTCCATCCACCCGTTTTACGTCAGCGGATCGTTTAGCGTCCATCCGCCCGTTTTACGTCAGCGGAACGTCTGGCGTCCAACCGCCCGTTCTACGTCAGCGATGCAGCTGCATCCAACGGACGCCAGATACAGCACTACCCGCCCGTTTTACGTCAGCGGTACACCCTGGCGTCCAACCGACGCCAGGCGCAACATTGTCCGCCCGTTTCACGTCAGCAGACCCAACATACTTCGAAGCTTCCTCAGCAAGCCAAAGGAAGCCTCACCAACACAAACTGGAAGATGCCTTTTGGGGCAGCCTTGGGACTCAACCCTACCCCAGATGAAATATCTCTGACGCAACAGGCTGCCCGTCAGAGCTCCTCTCCAATCAGAAGACTGCTCTCAGTCTGACATGCAGAAAGGAGGACGACGTGGCAGTCTCCCAGCCAAAATATCTTCCTGACAAGCAGACTTTCTCAACCTGTCCCGAAGTTCGAGAAAAGGTATGATTACCCACCGCCCTCGGTCTACCAACAGGCGGGTGCCACGTGTCCACCGACCTTCAGCGTCCACTCGATGGGCGTCACGTGTACAGTCATCAGGACGGTAACATCCCCACTTAGTATTTTACTTTCTCCTTTTTTTTTATCAAAACCCACTTGCACCAAATGGACTTAAGGACTTGGGCCGGATTATGGAGACGCCTCTACCTGGGCCGGGCCCCATTAAAGGTAGATGATGGGCTGAGAAAGTATGAGAGCTAGGTACTATAAAAGGAGGAGCCCCTTCTCCTTTTATTGGCATCTAAGATCTCTCACACTTTCACTCAAGAGGAATACGAACTCCTTCGTGTCTTCTTCAACCCCTTGTTTATTATACTAACTTTTAGAGGCTCGGCTCTTCTAATCGGTAGTCTCCTAAACTCCCTGGTCTTGTCCTTAGACCCTCATGTATTTTTCAAACACACTCTCTTTGCAAAATACCGTAGGATCACATATTGGATTAGCGCCTGTTCGGTAATCCAGGTTTCGTGTTTCTTCAAGCATGTAGATGAAGGGCGCTACAGACCACCCCGTGGGACGTGAAACCATGTGGAAAAGGATGTGAGGCTGATGGGCGTTAGCCATTTCACGGTTGAAAGTCCAGAGCAAAACCATGTGTGGGAAGAAAATAATTTTTCTATCCAACTAGAATTTTGCCCGCCGCGCGTTGCGGCGGCGGGACATAGCATTCATTATAGAGTAGAGCAGGTTGTAATCAAATTATTTACTCTGTTTATAAATTTGGAAGAAAACACAAACCGAACGGCTGCATCTGCGCGCAATCAGCTCCTGCGCCACATGCGTAGTCGAGAGCTATTTGTAACGCATCGCGTGAGGCTTCACTTATGCACCATGTCACCACTGTGCTACGGCTGTACATAACTACCAGCATAGTTGTTATTGCCCGGTATAGTGGAGAGGTAAAGAATGATCCAAATCTGATTACAGAAATGATTACACAATAAGAAGCACACACATAATGCATCAAGAGATCTTAACACATGGTTAAAAAACAAAACGTTGGTAAACAAATACAAATTTTGTTTTAACACATACAATGCTTCAACAAAGCTTTCTAATGTAAAAAGAATAAACCATTTGGCCTAGTGGTAAACGGGTCGGTTCTCTCTTTGGGGGAGCCGGGTTCGATTCCCATGGGAGGCATGTGATGGATACCCCCACCCTTGTGGTGGGGTAGGTGGTTGGGAAGTGATGGAGAGACCCTTGACCCTTGTGGTCATGGGTTCGACTCTTGATCCCTCCAGGTTTTACCGGTTCACTACCGTCGAGCCTTCGGGCGGGTTTGTGGGCCGGGTTTTCCCTGGAACAGGAGACGGGTGGGCCGAAGGGCTCTGTCCGTACGGACTAGAGGCCGCCTGAGGCCCCTTTCGGCCATTGGGGGCCGCGTACAGAGTACCCGGCAATACTTTAGTTGATCGTTCAAAAAAAAAAAAAAAAGAATAAACCATTTGCCTATTTAATCAAATGTATAGTTTACCAGGTTGTTCTTAAAATTTGTGAACTCCTATACCATAGGTGGACAAATAGCGCAAAAACGTTTTTAACACTTTGTTAATATAACCAAATGCATAGTTCATACACTTGTTCCTAAAATTTCAAAAGTCATCTTTAAACTAAATTTTACCATTTCACCAACACACTTAATTTCTACACCATGTAATAGTAGAAAGAAACAAAGTTCAATTGACATTAGTTGTCTTTGTACATGCCAGTTACTTCCGGGTTCAGAAACATGCTTTGACCTTTTGGTCAAAGCCAAACCAATCATTATTTCATGGTTTTGAAACCTGGACTGGACCGGGAAACGGACCCCCGCCAGTCCGGGTCGATACGTCGGACCGCTGCTGCATTGAATCGGAGGTTAACCCACCGGACCGGCGATTGGACCGGTTTTTAAATTTCTTTTTTTGGTTTTGGTTCGATTTTTGGGCCGGTTCATTGGGCCGGCCAGACCGGTCAGACCGGTGATGACTCGACGTCTAGTCCGGTTCTGAAAACATTGCATTATTTCAAATTCTTGATTAAGATGGTAATTCAAAGGGTTATTATTTTCATGCAAATTTAGCAAATAATCTAGGAAAACAAAAAAAAAGTAGGGGTAATAAATTTACCTTAATCAAAAGATTCTTCATAGGAATCGGGTAAGAGCTCTCTCGGAATGATGCCTACCTTTCTCCAACAATATTGGTTGAACCACACCTGATCTTCTACTCGACTATTCATAAATAACCAAACCTACTACCGGTTTTGCCGATTATTTCACCGTCGTGCCTTCGGGCGGGTGAGTGGTCGGGTTTTCCCAGGAATTGGTGGCAATTGGTGGCCCGGGTACTCTCGAGTACCTGATTCGCCAAAAGGGTACCCGAGAGTGCTCGGAATTGATTCGTTGGCCGTTCAAAAAAAAAAAAAAATCAAACCTACTACGAATCCATCTTTTAACTCATCAAAAACTCATATTACGCTAAAGGCAAAATATGTATGTGCTAAACCATTGATATCGGATTACCATTAATGTTTACCTCAACCACCACCATCGATCACCTGGCAGCGGCTCCGTCAAAATATTGAAGCATCATCATCAAAATATTGAAGCATCATCGTCTTTGTCTGTCGCTACACTCTTGTTTCGCAATTGAGTCGGCCTTTGTTTCTCGCTCTCTATGGTAATTTACGTCTGGTTCAGATTTTGCCTTCATTTTTTTCTCACCACTATGCTGATAACTTGCTCTTCACATCCATTTTTGCTTCACCTTCGTCATTCCAAAATTTTCAAACTCAGTAACTTTAGAATAATTGGTTCCACAAAATTGATTTACATATGAGTTATCTCCTGAAAATTTAAATCTACTACAACATTTTATCACCAAAATTTCATATGCAGTCTGGTCCTTTTCATTTTACACAGCTAAGTCCCAAAGTAATAAATCTCAAATCACCTTGTATGAACATCAAATGTTAAGCAAAAACAATCAGCACCACTCAACAAAGTTCCACTCCTTACGGTCACTCTTAACAACATAAAAAAGGAGTTTTACCTATTCATGTGAAGATCTAAGATGGCAAGAAACCACCACCATAATCAGCGCTGCTAAACCTACCCCCTTCGAAACCTAGCCAAAACCCACCACATGTGAAGACATAATACACCATACACCCGTGATTAGAAAAGCAGGTAATGACAATTGAAATTGTATGGGGTGAGCAAGATAAAGTAAGAAAATGGGGAGGTTAATGGGGTGAGCAGGATAAAGCAAGAAAAAAAAAGGATAAATCAAGAAAAGGAGGTTACACGTATCAAGCAAGAAACATGTGGCATGGAATTCTATTGTCCAAGAAGTGCTTGTACAGCTGCTTTTATGGGTACAAACTGAATAGCACAAAACATCTTTTAAGCACAAAGTACAACCAATCAATGCACCAATCCTTTGGTAATTAATATATTATAAATGAAAAAAAACTCTAAACCGCAAACCTCATCGATCACCATGTGTCACCCAATCCAACCTTTTACTGTTTTACATCTTGTCTCCTTTTTTTTAATCACTTTTATAATTTAAAGATTACTTTAATGGGTAACGGCGCAACGGCCCTTGGCGTGGTATACACGCTCATCAACGCTTTCTAAAAAATCTCAAGCTCTCTATAAAAATCATAAAATGTTTTTGTCTTACCCAAACTGATGGCGTATACATCGGGGTGCTAGACGTGGTATAAATGAATCATAAAATTCCAAAACGCCATGTGACAATATGATTTAAATAGTTTGATTTCATAACCTAATAAAAAAGGGTATAACTTACACTCTGTTCCAGAGTTTCATTAAAGGATGGAAGAGAAATGATTGAAAAGAAAGTGGAGAAAAAATGTGTTCCAGAGTTTTTTGTAGGAGGGAATGAGAGGGATAATAAAGGGGATTTTAGAGTGATTTTCAATCTTTCCAATTTGGAAGGAATTGGAGAGAATGGAAAGGGAGGGAGATCCTTTCTCTTCCATCCTTTAATGAAACTCGGGAACACAGTGTTATACATGAAGATGAAAACTACAACATAACAACGAAAATTTAATAAGTGCGCTTCTAAGTACAATCCTAAGTTAATTCTTGGATCATCAATTCGATCGTTTCCTGCAACATGTATAAAATATCTGTCAACACACAAAACATTGGTGAGCATACTAGTTTTGTTACATACATAGTAAAAAGAATGTTTAACTCAAATCCTCATGTTATAGTTTTCTAGTCTAAATGCGCATACAATCATACAAAAGGCATACTCAAACCCTCGATTCCACTCGCGTACATCTATCGCCCATGTGAAAGACCGTTTAGATTACTTAACATGACCAATGGGTGGCGGTTTGCTACTCCTATACCACTATACATGTTAAGGTAGGCTTGCAAAGATAATGAGTAACTTTTTAAAAAGAAAAGGTAACTTATTTAAAAACAAAAAAACCAATTTTACATATATAAATACCAATCACCTCCAATTTTTTAAACACGCTCACCAACGCTTTCTAAAAAATCTCAAGCTCTCTATAAAAATCAGAAAATGTTTTTGTCATACCCAAACTGATGGCGTAAACATCAGGGTGCTAGACGTGGTATGAATGAATCATAAAATTCCAAAACGCTATGTGACAATATGATTTAAATAGTTTGATTTCATAACATAATAAAAAAGGGTAGAACTTATACATGAAGATGAAAACTACAACATAACAACGCAAATTTAATAAGTGCGCTTCTAAGTCCAATCCTAAGTTAATTCTTGGATCATCAATTCGATCGTTTCCTGCAACATGTATAAAATATCCGTCAACACACAAAACATTGCTGAGCATACTAGTTTTGTTACATACATAGTAAAAAGAATGTTTAACTCATATCCTCATTTTATAGTTTGCTAGTCTAAATGCGCATACAATCATACAAAAGGCATACTCAAACCCTCGATTCCACTCGTGTACATCTATCGCCCATGTGAAAGACCGTTTAGATTACTTAACATGACCAATGTGTGGCAGTTTGCTACTCCTATACCACTATACATGTTAAGGTAGGCTTGCAAAGATAATGAGTTATGCTTAAGGCATTTGTATCTAGGAATTGACATATAGCATGGCATAACATATAAGCATGATTGATAGATTGAGTTTATGTGCTTAAAAGATTCATAGAGTGCTTTTAGTGTGATTTTTGATAGAATACATGTTGAGTCCCAAATAGTGATAAAACGGAAAAAGGGACAAGTATGAACTCACGGTTTGCAAATGCATTCCACAAAGGTGAGCTTAAACGGGTTGTCGATTGGCACTGAAGTTACTCTAAAATGGGAAACGAAGGGTGTAAGTTTATGGAGTTGAAGACGTAATATATTTGGGAAACAAATAGTATGATAGTATGAAAGTAAAAAAAAAAACCATCTTGTCTTAGACACTCAATTAGACACTTTGTTTTATTGTGTTTCATGGGCACCAAGTCACCCATTAGAATCCAAATCGAGGAATATAAAACTAAGACGATATCCACCTTAACATATAATGTCCAACCATCATTTTGGTTGGCATCATGATTTGGTTTTCGGATTCAGTATTACATATGCATATGTATTGTCATGTATGTGAGGTAGGATGAATTCCATCCATTTAACCTTTAGTATTTACCATTGCACAAACCATCTCAAGGACGATTCGGACGGACACAAGTACAAGAAATGAAATTGCATAAAGTTAACAAAGTAATATAGTGAGGTAGGTGAAATTCAAATTGTAGAACCAAAGTCCCATTGTTCACACCATTACCTTAACTCAAATATTTCAACATTACAAGTTGAAGACTTGGTTTGGTTTCTCTCACCATGTAGGTTACCTATGGTCTTTAAAACACCAAGAGAAAAGCCATATGGGCTTTTATTCCCTGGATTATATTTTAACTCAAGTCCTTCAACATAGAGATTAGTTGGGAACAAGGTTTGTTACAAGTTACTTGAAGAAGAACGAGTAGAAGAAGAGTAAAGAAAGGAAAAAAAAAAAAGCATACTTTGGACCTCTTAGGGGGGACAGGGCGCTACCAGAATTGGTCACGAGTACCCCACTATCAGCACGGTAACACCGCCACCACCCATACTGGTAGTGGTCCCGTGAACCAAATTCAGGTTCTAGTTACCGTTCTGGTAAACAGACGTGAGGCACAAACTTTCACACAAATTAATTTTTTTCTTTTTCTTTACTTCAATAATTAAAATTATTACATTAAATTAAAATGGGTGGCAAAAAAAAAAAAGATAATATGAACATACGTGAATTGGCCATTAAAATATCATTTCCTACATTTGGATCTAGCCACACCTTGCCTCTGCCACACTTGAGGACACTGGCTGCAAGCCTCTTCTGTAGCTTCAATGACACCATCTTCTTGTTCTACCTCCTAACCCTAGACTGGTTATGGTGGCTCTATGTGTGTGTAAGGATAAGTTTTTATATGGTTATGTTTTTTTAGGGTTTATTGTTATTGGTCTGGGCTTTGTTTTTTATGGGCTTATAAAACTAATGGGGGTATTAGGTCAATATAGTAACTTAATGTGCCAATGGCCCAATTATTATTATTATTATTTAAAAAAATTATTATTACTATATGTGAAAATAATTGATAGTTGGGTAAAAAATCAGTGGAGTGTTGCCTCCAAAAAAGTGTTTCAGTGAAGGAAATCGCAGTGCAGGATTGGTAGAAATCAATGAAGTGAAAACATCTTTAGTGAAGCGCCCCTTCCCCCCTTATAGGTTACCCAAGGAAAGAGAAGTAAAAAATAAGAAGAAAATGAAAAAGAAGTAGTTCAAAACTTACATGTTTTAAACTTAATCAAATATGTCTAAAATGCAAAAAGTTGAAGGATTTGAGACTTTGGAAGTGATTAGAGAGTGTGAGAAGTGTTTAGGAGGTGGTGGATGTTGGTATTTATAAGACCCTCCGTAGTGGGGCGTGAAATCGACCCAAAACGCCTGAAAACGCTGGATACACCGCTCCCCCGGGCGTTTTCAAGAAAAAAATTGGTTCAGGCGTGTAAAATAAAACGCCCTGCATTTTGCTACTTCCAAGATTTGTGACCGTTTGACAATGCTAGAAAACAATAATTTATTTCTTTGGCCAGGTGAGCGGCGGTGATATTAGGGTGCAGCAGAGTTTGCTAGTTGCTGATATTAGGGTTTCAAGATGAAAACGAAAGATAGAAAAGATGGTCAGGTCCATGCCCTATTTGTTTTTATAATACATGGGCTTTTAAGTTTTACTAAGTGGCCCACTTAACAAGCTAAGTCCTAAAAACCCAAGTTAAAAAACATGGGCTTTAATACGGTTTCTATACAATTTAATATGCAGATGTATTTTTATAGTATGTGGGTGGGTTTTTGTTTGTTTGAAAACTCCCCTTGGCCTTTGTAAGTATTGTTTGGCTTTTGTTTTTTTATTAAAATAATTGAATAAAATTTTTAAATTTATTAACTCATTGGGTAATGATTAAAAAGGCATGAAGAAGGCCTGAACCACTACACCCTTTTTTTTGTTCAAAATACTTATGCTGATGTGGCATCCACATGGCAGAAAACGCCCTTGAAGGGCTTGAACCACTACATATGGTCTAAGGAGGATATGGGTTGGGAGTAATAAAGAAGGTGGTTGAGAGTTAGAATGTGGTTGGAAGTTAATATAATTAGTATCTGCAATTTGACCCCTATAGTTTGATCTACTTGTTATTTTATGTTAAAAACTCAAAATTATGAATAAGTGTATGCAAGTATGTATAATGATTAAAAATGTATGATCACATTCTGAAGCGATTATAGACTTAAAGTATGGTTCGGTGTGGTATAAAAAAACGCGTATTTGTGGTTGATTACATATTGTGCAAGTATGATTAAACCAAATTGATATAAAATATGATTTCCCACTATGATCAAAGTCTCGGATTTACAAAGATTGTAATTAAAATACGAATTACAAAACAAATAAAACACAACGGAAAAAATACGAAACGTTACAATTTTCTTCATCTTCGTCGGGTTCGTCATCTACACGTGAAGCAGTAAACTTTTTTTTATAAATCTCGTAGCGCAAGCGACAGAGATCATTGTTGAGGAAGAAGGGGAAGAAGTCTCGTCACTACCACGAACTAGGCAAGCGGCCATAAACTGACACAGAGAAAGTTAGTTTTATATTTTAGATTTTATAACGTCCTTATATATATAGGGGAGGGTTATCTTGAGAACGCTAAATATCGTGAGAACTGTGAGAACAAGTAAAAAAATCAATCAAAATCAATTTTTTTTTAATACAAACCTCATTATAATCAAAATATAACATTAATAAATGAATTTTCTTTCCAAATAATTCATCTTTTCTTGCAAAAACACTTTCAAATTAACTTTTTACACATGTGTAAATGAAACAGTTTACACATGTGTCAATTGTCACACCCCGAATTTCCGTGTAGGTTGATCTCTTAATACTACGCAGCGGAATATATATATTTCTAAGACTCTTTAAACTCCAAACGCCATCTCTAAAACTCTTAGGTTTCCAGTTCCAAGATGTTTTCCTATTCCAACCATGACATTGCCAAAATCTAAACCTGAAAGACATACTTAAAGACGTCAACATAAAGTTGGTAAGTTCATGGTTTTATATTTGTACTTTGTAAACCCATATTCAATAACGTGATTTCTTCCCATAAATCACCCAACCTGAACCATCCTGTTCAATAATGAGATTTCTTCCCATAGTATAAAATGTATTTAAAAGCAGAAGTAGTAAAACAAAACGTTTGATGCCAACATGTTTTTATAAAATAAAAAGCGATTGTCGCATTTACAAGTTTTAAAGCAACTACTCATATTTCTTAGCTTTTAAAACAAAAGGCGTATGATTTCTGTATTACTAGAATAGAACCATGTAGACTAGCTAGGTCTCACAAGTATATGATGTATCCTAAGGCTCCTAATCAATCCATAACTTTGTCCCGTGTGGTGGCCTCTTTCGCGAGAGGTACTTTTTGGAGGTTATATTCATTTTTCAAGCAGATTTCGACCCAGTCAAATCATGAAAAAGGGGGGGGGGGGTCAACCCAATAGTAATACAACATAAACAACGGCCTTTTCCGAAGGTTAATGATTAAGATGTGCTGGGAGTGTGTGAGTGGCAACCCGTCGGTTGACACTGGGGTCACATTATATCAAACGTACCCACCGGTGCACAAACCAAAGGGCATCATATATTCTATATTTCTAGTTTATTCATCCTATCCGCATGTTAATCTCCCCGATTGTTAAGATGTCCGAAAAACATTTAAATAAAAAGGGGCCGAGAAACACATACAATACAATTTATCCATTTAATGCCAATTTGTATCTTCCCGTACAAATTATCCATTCAATACCAATTTGTATCTTCCCGTACAAATTATCCATTTAATACCAATTTGTATCTTCCCGTACAAATTATCCATTTAATACCAATTTGTATCTTCCCGTACAAATTATCCATTTAATACCAATTTGTATCTTCCAATCTTTGTTACGTTTTATAGTAAACAGGTTTTCATAAAACAAGTATGTCTTCCCCCCGAAAACAGTTATAAAACAGTAAAAAGTGGGGTCATGAACTCACCTGGATATTCCTGCTAAGTTAGTTATCAATGCTTGAATCATTAATCACTCCTTTGTGTCCTAATACCAGCAAAGACACCTTAAAATCTAACACGAAAAGCCTATTATCCAGCTATCTAGATTCGTATGTACGAATCCGAGTCTAGAAAGTGGTGTGACTCAACGAACCAATCACGACTTATTTAGGTGTTAACATACGACGTAGTACTCAAGTTGCGCACTTGTTACCACTCGTGTGTAACCTACGTTGGACTAGTGCTACGAAACGTATAGCTCATCATTAATCATAGAATCGGATAAATACATTTGTTTTGTACATTTGTTTCTAGGAAAGTATATTGTGCAATAAGTAGGGAGATCAATATCGCACTTGTTGTGTTATGGATTTTATAAAATTTTGGCAGAGTTTCCTCTGTTTTTATACAATCCAGACAAAACAAGTTGTCTATAGTTTACCCAAAAATCAATTTACAAATACATGTCATTCAATATATTTATCCATATTTCCAATGAGCGAGACTTTATACATTTCGCCATTTTATATAAATTATACTTGTATAATTATATACATCATAATTTATATATATGTGTATATATATAATTATATAATATAGTCCAACGGTCCAGTCCAATATACAATATTATCAAATCCGTCTTTAATATACAATATTACTTATTAAATAATCAATGTCGGTTCGTTCCGCGAGTCACAATGGTTTCGTATCTATAATATATATATACACTTATATATATATATATAATAATAATAACAAATCGATTGTAACATTCGTATTTTTGTATTTTCCATTCTAGTCCTTGTATTCTTGTATCTTGTCATTTTACACCCTTGTAATCCCGAGCTTATGATCAATGGAAAAGTATTTTGTCAATTACATTTAATCTTAATCTATTTCATTTATTATATAAATTCTACGTGACGCAAACTTTATGTAACGTCGCATGATTCTTAATTTTCTTGTATTCTATACTAAACAAATTCCAAGTTCGCCTTTATTCGCTTCTTTTACGTTACTCCTACCAATTCATGACGAGTCGTCATTATAATTTATCCTATTCAATTTGGACGTTATAGCAAGAAACTAATTTAGTTAAAATCTTAATTAAAATCGTCCAAGTGGGAGATTGTTGGATATATGGCATATCTGATAGTAATTAAAGTCGAAATCAACGTAACCCGACCTGGTACGATCCGAAGAGTTACACGTTGGTACACGAATCAGAACGACTTCACGTGTGGGTGGATTGTTATTTGTGAAATGATAATATCTTAAACTAGAGAGATTTAATATTAATTAGATTAATATTATGGAATATTCTAAGAATATTCCAAGGCATATTCAATATTATGAGAATATTCCAAAGGATATGGAATATTCTAAGAATATACCAAAGCATATGGAATATTATGAGAATATTCCAAAGGATATTCTAAGAATATTCCAAGGCATATGGAATATTATGAGAATATTCCAAATGGCTTGTCCTATAAATAGGAGAAGTTTTATCAAACACTATACACACCTCCTTGCCTCCTTCTCTCTATTTCCGGCCGCCACTCCCTAAGGGCCGCCCCTTGGCTATCGTAATTGGCCACCACCATCGTCGCCTTGCTTCTTGCAAGTGTTGCTCTTGATCGGCTCGTGCTCGGTTGTTAACTTCCTACTAGCGAGGATTCGTTGTAACCCGCGTGTTACAATTCCGGTGTAGTCGTCAAAGTTAACCAAGGCTAAGGAACTAACCTCCCAATACTCGTCTTTGGAGCCTTACTAAACGCACCCAAAGGTGAGTTCATACTTGTCCCCTTTTTACTCTTTAACACTTTTGGGGCTCAACATGTATCCTATGCAAACATACACTAAACACTTTCATACTCACATGCTCAATCTACTAAACATGCTTATAAACTATGCCATGCTAGAATTTAGACTTTACATACAAATGCCGCTTAGCATACAACCCCCTTAACATGTATAGCGCTATAGGAGTAGCACCCCGCCCCCTAACTGGGTCATGTTAAGTTTTACCGGCCTATCACTATGGTGTTAGGTCAAGCAGTGCAAACGTGTGTTGATTATGCCTTTTGTATGATTCTGTATGTGCAAAACTATAGCATGAAGATTTGAGTAAACATTTTAATACTACGTATGTAAACCAAAACTAGTATGCTCCCCAATACTTTATGTGTTAACGGATATCTTATACATGTTGCGGGAAATATTTGATGCGATGTCTCAAGAAATCTCGTAGGGATGGACTTAGAAACGCACCAATTTTATTTTCATTATATTGTTTGTTGTATTTCCTTTTCTTGAACAATTTGTATTTCCAACTTTTAATGCTATGAAATGAAATTTTCTTAAATCAATTTGTCACAATTCTAGTATCATGAAGTCTTTGAACAATCTATCACAAGTCGCGCCTCGATGTATTCCGTCATCGGTTGGGGTATGACATCGATGCATTTCACAGAGAATCCAGTGGAAATTATGGATCGTGAAGTCAAGACTCTTAAGCGCAGTCATATTCCTATAGTCAGGGTTCGTTGTGGGTCTAAACGTGGCCCAGAATTTACTTGGGAACGTGAGGACCAAATGATGACGAAGTATCCTCATCTTTTTCTAGAATCCTCCACTTGAAGTAATTAGGAGACGAAACTTCTTAAAGTAGAGGAGACTGTAACATTTGCCTGTTTCCTAAACTTTAACGTATTTTCATTTTTAGTCCTTGTACGTTTATCATTTTGAATTCTAATAAAGCGTTAAACTTCGTTGATTGGTATATTCGTGTTTGGTTGTATGTCATTATTAATCATAAACTTAGCGTAACTTAAACGTATTATGCTTGGACGTTTGAGTGAATTTCATCATTTTAAATTCTAATATTATTTTATACATTTTCGTGAAAAGATTATAAGTTAAACGCGTATGATAAACTTGTCAGAAAAGTTTGGAGAAACGTTAAAGTTTAAGCGGGAAGTTTTTATAATATAAAGAAATAAAAATGTTTAACTATCATAGTTTTTTTTAAACATCTTTTTTTAGAAAAAATTCCTAGTTTGTAAAAAAAAAAAAGAAAGAAAGAAAAAAAAACGTTTTTTTCGGCGAGAATTCCGGCGAGCTCAAGCGAAGTGTTTCAACGACTTTTAATGCATTTTAAGGTCCGAAATTTATTCCCAAGCGTTTCTCCACTTCATATGACCAAATTTGAATGATAAAAACGACCATAAACGCGTGATTATTGAGTTTTTAATTCGGGTTTTAAAGCATAACCGCCAGATTCTTTAAACGCTTTATAACTCGCCTTTGAATCGTCCAATATATAAACCAAGTATGCCATTAGTTTTTTTGCACTTAAACACGTTCCAAACCCACAAAAACATCACAGAAAACGCGTCCAAAAAGAGGTGTAATCGAGCATTTTAGTGTCGGGTCTTGAAGCTTATTATTCGATCATTAAACGAGCTTGTAAGTTAAACTTTTTCTTGCTGTTTTGTTCCTTATACATTATTCTTTAAAAGCCCTCTATAATCGGGCTCCATTGTTGATGAATTGAAGGTGCTGGAAATCTACGGTTAGGGTTTGTATTTGGCGAAGAAGATGAAGTTGTTTATATTATAAAAATATAATTATATTCAAACATATTAACAAATGGATCTTGTAGTCTAGTGGTGGTAATGTTGTTGTGTAAAGGGAAAGGACCTGGTTTGATTCCCAGCAACAGATACAGCAGATCGTTTTTTTTAATTAATTTATTTTTATTTATTTCGTTTTTTTATTTATATTATATGTGTAAACCTTTAAAAATTCATAATAAATTCATTTTTGCTCCAAAAATCATGAAATTTTAGGTGTAGTATCTTGACACCTCATAGAAAATTATCATATTTTTAGTTTGTGGAAAATATCTTATTTTCATAATTTTATTAATTTAAATTGTCTTAAACATATTTAATTTATATAAAATTCGTTTTTAATGATTTTGATCCCAAAATTTCTGGAAAATTATTTCTAAGTATGATAAGCTGATATAAAAGTTAGTTTTCTAGAAAATAGCTGTTTTTGCTATTTTTTTATCATTTTTAATCATTAAAATATGATTTAAATTCATTAAATCTGTTTTAAATACAAATAAATTGAGAAAAATTATGGAAAAATTATTTTCACTCTTTTACATTAGAAAATAATCATTTTTCAGAAAAATATTATTTTTGGACCATATCTTATATTTTTAGTTTATTTATATTTGATTAGTCATAACTAATTATTTAATTAAATATAAATTATAAAATCTGTTTTATGAATATTTTTTTATAAAACAGAAATATTTCTATGTGTGGAAAACATACGTGTGTATGTTTTATTTATTTGTATACGTTTATGTAAATTAATTACAATTATTGTAATTATATAAATTAGTTATGTTATTTAACTAAATCTTTGAATAAAATTACTTCGAATATTTTATTAAAAAATATTCAAATAGTAATAATTATTTTCTTAGTCGTACGATTGATCTTAAAGCGTAATATATTTTTTTGAGTTCGAAATATTTATTAAAGTCGAGTTATCGTAACACGTCATCTTCCCTACATAAGACTAGCAAACCCTAATGCCTTAGATTCTAGATGCCTTAGACTTTTTAAGTCACTCCCCTCATTAGAATTCTTATACATATATGTTGAGTTCTTCAAAATTCCTAATTTTTATTTTGTGAGAAGCTTTGTTGGATTCATTCGCTTAGCAAAAACTGTGAGTATACTTATACCCTTTTTGGTTTCTTACACTTTTGGGGTGAAACATGTACACCTATGAAACTTACACTTACACATATTCATAAAAATTTTACATACAATTCATACACGTGTTATGTTTTGAATTCTTGTGCTTTATGCTTAAACACAACGTAGTATACTTGCAATCATTACGAAATCAATAACTCCGTACAAGCCGACTTTAACAATGGATAGCACTATTTGAATTGACAACTCACCTAGTGGAAAGTACCTATGGTAGTGGGAAGTCCTAGGTCATTGTTAAAGTATTAAACTTTGTCACATAAGAGGTATGATTTTGACCCGCGTTGTGTACTTACGTGTTTTTCATATTTGCCTTGAATGACTCATGACACTTGAATTGTAAACATTTTTATACTTATATATATATATATATATATATATATATGTACAAAAAAACTACGTGTACTCACCAGCATTATTGTTGACGTTGTATTTTGTACATGTTTCAGGAGACGCTTGATGATTTCACATAGGCATTCGGACTTAGTTGAATAAAACAAACTTAATTTCATGAATTGTTTTGGGAATTGATGTATTTTTCTTATTTGGTTGTTTGACATTTGAACTTTGAATTTAATAATATTTACACTTTAGTACCATGATCTTGTGAACAATCATCACTACGTGGCACCTCGATGTTTCCGCCATCGGTTGGGGTGTTACACGCCACAACGCCCGCAAGGGTTATCTCCCCTATACTATTTCCGACTTCCCATCCACGAAGTTTGTTAGGATACTAATCCCATTAATGCGCCACCTGGTGTAACCCAGGGTCCTCACAAGTGACGTGCTTAGAATCAGGTTTAGGACTAAAAGATAACATATCCCCTGAAACCATGTGTTATAGATATACGTAGCCAAAAGATAATTGTGCACTTAAGCTGTGAGTGTAACTAATGCAGTACTAATGCTATGATGATTATTGACTAGAATGCAATTCCTAGTTCACTATAACCAATGGCTCTAATACCAATCTGTCACACCCTCAAATTTCCACTACGGGGTTTATACCGCGAGGTGCATGACATACCAGGATCCCATAGCCATAAGTCATAAGAACGACTCTAAATGCCCTAAGCCCCAAACCATTTAGTTCGTTTTCAAAAATCAAGTTTAGTGTTTACCAAAAAGTTTAGTTAAGTTGCGTAAGCGTAAACCAAAC
Organism: Ambrosia trifida; assembly: GCA_028751855.1. NCBI lineage: Eukaryota > Viridiplantae > Streptophyta > Magnoliopsida > Asterales > Asteraceae > Ambrosia > Ambrosia trifida. Next base: position 129,653,109 of record CM054125.1, on the reverse strand, counting down.
ATAGATAGTTTAAAACCATGCGCAAAACAATGCGCCCAATATAAAACCATATGAAAGAAAACGTAAAAGCATAAAATAAAGTTTAGATGTATGCACTATACACAAATGCAGTGAAGTGTATAGCGATTTCTAATCGTGGCACCGGAAGCTAACTACATGCAAAAGCATGTATCGTGTGTCAACATAACGTTGATGAGTTCACAAAGTAAAGTAAATGAGTACGTAAGTGCGTAGGTTTCCAAAACCACGTAAATGCTAATTCATCACATGTCAGGGGTAGCTAACCCACTCATGATAACTAAACACAGGCATACTGAACTGCTAAACAACGAGCTCTCATAATAACGAGCAAAGTGTCTTGCATCATTGGCTATCCACAATGATAAAAAAATGTTAAGTTAGAGTTCACACAAATGCTCCCAACATGATGTGAGGTTTGTGAGACCTAATAGCTCTATCAACTAATAACCCGCTTGCCAACCCGACAACTCATTCGGTATAAGGATGGACTTTAGTGATAGTGTTGGTTTAGTTCATCAAGGACCAAAACATGAATTAGTAAATCCGATTCACCCCGTGAACCAAAGCACCCCAAAACCCGAGATGTAAAAGTAGTACCAAACCGGACTATGAAAAAGTAAATAATTCCCAACCAAGAATGAATATGCGTGTCTCCAACCAGAGACGCATGTTTTTGAGAAAAAGAGTAGTGAAACTCACCTTAGGTTGCATTAAGTGCTAAATCCAAATCCAAGTAAGAAGTAGAGACTCGCTACCGACTCCCTATTATACGTGTCACTATGTGAGTACATGTGTATACACGTTACACCATATAACTCGTTTGTCCATGACTTTAGTTTATGCGAAAACATTTAAGTGACACCTATCGTGACTACATGCACAAGTAGACCCTATGAACCCGTTGGTGAACGTCATGTTTGCTATCAATCATACACTACAAATACATATAATACAAGTGTACATGCAAGTTCAAGTCATAATTAAAGCATATAAGACTCTAACTAAGCACATAAGCATTTATGTCACAATCTGTGTTTTTAGGACAGATTGTACATCGCCAAAACGGTTTTTATAAAAATACTTGCGCAAAGAATTAGAAAATCAACATTTTATAGAATATTCTTATGAGTCCATTTTGCCGTTCTACCATTTTTATTTTGTATCAAAACCTCGTTGAAAAATTATGAAAAATCAAATACTACAACTAGATTATGAAAACTTTCACAGCAGGTCAGTTTACGGAAAAAATCTTTAAAAATCGTGTATTCATCCAAACGGGATGAATCCACTTGGAAAAGCTAAATTATTCCCATATCAACCTGCTGACCAAGTTTCACGACCTAATTCTTTACAAAACTCAATTTATAGCCGATTAAAGTTGACCCAAGTTTTTAATCCGAAAATCAGTCTTGACTCATATTCAATTAAAATTCCAAAAACATGTCAAACGAACACCAAATCGCATGATCTTACCCATTCCAGAAACCTAAGACCATGTATGACATGCACATAACAAGAATTGATCAAAACCAATAATTAAAGTCAAGTTACAAAGCCTACAAGTCGACATCAGATTCTGTCCAGATTTTTAACATGCAATATTATCAACTATAACCAATCCTAGGTGTATATTATCGATCAAGAACCTCAAATAGTCATCATACAACATCCCTAACACATTAACAAGACCAAAAACAAATCACCATGAATACAATCATCTACAAACCCCAGACAATCAACAATCAACAATATACACCAACATGCAAACATCAACATATAATCATCATTAACCCTTAGGTTTAACATGTTAATCTTTTAAAAACTCATGCTTTAATACTTATAATATTGTTTCAGATCTGGAAAACCCCTAATATGGTGTTTAAACATAATCAAGAATGGTTAAAACACAAGGATTTAAGATATTATACCTAAAGTTCTTCACAATCAAGACCCGAACACCTTCTAACCTTCCCGGATGATGTTCTTGAGCTTTAGCAGGTGTCGGGGGGTTTATTTTTCATGTGGGGGCTATTATTGACGATTAGGGTTGACGTTATGAGGTGCATGGGGCTTAAGGTTGCTTAAATAGAGGGATTAATTCGGTTTAACCCATCAGTCACCGCCGAACGGCCGTTCACTCTTCCTCCGCTCGTTTCGCGCGGTCCAGTCCAATGTGTTGCATGTTTTCTTCGATGTTTTCATTATTTTGTACCATACCAAGCTTAACCCCATGTATTTAGACCCCAAACATCCTAACGGTTCATCGATTACGGTTTTGATAACACGTTTAGTTTGAATTCACGTAATCACATAATAGTTTGCACATAGATTCACAGAAACATGTAATTGCAATTAATATCAAACCATTAATTCACAATTATCTTTTTTTCTTAATTCACCAACGTTCAGGGTTCAATACTCGTATACGTAGTTCGGTAATTCCCCGAATTACCTCCGTTATGCAGTTACTAGTCTATAATTGTGCAACAATGTGACTCGCCTAACTAACCCTAGTTAAGTAACATGCTGTGAATGTAAGTAAAGTTAACTAGAGTTAAGTTAAAGTAGGAACCTGAAAATGCGGGGTGTCACAAATTACATGAAAAAACTCATTAACCACGAGCTTTCTATCTCCCAAAACCCACCCGATTCCACCTCCATTCACCAACTGGCCACCGCCTTTGCCGCCCACACACGTCAGTCACATAAGTTGTGGTCTTCACGACTACATTCCAACGCTCCTGGCCTGCTTCCTGCACCCACTTCTACCCCTAACCAACGACCATTCCTTGAAAAATGCCAATAGTGTTTTCTCAAAGGTCATTCCTTAACATCTTGCCTATCTTTTAAGAAAACTCACCCCCTCAATCACACCTCCAATCTATAGCCGATCCAACAACCACCCAAAACCCCAAGTTCACATGATGCAACTCACTCAAATGTGGACTACGACTTATCTTGGTTAAAAGATAGCGGTGCTTCTCATCAGATTACCAATGATCTTAATGCACTCTCTATGCATATCCCATACGATGCTACCGAGGACGTTATTATCGGTGATGGTTCGTCTCTTAAAATTACTCATATTGGTTCCATGACTCTTTATTTCTCTAGTGTTCTTATTGTTCTTAAAAATGTTATTTGTGTTCCTTCTATCTCTCGTAACAACATATCTATCCCTCGCTTATGTCTTGATAACAACATACTAATCTTGTTTTTCTATTATAATTTTGTCATTAAGGACTTTCCCACTCGCCGAACTATTCTTCGGGGAATCACTAATCATGGCCTCTATGAGCTCTCATCCACCAAATCTCCTCAAGCCTTTCACTTGCATACCACCAAGAAGTCTTCATGGCATCACCGCCTAGGACATCCCCATTTACGTGTTTTACAACATCTAGTTTCCGTTGTTCCATTTATCTCTAACAAACATGAATCTTGTAATTCTTTTTGCATTAATAAAAGTCACAAAATTCCCTTTCACTCATCTTCTTTAACTTCTAATACACCTCTAGATCAAATTTTTTCCGATGTTTGGTCATCTCCAATGACTTCTTTTGATGGTTACAAATATTACATAATTTTTGTTGACAATTTCACAAAATACATTTAGATTTATCCATTAAAACATAAATCGGACTCTCTTCACACTTTCAATCGATTTCAAAATCTTGTTGAAAACTTTTTTCAAAACTAAAATCAAACAATTATTCTTGGACAATGGTGGAGAATTGTAACACCCCGATGTGTTACGGATCTTCTAAACGGGTCGGGTCGGACCCAACCACCCGAATATGGAATAAAATATTCTAGTTCGAATCTCGCGGCTAACCGGTTCAATCGGATATAAAAATAATAATTATTGGACTATTATTATCCCGGTTAAACGCTCTTTTCCTGCTAATTAAAACGCCGTCAGACGTTTTTATACTCGTTGCCAAACACCCCGCGTTACAGTAATTATCCCCGTGGCCTAACACCCTCTATTTTAATTTCCTTTATATAAACCACCCTTCTTTTACATCTCTCGCATATCTCTCTCTGCACATTAACATACCAGACAAAATCATTGTGTGTGTAAGATGAAGACCACCGGAAACCACTCCCTCCGGCCGCCGGATCCACCGCCGCCGCCGGCCCCCTTCACTACCGCCATCTTTCCGGAAAACATATAACAACCACGAGAGCAGCAAGGGCCTGAGAGCCATGGCAGCGCTGCTGCCTCTATGCTCCGGTCACCCTGCCGCTGTCTTCTTCTCCTTCGCCGGTCACGTTTCCGGCCACCAACCTCCGGACGCCGTCATCCCTTTTCTTCTCCTTGCTTTGGTAAGCTTTTCAATAATCAGTACCATATATCTCTTCTGATTGGGATAACCGGCCCTTTTCATTTGTTTGGACTCGACGCGATACCTTGTTTCAAGTGGGTAGCCACCAGATGCCATGGCCACCGGAAACCATAACCCTTTATGTATATTGTAATATGAACCCTGAAACCTACCCTCATGTCCCTCTGTTATGATAAGCGGACAGTCACCAAGATCCGGTGACTGTCATCAAGTGTTAATTCCTTCACAGCCCTAGAACACACTGATTAAACCCGAAACCATGTTCTCCTCTGTTTGTTGATGGTCCGGTTAGTTTCCGGTCAGAGTTCCGGCTATGTCCGAAGTCACCCGATAATATCCAATTGTTCCAGTTATCAAACCTGAACCAACCCTCTGTGTCGTGAACCTTCTTATAACCATCAACCGAACCTTAGTCTTATTATTGTTCCAAGTATGAATCGAGCCCGGTTCTAGTCAGTTATAAATAGTCCGGTTATATTCCCGTTCGTATATATAAGCTGTAGGTTATTTGGTACAATTATCATTGAAGTATTGGGTATAATCTCTTGATTATTAACCGGTCTTGGTGATTGTTGTTATAGGTACCAAATATGGAAGACGGGTCCAATACCCGGTTCGATATAACTTCCGGTCATGTTCCGTAACGAAAACGGTAAGATTCGGTTACTAGTATATCCTAATAGTTGATTGGTTATAATCTAATAATCCATTGACTAATATACGGATTGTATGTGATTGCGAGGTACCGTTAACCGTATCGAGGAATTAGAGTCGTTACCGAGTCGACTCAGTGACTCGGTCAACTACCAGAATAGAACCCGTTCCAAGGACTAGACGAGGATTATTATAATTATAAGAATTATATATATAATACGAATAACGTACGGACTTGATAATAATAATAAGAGAATAATAAACATATATAAAATATATATGTTTATATATACAAGATTTGATATATAAAATGATATACTAAACTCGGGTTTAGAAGTGTCTAGAGTTCTTTTAGGTTCGCGTGCCAAGCTGTAATGGCCAGCTTTATTTCTTTTTGCCTAGGAAGACCAAACCCCGAGTTTAGGACTATCTAATATATATCAGACTCTATATATATAAATTGTATATATGATATATATCCTAAGTATTACAATCTAACAAGTCTTACGCGTAAAACGTATCCATATATATAGAACATATAATTGTAATAAGAAGATTTGCTGAAGATATAATGCAAATCGGTGAGTATCGTGAACTCCCCACTTTTACTGTTTTATTAAGTGTTTTTGGGGGAATACATGTCATTTGTTAAAACCAGAATTGCTTTACATAAAACGATTATTAAAAGAAGTATGACGGGGACATAGAAACAACGAGGACAGTACTGGACGGTATCCGCCATTTCCTTTCTTGCACCAACTAGAGGGCAGGAACCAGTCGATACAAGTATTTATCACAAACAGAGTGGTACCAATAGGAATGGCACATAATAGAATTGGGTTATGATTGAATGGATGTATAATAGAGTTGGCTATATAGAATATAACTTCCCCTTCAGAATTATAAATGTAAAGCATGTTTATGAAAGAATGTTTACGAAAGAATGTTTATGAAAGAATGGTTATAAAAGAATGTTTTATATAAAAGAATTATAAATAAACGAATTGGCCATTCACTTTATAAAATACACGACCTCACCAACTTTATGTTGACAGAAACTATTTTTGACATGTGTTCAGGTAACCCAACAGATATGATGACGTGGATCCTACAAAGACTAAAGACTGTTATTACCCGAATTCCGCTGCGTAGCTCCGATCACCCGACCCGACGGCCCGGCCACGTCAGCCAGGGTCGTTACAGGTGGTATCAGAGCCGCGCTAATAACAGTTTTGAAGTCTTTAGTCATCCGGGATCTACCAGAATATTTTTCTAAAAAGAAATGTTGTTTAGAAAAATAAATTAGAAATATTTAGGATATTAGGATTAGTAAAGAAAATGTCAGTCGAGTAAATTTTTGGGTACCTAAATGTCAAATCATTATAAAGTTGGTGAGAACCATAACAGTATATTAGAAATCAGAATGAATCCACTACAGGATATTACTAGAATGATTATGTGGAATAAATTGACAATTCAGTACACAGTTGTGAATTTATATGCACATTTAATTTCTGGGAAATCTTACAGGATATTAAGGCTATAAGAAATGAGAATATATACAGAACAGAAACCAGATAAATTAATAGAAATCAGAAAATGAATCTCGATATAAAATGACGAAGTTATAAAAAGTATATATATGTGTATATAGAAAAATATATAAATCATTAAACATAAATCATCCGTCTTGATTCAAGAAACTTCACATAAGTTTATTGAATTATTCCAGTCTCAGTAATCATTTAGATCGTTAACCTCACGGTTATTCTAATAATTATAAACAAAATACAAATATACGCGCCAACTTGAACATTCCTATGCTCGAGTATCCGGAAATATTATTTTTACCCCGTAATTTCCGAAATTTTTATAAAATTTGATATACTAGAAACATATCAATATCGTGTTTTAAAGAATTTTCTTCGATTATTTAAAATTAAATATATTCCGCGATTATGTAAAATGCTTTAAATCTTTTTGGTATAATTATGAAATTTATTAGTTTTATACTTAATCATTTATATTGTATATAGAACCGAGTATTTCAATTTTTAGTAAAACATATAGAAACCCCTCCGCTTTAATTTCGAATAAATGATTTATTCAATCGACAAGATTGAGAAAAATTTATCAATACTCCAATGTTATTTTATAAGTGTTAGTATTTTTATATTCCAAAATTTATTTTAATGAACTATCATGTTGCAAATAATTTAGTATAATTCGTTAAATATTAAGAAATTGTTTTAAACGTTTTGAAAAAAAAAAAATTTATAATTATATTTATAACAAGAACTTGTTTATTAAAAATTTAAGAATTCTAATATTAAGAAAGTTTTTACCATAACTCTTTTAAATCGTTAAATTTATTTTCGAAAACGGATATTATTACGAAACTCAAACCAATATTTTTATTGTAAGTCTACCATAGAAATTTTATCCTATAGAACCACGACCGTATTATTTTACCGAAACATATTTTATATCGCATCTAACAGTATTTTCATAAAGGTTTTTTTTAATCAAATTTATATCCGTATATATAAATATATAAGTTAAAAGTGTTTCCAACACGATTTTGTAATTATATTTGATTATATAATTTCTTTGATATTTTATCTCGATATAACAACGATTATTATATATCACGGTAATAATACGAATCTATCTTTGTGTATAAATAAAAATTTCCGATAAGTATTATTATCGATCCTTCCCAAAGTTAAATAATATTTCGAACGGAAACATTATTATTTCGAATTCATGCGACGAAATTAAGTGGACTGTATCTAAAGAAATCGAATTCCTATTCGATCGATTATACGGAAATATAACTACCATCTTAATCCGACGACTTGAATAAGTCAAGGATATTAAGAAGAATAGATTGTTATATTGAATATCCTTTGACACGAACAAGTTCTTGAACGATTGACGGTCTACTTCGTTAGACTTATATCAAAATGTTTCTTCCCAGAATATATAATTTCGAATCTAAGAGAAAATAAAAAACAAAATAATATGTGAAGGACACATACCTATTATGATTAAAATAAACAAATACTGGAATGTTAGGTGAGGTGGAATAATAATTATGATTGCAACATAATTATGAATGCCACAGGCACAGGAACATTCGAGTAGGAATTTATCAAGATCATAATATGTTTGGGTCACGAACATATTAAAAAGGAACTATAAGGAATATAAATTTGAACTATCAGCGTATCGTATATGGAGAATACGACCATATCATTGGCAATCTAGTTGAAATTCCTTCGCGAAATGCGACTAAGAAAATATTTGCAGAATATAAACCATCGATTGGTTAGATTCTATGAATCAGTTTACTGACTCTGATTGCCAACCAAAGATAGTGTATATTTCCTGTGCAATTCCCGGGGCAAATGATATCTGGACCCTTACAGAAGGTATATCCGGACATTTGCCGCCAAGTCACAGGAATTCTTTGAAAGAATATTGACACTATGAAAGAATCTTCTCAGTCACTTCTGTATAGAAACTCGCAAGAGTGATAATACGATCAAATTGGTAAAACGGTTAAGTATTACCAAGTTGAGATTTATAAACAAGAAGTGATGAAAGATTTGTTAAATCTTTAAAATATAACGGATATGAAAATATGAATGGATTCAGAAACCGGAACGGTAGAATCCACCAAAATTATCAAATATATCAAGAAGAAATACCAAGCGGAATCGCGTAGAGATTCACAAGGTATGATTAAGATAAAAACGAAAAATGAATCGAATTATGCTCATTTTCCAGTGAAACTCTCCGACCAAGGAATGACGAATTTCCTGTCCCGAATTAAAGGTCGTGAGAGATAATTTAAGATATCACTGTTTTGGCAAGAATTATCTATATGAATATCTCGACGAAATAAGCTTTGCTTATAATAAGTTGGATTAAGAAGATATGATATATTGCCTATATATAAGTCTATCGGAACGTGTTTTCAGACACCAATAATATAGACTTTAATCGAATTAATAAGAAAGAATTATTCCAAGCAAAATGTATATTATAGAAATGATATATTTATAGTGTCTACTATAAATGATTAGCAGTATTCGCTTGGAAATAAGAAAATATAAACCGAGAAATGAAAAAGAATTATAATTCGAACAGACATCCGATATGTCTGGATAATAATAAATAAGGCATTGGAAATGCCAAATAACACGAGAAGGCAAGCGAAATGCCAATTATTATCAGAAGGCATCTGATATGCCACCAGAAATAAATATATATATATAGAAAGAAATTAATAGAAAAGAATATAAGTCGTAAGAAAAACGACTAGAATCTATAAAGAATATTTTATATAAAAAGAAATTATAGAATATTTAATCGAGAGTGTCAACGAATCTCGAAGTGATATCAAGAAGAAATAACTGCAGAAATACTTAACGCAATAAGTATTCATGTAGTAAACCTGAATGATAATCATGTTTTTGAGAAAGAACAATGGATGCATTGCCATAAGAATCTTAAATCAAAGAATCGTAACAACGACTGTTACCAGTAGATTCCGAGATTATAAAGATATAGTTACATATATTGACTGTAGAATTGTGAAAGACCTCTTTCACGATAATACAATGAGAAAAGTCAAATAATATGTAATAGATATAATGCAGTTAATCATCAATGAAATAGTCAGAAAGATTATTATAGATGATTTAAGAGAAATCTCAATCATCTGTGAATTAGTCTTTTCCGGTACCTTTAAAAAAATCGGAAAAGATACGTTTAATAATCAGAGAATTACCAGAAAATATTCCTACTCTTTAAAAATCGGAATTACAATGATGATAAATTCTAACGTTCGAATAAGGGAGGTAGTAGCTCGGATCCTATTCAAGTCATTATAATGATGGGACTTCCGTATCTATCTCCTGAGAACTAAATAGAATCCATCATTGTAATTAAAACCGAATATTAAACGAGAGGAATATTGTATCAATTTGAGACTCTAGAAATGTTTACTGAAAGCATATAAATCTTTCAGAAGAAAAATGATTAGAATCTCGAAATCTTTATATAGAAATAATATTCAGTCTATTTCTTATCCTAGTAAGAAAAAGATAAAAAGAATATTATAGAAAATATCAATCTATATCTAGAACCTTTAATAGTCATACCAGGAAAATACAGATAATTCCAGTATCTGAAGTAATATGACTATAGCAAGAAAGGTTAAAACGTAATTAGAAATCTGGTCAAGATATAGTCTTACGGATTGACGTTTCTAATAAGTGATAGTCTTGGATTGATATAAAATCGAGTTAACCACAACCCACGAAAACTGATCATGTCCCATTGACAGGTATCTTGGTTCTAATTATAACATCCTTGTAGATAAAGGATGTAAAGGACAAGATCACTCAAATTTCGGGGACGAAATTTCCTAAGGGGGGAGAATTGTAACACCCCGATGTGTTACGGATCTTCTAAACGGGTCGGGTCGGACCCAACCACCCGAATATGGAATAAAATATTCTAGTTCGAATCTCGCGGCTAACCGGTTCAATCGGATATAAAAATAATAATTATTGGACTATTATTATCCCGGTTAAACGCTCTTTTCCTGCTAATTAAAACGCCGTCAGACGTTTTTATACTCGTTGCCAAACACCCCGCGTTACAGTAATTATCCCCGTGGCCTAACACCCTCTATTTTAATTTCCTTTATATAAACCACCCTTCTTTTACATCTCTCGCATATCTCTCTCTGCACATTAACATACCAGACAAAATCATTGTGTGTGTAAGATGAAGACCACCGGAAACCACTCCCTCCGGCCGCCGGATCCACCGCCGCCGCCGGCCCCCTTCACTACCGCCATCTTTCCGGAAAACATATAACAACCACGAGAGCAGCAAGGGCCTGAGAGCCATGGCAGCGCTGCTGCCTCTGTGCTCCGGTCACCCTGCCGCTGTCTTCTTCTCCTTCGCCGGTCACGTTTCCGGCCACCAACCTCCGGACGCCGTCATCCCTTTTCTTCTCCTTGCTTTGGTAAGCTTTTCAATAATCAGTACCATATATCTCTTCTGATTGGGATAACCGGCCCTTTTCATTTGTTTGGACTCGACGCGATACCTTGTTTCAAGTGGGTAGCCACCAGATGCCATGGCCACCGGAAACCATAACCCTTTATGTATATTGTAATATGAACCCTGAAACCTACCCTCATGTCCCTCTGTTATGATAAGCGGACAGTCACCAAGATCCGGTGACTGTCATCAAGTGTTAATTCCTTCACAGCCCTAGAACACACTGATTAAACCCGAAACCATGTTCTCCTCTGTTTGTTGATGGTCCGGTTAGTTTCCGGTCAGAGTTCCGGCTATGTCCGAAGTCACCCGATAATATCCAATTGTTCCAGTTATCAAACCTGAACCAACCCTCTGTGTCGTGAACCTTCTTATAACCATCAACCGAACCTTAGTCTTATTATTGTTCCAAGTATGAATCGAGCCCGGTTCTAGTCAGTTATAAATAGTCCGGTTATATTCCCGTTCGTATATATAAGCTGTAGGTTATTTGGTACAATTATCATTGAAGTATTGGGTATAATCTCTTGATTATTAACCGGTCTTGGTGATTGTTGTTATAGGTACCAAATATGGAAGACGGGTCCAATACCCGGTTCGATATAACTTCCGGTCATGTTCCGTAACGAAAACGGTAAGATTCGGTTACTAGTATATCCTAATAGTTGATTGGTTATAATCTAATAATCCATTGACTAATATACGGATTGTATGTGATTGCGAGGTACCGTTAACCGTATCGAGGAATTAGAGTCGTTACCGAGTCGACTCAGTGACTCGGTCAACTACCAGAATAGAACCCGTTCCAAGGACTAGACGAGGATTATTATAATTATAAGAATTATATATATAATACGAATAACGTACGGACTTGATAATAATAATAAGAGAATAATAAACATATATAAAATATATATGTTTATATATACAAGATTTGATATATAAAATGATATACTAAACTCGGGTTTAGAAGTGTCTAGAGTTCTTTTAGGTTCGCGTGCCAAGCTGTAATGGCCAGCTTTATTTCTTTTTGCCTAGGAAGACCAAACCCCGAGTTTAGGACTATCTAATATATATCAGACTCTATATATATAAATTGTATATATGATATATATCCTAAGTATTACAATCTAACAAGTCTTACGCGTAAAACGTATCCATATATATAGAACATATAATTGTAATAAGAAGATTTGCTGAAGATATAATGCAAATCGGTGAGTATCGTGAACTCCCCACTTTTACTGTTTTATTAAGTGTTTTTGGGGGAATACATGTCATTTGTTAAAACCAGAATTGCTTTACATAAAACGATTATTAAAAGAAGTATGACGGGGACATAGAAACAACGAGGACAGTACTGGACGGTATCCGCCATTTCCTTTCTTGCACCAACTAGAGGGCAGGAACCAGTCGATACAAGTATTTATCACAAACAGAGTGGTACCAATAGGAATGGCACATAATAGAATTGGGTTATGATTGAATGGATGTATAATAGAGTTGGCTATATAGAATATAACTTCCCCTTCAGAATTATAAATGTAAAGCATGTTTATGAAAGAATGTTTACGAAAGAATGTTTATGAAAGAATGGTTATAAAAGAATGTTTTATATAAAAGAATTATAAATAAACGAATTGGCCATTCACTTTATAAAATACACGACCTCACCAACTTTATGTTGACAGAAACTATTTTTGACATGTGTTCAGGTAACCCAACAGATATGATGACGTGGATCCTACAAAGACTAAAGACTGTTATTACCCGAATTCCGCTGCGTAGCTCCGATCACCCGACCCGACGGCCCGGCCACGTCAGCCAGGGTCGTTACAAGAATACATCAAACTATCCTCTGACCTAGCCTCTAGTGGCATTTCTCATCTCACCCATCCCCCTCACACACCCGAACACAACGGCTATGCTGAACGTCGTCATCGCTATATGATAACTCACAAAGTTAACATATAAAACGGGCATAAACAGTCTCATAATAGGATACAATTAGGGTTATATAATTAATATTTGATACTTAATTTGTTCCTATTTGTATTTATCAGGAAAATGGAGCTCCAAGACGGAAACAGAGGATTTCCGAGTGAAAATGAGCAAAAACTGGAGATTCCTGAAGATACGAGACTTCCAGCCAGTTCACTGTATGTTTGAAGACAATCCCGAGACTTAAACAATGCTAAAGTCAGTCCGGGAGTGACCAAGCACGCCCACACACACTTGCACGAAGGCCCCAAACCCGAGAGGACAACGCAGCAAACTTGGAGAGCAAGAAAACAGAAGCAGCAGGGCATGCACGCCCGTGCCACAAGGGAAGGCACGCCCGTGCTAGTGACAATAAGTACAGACAGGATCTACCATGCAGCAACAGAATGTACGTAAGACAGCAAGCACGCCCTGAACACTTTATGGCACGCCCGTGCTGCCCTTGGAGCTCTATAAATAGCAAGCTAACCCTCACCATTTGATCATCCCATTCCACCTTGACTTGAGCACTTCTTGGGTCGACTTCCAGGAGTCTTGCAAAGATCTTGGGCTCCCTTGAAAGGCCTTAGGGCCATGCTAACACACCTACCAAGGTCAGGCCTCGTCCTACCTTGGATAATTCGGTCAAGCATGGGATCGTAGAGTAGTTATGCAATAAGACATCGAGGGTCGTGAGGATCATGAGAGTTACATATCACTTGAAGATGGAGAGCTTATCTATGAGCAGCCATGTTCTTGTGTTGACTATTTTCTATGGTTGTATCTTTTCATTATTCACGAAGCCGTTTCGATTTGTAGACTTTTATTATTATTAATAGTAGTTTGTTTTTAGTTATTTGTTGTGTTATCTTCTTCTAATCATTGTTTATTTATCTTTGTGACAGGTTTGAATGATGATTAACTTAATAACTTAAATTACTATAACTTAATTAATCGACTAGAGGTATAATCAGCTTCTGGTGACCCCGAGCTAGATCCAAAGCGAGGAAACCGTTAGTGAGACAGATCCTTCGGGCTTCTGATATCCAAACCGGATTCTAAGCAATGGCTTCTGAAGTGGACCAGATCTGAGTGACACATTTCTGGTACTTACCAAATGATTGAATGATCTTTTTGGTAAAGGATGGTTTCCCTACGGGCGCACCAATGATCTTCGGATTGCACGCCTTTAGGATTATGTGCCGCCTTTATCAAGGATTTCATTCAGTTCAGGAGGTTACGGGTTGGGTAATTAAGTCATCATTCATCTAAACCAACTTTATATTTAATTGATCACTAAATGATAAAGTGTCACCTAAAAGATAAATAAATTAAAGATTTTGTTTCTAGTTCTCGTTAGTACAACGCCGTTAGCCAATGGGGGTACGAGTCGCCTGAGACAACCGTAAGAGAGATCCTTCGGTCTTCATGACCGTTAACCTATTTAGGGGATACGAGGTTGCCGGGATTGACCCTAAGGAGATACCCTTCGGTACGGAACGCGAGAGCTAAGGGAGGTGTACGGTGTTCCAGGTTGGAAGTTAAGCCTCCAATTCAAGAAGAGGATAAGTTTGAGGACCAGAGACTTGACCGCTGTTTGAGGAGCCCGCTATATGCGAGGACCTGGCGGAGTACCTTCGTGCGGACACGCATCAGGAGGTTGTGCATTCTACTTTGTAGTGGCCCCGCTTCTCTGTAAAAGAGTCAACACTTCAAGACCACTCTCGTCTTCCGCATATTTAATTATCTTAAATTATTAATCTTAATAATAAATTTAACTACTTATACGGAGGACCCCGATACGTGCATATCTATCTACTATATTATTTTACCTTTTCTTTTATAAAACCAAAACCTTTTTCAAAAACCATTTTCTTTTAAAGAACCCCTCCGTTTTATTTTTCTTTTTAAAACCCGATCAATTGAATGATGAAAGGATGAGTAGGGGAAGTGTGAACTCTGGAATACGATACTCAATACTTACCCTAGAGACTATACTATGCACGTCAGGTTCTCTGCCTATGTGTTGGTTTTAATTTCTAAAGTAATTATTGTTTACCTTATAAATTTAAATCTTTGTTAAAAAAGGTTTAGTAAAAATCAGTTTTTTCCCCCAAACCAATGTTTTAGGATTGACACATCAAGTTTTTGGCACCGAGGAAATTGACATCTTTTAAATTTGCTAAAACCAAACGCATCACCATATCGTCAAAACTGGCCTATATATCCTTTCTCATGCTAAAATGCCTCTCAAATTTCGGCCTATTGTTTCACCACCGCCACTTATCTCATAAATAGATTACCCACCCCCACCTTAAATAATGATTCTCCTTATTTTCGCCTTTTCCACATACATCCAAACTATGCGAAACTTCATAGTTTCGGTTACTTATCATACCCTTGGTTACGACCCTACTCAAAACACAAACTCGAGTCTCGGTCAAAACCATGCATTTTCATCGGCTACTCATCCTCTTAAAGTGCTTTCTATCTCCTTGACCCCATCACTAATAGGATCTACACTTCCCTTCATGTCTATTTTATTGACCACATCTATCCCTATGAATCACTATCTCAAACCACTATCCCCACCACACCTCCACCCGACACTTGGTTACCCCTAACCACACAATCAATTTCCCTTTCTACACCTCCTTTCATTACTCCTCAGAATTCTAATCCTTCCAATTCCACTACAACTACTCCTACCCCATCTCCCTCAAGCCTTCCACAACCGCAACCCAAACCATCTCAACCACCTACCGACCTCCACACCAATACTTTCCCGACCCCTCCATCTCCAATACCTACCACCTCGAACTCATCCTCCGCTTCACAACCCACAGAAACCATTCCCTCTCCCATACCCGCATCCTCTACTTATTCTAGGACCCGTAAACCGAACCCAAAGTATCACAACTCCGACTTCGTCTTATACCACTCTACGACTCACACCCTTCCCGAACCCACTACCATTACCCAAGCCCTCAAACAACCCTTATGACGAGAAGACTTGCAATCCAAGTTTGATGCTCTCACGTGTAACTAAACTTGAACACTTGTTCCTCCCGACAATGCTCATAACCTTTTTGGATGCAAATGGGTCTACCACACAAAATTCAAACCCGATGGTTCAACGGATTGCCTAAAAGCATGCCTTGTTGCTAAAGGCTTTCATCAACGACCTGGTTTAGCTTATATTGAAACCTTTAGTCTCGCGGTTAAACCCGCCACCTTACGTCTCTTTCTTGCCATAACTACTTCCTTTAATTGGCCTCTTGGCCAACTTGACATCAACAACGCCTTCCTCCAAGGCACTCTAACTTAATCGGTTTATATGTCTCAACCACTCGGGTTCGTCGACCCTTCCTACCCTAAACATGTTTGTAAACTCAACAATGCTATATATGGTCTTCGTCAAGCCTCCCGTGCTTGGTATGATGAACTCAAAAACTATCTTTTGTCGGTTTTTTTTAAACCATTTATCTCTGATCCTTCTCTATTCATCAAAAAACTCACATCTTCTCATATCTTCATTCGAGTCTACGTTCATGATATAATTATCACCGGCGCAAATCCATCTCTCATCAATTCTTTTATCGAAACACTTGCCACAAGATTTTCTCTAAAAGATCTTGGCAACCTTTCTTACTTCCTTGGTATCGAGGTCATCCCTCACAACCATGGTCGATTCCTATCTCAATCCAAATAGATCCTTGACATTCTCACAAAAGCCAATATGAGTAATTGCAAGCCGTCACCCACACCGATGTCTAGTTCCTCTACTATCACAGTTTTGGATGGTGACTCCTTACCATCTCCAACCGAATATCGTACCTTTGTCAAAGCATTACAATATTTATCTTTAGCCCTTCCTGATATCTCTTTTATAGTTAATAAGCTTTCACAGTTCATGCACAAGCCAACCACCACACATTGGGAAGCCTTGAAGAGATTATTTAGGTATTTACATTGCACTCTAAATCATGGAATCTTTTTTAGACGACACTCACCTTTACAAATCCACGCCTTCACTGATGCGGATTGGGCCAGCGATCGACCATCTTACCGAAGTACAACCGGCTATAATGTTTACCTTGGTCAAAACCCAATTTCCTAGAGTTCCAAACGTCAACCAACATTGGCTTGTTCATCAACCGAAGCTGAATTTCGAGTTGTAGCATCCACAAAAACCGAAGTGCAATGGCTCATATCCTTGTTGGTTGAACTCGGCTTCAAATCCATGGTTACCCCTACCATTTATTGTGATAATTTAAGTGCAACACATTATTCATCGAATCCGGTTTTTCACTCACGTATGAAGCACCTTGCCCTAGATTTTCATTTCGTTCATGAAAAGGTTCAAGACGGCACTATTCGAGTCACTCACATCTCTGGAGATGATCAACTTGCGGATACTCTAACCAAACCTCTACTATGCCAAAGGTTCCAACTTCTCAATTCCAAGATTGGTCTCCTCTTACGATTGTCCATCTTACGGGGGCATATCAGAACCACCACCAAAGAAGCTTCCAATTCAAATTAATTTTCTTGTTGTAACTTAGATCGAACGTAGTGAATTTCGAATTTTCGCGCCCCCAGCTTTGTGATTGGTTGAGAAAAAAGGAACCAGTTTCTCACTCCTCTTCCACGCGAATTTTTTCATGCCACAAGCCAAAAACCACCTTTAGCGCCCAAAAACAACACCATTACGGGTGGTCTTACTAATTAATTGGTCAATATTGTAGTCAATAGCTCCAATATTCTAGTCAATAGCTCCAATCTTATATATAAGTAAATATTTGTTCAATGACGAAACACAAGTTTTGATTCTTTAATAAGTACAACTCTCACCTGATCAAAATAACCGATTTTGGTTATTCAGTAACCAACTCGTATATTTTTGCAAGGTACCGGTTTTTAAATGGTTTTTTAACTTTTTTTTTATTTTTATAAATTAAACAATGTTATTCCATGATTAAGAAAATTATATCAAGATAGCGGGTGGGCGGGCAACAAGCTGCGCTGCCACCCCTTTCTGAATAGCAAATCCAAATCTACTAAAAACATAACCCTGCCCCCTGGAGCCGAGACACTACTATGAATAACCCGTTGGACCCTTGATGTGTGCAAGTAAGTATATAAATAAATTGATCAAGTTAAAATCCTAGACTCTTCTAAAACCACACACTATCGGCAAGTGTACCGATCGCAAGTAGCAAGTAGGCAAGACCAGGTATCGAACCTAAGGACTTTATCTAACACTTTTGAGATTACCTTTAATGAATTACCTGATATATTATTATTATTAAATTGGTTTGTTGATTGGGGGGTTAAAACTGAAATTAAAATAAATAAATTAAAACTAATTACTAATTAAACTAAGAAACTGAAAATAAACGAAAGCTGACGAACTGGTCTAGAACTCTAGTGAGGAGAAGACTGGTAACCTGGGTAGAATCCCTAGAATCTGGTTATAAAAGCTGACTTATGCAATCCGGTTGGAGACCCTGTTCTCACCTAATAAACCTCCTGTCAAGGATAGCTGACTAGACTCAAGGCGGGACAAGTATTGAGATGCTAAAATGAAAGTGGATCGCCCCAGCGAAACCAAATCGCACAGTAATCCTTTAATCAACCACTCTTGGATTGAAAACTCCCAAACTGTGAAGCAGACTTAACTAATACGAATGAAATCCTAGGAAAACTCTAAACACGAATAAGTAACCGGTCTCGCCCCAGCGATAACCAAACCACCAAACAATGCCTAGTTAGTCAACCTAGCAATCCCGAATTATATTCCTAACCTTCGGGAAGGGATTGCACACCTTAGCTAATTGACCTTAAAAACCTGTTAAACTTGCGCCATTCCTAACTGCAAGAACTAGCTCGACAACAAAAGTTCATCAAACTAGAATGATTTCTAGATCTAGGGGATATTCCTATGTGCCTAGAACATCAAAACCAACAAACAAGTAATCAAATCAAAAAGCGTCAGCACACAAATATTCAAAATCAAACATAAAAATTAAGTCATGTAACCCAACACATTTAAAACGGAAAACATAGGTCTTTAATTAAAACCAAAATCTAGTTCACCATCCCAAGTTACCAACAAAAGGTTTAGCTCATAATAAAAACAAGAAGCATAATCCCACAATTAATAAAAACTATGTTCATAACGTTTCTAAAATAATAAAAACAATAACACAAACCCCGGGTCTTCTCCTCCACAGCTATTCTTGCTCGATCACGGCTTCTGGCAGCTTCCTCGCTTCAATGATTGAATGTTGCTGTTCTACGAATGAATAATAATGTCCCCAATTAATTCTGCCGTCGAAGATATATATTTGATTCATATGACCGACTTTGACTTTCAATTTAGGTTGGGCCTCAAAAACGTACATTTGGGATGTATAATCAAAAGGGCCGCAGATGGCATGAACAAAACCTCGGGAGAATGGACTGGATGTTGATTTTTTATTTCTTTTATTTTTTTTCTTTTTTTGTTGATCAACGAGACATCATGTGTCTCTTTTGTTACCAAAGTCACTAAATTATTATTATTATTATTATTATTATTATTATTATTATTATTATTATTATTATTATTATATTCCATGTTCCTGGCTCAGTTGTTCTTGGCTCGACGAAAGTTTCTCGTTTACGCTCCGACATCCATGAACACATGCTCTCAAGTGTTTGCGTCTCAATTAAAATTCTTTCTTTTTGAGCTCATTCTCCACGAACACCTATAAAATAATAAAATAAATATATACCTAATAAAAATGACACGAAACGAATACAAAGTTGAACAAATAATATACAAAATACATAGGAAATTAAATGTGTTTTGCAACACATCAACCCTGGTCAGGAAACGGGTAGCCTCCGGTGCCAATGAGCCAAAAGTATCAAAGGCCAAGGGTACAAAAACATGTTGGTTCTCCTCGCAGGCTTTTGCATGTTATTCTACCTTCTTTGACTCTGCTTTCTGCACCGCTTGCTCTGCTACAAAGCCACTATCCCTCAACCCAACTAGAGGAGATACACCCGTCAAGTCAACACAGGCATGCTTCCCCCTGCCCACCCAAAGACAAGTTAATCTGCTGGTCGTAGGGTGGATCTCCCTTCTGCTGGATCCGAGAGGAAGTTCACAGGGTCCTCCTTCTTGGCCGAGATCCTAGCCCGTCTTAAAATGTCCCACAGAATATCTCGAACCCAATCACGCCGATATTTGAAACCGGGTAACTCCTTACAATGAACCGCATGTTCTCCGTATTCATCCAAGGAGGCCTTACGTCAAATCGGACAGGTTTCATCCTCCTTGTACATGGGGATCATCAAACGATATTTAAGAATGGGCGTGTATTCAATAGCGGACATGCTTTGGCCCAAACCTTCGATCAGGATAACAGTCAGGAAATCTTGGGCATGGGGGCTTTGCAAGCATTCAATAACTGCCATCTGCAGGGGGGACAGACCAAAAACTTCACCCAGGCTCTGAGCGATTTTGCCAAAAAGGGAATTCGCCAAAGTTTTCTGAGGCTTGGTGGTGTCCTTGTTAGAAAAACCGCCAATATCAAAACCTGGGAGATGGTCATTTAGCTTTTCGAGGGCCTGCAGGTAGTCCAAGTCTGCACCGACAACCTCGCTATTTCGTAGGATGTGGTCTTGAAGGTTCCAAGACTGAGCTCGCGATGCCACAAACACATACATCCCGACATCTTTCGCGGAGAGGAGCCTTAATCCTCCCATACGCATCGGCAAAGACGCCATCCGCCATTGTAGGTCACCAAAGAAAGGCCCCCACATACCACTATGTCTTCAATGGCTTCCCTTAGACCTTTGTCAAAACATGACACTGCTTCATCCATCATGGGGGGTTGGCAGGCCCGTAACCTGAAAAGCAACTTAGCAACCCCCATACAAGACCTGAGCAAGAGGAGTTCACTCTGGGGATTCCTAAGGCAAGGCAAGAGTTTCATAAGTTCAACCGCGCGCGATGCTCCTCGCCTTGCCAATTTGCGGACAAAATAAGAGTCACGGCTAACGGTCCCTCCGAGGAGCTTCACCCCCTTTTCTGGCCTACCAATCCCACTGGGAAAAAGCCCGTCCCGAAGTTTCAACCCATTACAAAACGGCCAAAAAACCTCTGTTTTCTTAATATTAAGCTGAAGCCCTAAGGATGGCGCCTCCAGCCGGATAATGTCTAAGGCTTTAGCAACTTCGGTGGCATCACCAATAATCGTCCCATCGTCCAGGTACTACGCATGAAATGAGAGTTTACAATGGTACCCTGAGAACCATAGGGTGTAAAGCAAGGGCGAAAAGGAGGGGACCTAAAGGGTCCCCGTGCTGAACCCCTGTAGTAGCCCCTATACAATCATTAACAACGTACAACCTAGCTGGCGGGGCATATAAGAACTAGACCCATGGATAAATAGACGGACAATGTTGGTGAACCTCTTGAAGAAGGGCAGTGCGGTCGATCATATTAAACGCGTTCGAAAAATCCACCGTTAGCATAGTCAAAGACCCGTCCGCATGTAAGGAGCATAGCCAAAATCCACCGTTGATCATATTAACTTAACAAATCAACCGATTTCGGTTAGCCAAGATGTTGCAAACGACTATATAGTGGTTTGTGACTGATTGCTTGCGGTTTATATATATAAATATTTAAGTTTCACAATCTGGTTTTAAAAATGGAATCACCAATCTAAACCACACAACACGGCAGTGTACCGGTCGTAGTGTAGTAAAGTCGATAAGACCGAGTATCAATCCGTGGACACTGATATGCAGCCCTCGATACTAAACCTCTATCGAGTCCTAATCTATCTGGAAGAGCATAATTTTTAACTAAAAGATAACTAAAACAAAAAAAATGAGACAAGAAACAAACAAGCAGCAAAGACGAGAGAACGAAGAGTAAACGCTCACGAAAGAGGAATCAGAAATGGAGAGGATGGCTGCCTAGACTGGGAATCCTATTGATAAAGCTGAAAGCTAACGGTAAATGGATACTCGAATGACTACCGGGATCTACGGGTATAACCAACTCGGGAAACACTATAGTATCTAGATCTCCTCTCGGTCTCACTAGAACATTAAATGATAACCTAAGCAGTGTGAAGCTCACCGGATAAAGAAAGGATCACCTCTCGGTCTCACCAAACATACAAGTTTACGCACCCAAAGATTAGAACTCCTCTCGGTCTTACTAATCACCAAATACCTAACAGTATCAAGGGGTGAATCTATTCCTAAAGGTAAATGTTTGGGAAAGCGGATAAAAAGGATACCGGGAAAGAAATTCACTCTCGTGCAATATCTAACCAAATAAACCAACAAATCCTAACAAACCCACAACCTATCTCCTCTCGGTCTCAAGGTAGGTGACAAACCCAAAACAATGTCAAACACGCGATTCCTAGATCCTAAGTCAACAAATCAACCCATCAAATCATCACACAAAGCAAATGATAAAAATATGCGACTTTTAATTTAAAAACACTAAGTCAATAAATTATAGCCACATACGGATCTAAAAATATAACATCAACATCATCCGGGTGATAAACCACAACAAAAACCAATAAAGTTTAGATTTTTATACATAAACGGGTCAAAACGAGTAACCAAATACCAAAAGAAATCAACTAAAATCAATACTCATCCCAAGTCTAGACAACCAAATAAAATCTAGCCAACCATAATAATGAAAGAAATAAAAATAAATCTATAAGGTTCACAAACAAAAATCATAGCGAGACTAAAAAAATACCAAACCAATAAGCGCCGTAGTCGTCGCCCTCTTTGTGACCTTCACCTTTAAAATAACTTTTGTTTTTTATTTCTCCTCGAGACCTCAGCTCCAACCTTCCTTTATTTATTTTTTTTCTTCTTTTGTAATGCTCCAAGAATTTTGGAGATTTCAAAGTCACTTTTTTTTGTGCTCTGTGACCTCTCGCCTCCCACACTGTCACAAAGACAGCGCCCCCTTCTCCTTTTTCCTTCCATTCACTCCTCTATTTATATCACAATTTGCAATCAAAGCTCATGCCCTAATTTTTTTGTAATGTGGGCCGAGCCCAACTTCATTTTCTTTCCTTTGATATATTTTTTAGCCCAAATTTAATTTATGTTGTAGTTGAGATGAGGCTCAAGAGATATGTGATCCATGTAGTCTTGGTTGTAGCCCAATGTTCATCTCGTTTAGACATAAGCCCAATAGTTCCTACACCACAAAAGTTTAAATAAGAGACCAGCCCAATTTAAATAGTGATTTACATGGCCCATTTAAATATTTAAAATTTAATGAGTCTCAAATTTAACTTAAATGCACCATTTTAGCTCGTTTATACTTAAAAGCTTTTAAATAGCTAATATGAGCCAATAAAGAGTAATATTTAATAAAAACTAACTCATATATTAATTAAAATGTAGTGAATATTGATATAAATATATGTATATTTTAGAGCGTATCAAACATCCCCACACTTATTCATTTGCTTGTCCCTAAGCAAATATCAAACAACACATCATACCCACACTTAGACCAAATACGACTAACATCTAGCAAGGCCTAAGCAAGGCACAAATCCTAAGGACACAAAGAAATCACAAGACTTACAACGGTCAAGAAGCATATGGTCCAACTAGCCAAATGTGATACCATTTTTTTTTTTTTTTTAACATGGGATAACCTAATCAAGCTTCACTCCCCATCAAGATTCCAACCAAACCAAGCAAATACCCCTCACATAGATCACTCAACTCTCGGTGTATATCAATCATAAAAGTGATCACTCGATACCTAAACACGAAGCTTGAGACACATAGGCTTGTACAAGGATCAAATCTCAACCTAAATGGCTTGGACCAACATTAATCAAGAGGACTTATGGGTAGGCTAGGGCTAAGGGTAGGATATATTTGGGAAAAGTGGCTAAAAAGAAAATAAATCCGGAAAAATAAACTAGAGATATAAAAATAACTAAGATGGGAAATTTTCACCCATATCTAACTTATTCTATTTTTTTTTTCTTTTTACTCAACAATTTATTTATATACAACTCGAACAAATCTCTCTATTTTTTTTCTTTTTTCTTTTTTTTCTTTTTTTTTTTTTTTGCATATATATTTTTTTTTTGATAATCAATATATCTATTTTTTTTCAAGAACAAAACTAGAACTCAAACCCGGATATATAAAAATAAAAGTGGCACATAGGATAGACAAACGAAAGGGGAGAAAGGCTCAAAGTGGCGACTAAGGGTGTATCGAAAGGGTAAAAAAATGAAAAACAAAAGGAAAGGAAAAGGCTAAGATGTGGGTGATCCTAAATGCCTCTATCACGCTAATGCTAAGTCCAAAACTAAGGTCTAAAAATGTATCAAGATGCACAAGTTCTGTAATCAAGCGACATGTAGGTAGCACTCAACAAATGAAAGTGAATATCATAATAATCAATAAGGCTCAAAACCTCACTATGAAGTGCGGGAATGGGATGTCGGTAAAAGCCAAGAGTGGTCTTCCTAAATCAGGTTCGTTCCACTATCATAAGTATCCCAAAAACCATTTTACTTCAAAAACCGACTAGCTGGACCTACTTTACTATCGCGCAACTTAAAGAAATCCTGTGCCCCCAAGAAATGCAAACCCACAATGACCCGCCTTCAGCTTACGCTTTACAATGGCTAAGGCGTGTCTTCTGTGTGTAATCAATCACCTCGGGACTTGCAAAAACTTTTATTATTTCTTTTTGTATTTTTCAAAAAATTTCACCTTTTTTTTTTAGATTTTTTTTTTCATTTTTGATTTTTTTTTTTTTTTGGATTTTCTAGAAAATATAAATTTTATTTATTTACTCCATCCCCACACTTAAAACGCACATTGTCCCCAATGTGTGTCAAAAGTGGCTAACATGAACTAAAATAAGAAAACGATAAAGGAAAACTGATACTCCCCTGACAAAAATGCGATGAGCTGATATGTGGGAGCATCCTAAAAACGTGTAACTGCCGGCTCGATCAAGCATAACCAAATAATAACCTGCATGACAACTCAAATGCTCGCGAATCGCGGCAAACACAAAGAAACAAACTGTTAATAATAATAATATGGCTTGAAAACAATCTCCCCCGAATGGAGATTGAGTACGGGGGAGATGTTTCTACACCATCTTCTTTTTTTTTTTTTTTTCTTTTTTTTTTGCAATTTTCAATATAAGAACTCAAAACAAAGAAAAGATAAAAATAGAAATAAGCTCAACTAATATGTACACTCGGGCCAACACCCGAGAACAAATCACAACGAACAAACCTATGGAGGGTGAAAGGAGACTGCCTCAACCTCGCAATCTCCACCCTGACCACTGATGTCATGCTTCACACCATGGTCATGAACTACAAAAACATAATCATCCTCAACCCTCTTGTTCGATCCCCAACCAGTCCACCTATGGTTAATACGCATCACCGATTGTTTACGAACATCTAACACTTCTTTTGAACGGATCTTTTCTAGTTCATGATCCAAGTGAACACCAATAGCATCCACAACCTCAAACGGATCCTCATGAGTACGGCGCTCAACCCCAAACACAACTTCATCATCCCCCGCCCGTAGCTTCAGTTTACCCTCACTCATGTCCACAAGGGCTCTCGAGGTAGCAAGGAAGGGACGACCTAGAATAATCGGAATGCGGTCGTCTTCCTTCATATCAAGCACGACAAAATCGACAGGGAAAATAAACTTATCCACTTTGATGAGTAGATTCTCAATAATACCCCGAGGGTATTTTGTCGATTTGTCGGCTAACTGTAAGCACATACGTGTGGGCTTCAAACCTCCTATACCAAGCTTAACAAACAAAGAATATGGCATCAAATTAATGCTGGCTCCAAGATCTGCGAGGGCATTCATAACAGACAAACTGCCGATCGAACAAGGAATCGTAAAACTGCCAGGGTCGCTCATCTTCGTCGGCACTTTATCTAAAATAACAGCAGAACACTCTTCACTCAGTGTCACATGGGAAAGCTGTTCCAACTTCTTCTTATTGGAAAGAAGATCTTTTAGGAACTTCCCATACTTCGGCATCTTTTGCAGCACCTCAATGAATGGAAGGTTCACCTTGAGCTGTTTGACAAGCTCAATAAACTTCCCATATTGTACCTCATAACTCTGCTGTAACAATCTGCCGGGATAAGGAATACGAGGTGTGTATACTCTCGGTGGTTCCTTCAACTTCACTTCCTCTTTCTCTTTCTGAGGCTCCAGGGGCTGTGCGGTACTTGCTGGGACTCGCCTAGTAGGGTGCACCTTGCCTTGGACCTCCATCTCAATCTCCTCATCAACCGGCTGATCAACAACTGTCGGCTCAATCACAACTGCTCCTCTGCCACTCCTGGTGGTCACTGCCATCACCTGCTCCTTTGGGTTCTTTTCGGTATTGCTTGGAAGACCTCCAGCTTGCCTCTCATTTAGACGCTCTGCTAACTGACCAACAGTCCTCTCGAGATTCTGCATCGCGGTACTCTGACTCTTCAAGAAAGCCTCGTGCTCCCTGAATGTCGTCTGAGTCTCCTGGTATCTCTTCTCATCACGAGCCATGAACTGTGTCATCAACTGCGACTGTTGTGCCATCATCTCCTCTAGAGTGGGTTTCTTTTCTCCTCCACTCGGGCCCATATCCTGTCGGGGCTGCTGAAACAAACTCTCATGCTGAGATCTCAGTGGGAACCCCGGTGGGTTTCCACTCTTCCAACTGAAGCCAGGATGATTCCTCCAACCAGAATTGTAATTATTACCATACGAATTCTGGTTCGCATTCTGAACATAATCAACCTGCTCCTGATGCGCAACAACATCTACTGGACACGCGACGGTGTCATGCCCTCCTCGACATACCTCACACTTCTGCTCGCTCTTCTTCTGCATATCCTTCATCATCTTCGTAAGAGCCTCGACCTGAGCTGCCAATAAGGTGGTGGGGTCAACCGCGTGAACTCCCCTCTGAGCAGGTGCAGCTGGAGCAGTGTCCCTAGACTCCATATTCTGATAGCTGCGCATAGCTATCTCCTCAAAAAGCTCAAAACACTCAACAGGATCTTTGGTGTTCAACAAATTGCCACCAGCTATAGTGTCGAGCTTGTCCCTGGTGGCCAAAGTCGTGCCATGATAGAACTTCTCGACCAATGCCCAGTCCTCCATCCCGTGATTAGGACACCTGTTCAACAACTCCTTGAAACGCTCCCACGTCTCATCAAACGACTCATCAGCACGCTGCCGATACTCCTGGATCATAGTCCTCAAATGAGCAGTCTTGGAAGGAGGAAAATATTTGTTAAGGAACTTCTCCTGCATCTCCTCCCAAGTACGAATGGAACCTGCTGGAAGGGACTCCAACCAGCTCTGGGCACGATCAACTAAAGAGAATGGAAACAAACGTAACTTGCACGCGTCCTCTGTCATGGTATTGATTTGAAACGTGTCACAGAGACGATAAAATCGAGAAAGATGAGCGTTTGGGTCCTCATTCGGCAACCCATGAAAAACACAAGTAGTCGAAATCAACGATATGATCTGAGGTGGAATCTGCCAGTTGTTTGCCTCGACAGCGGGTCGGGCAATACTGGACCTAGCGGCACCCGTGATGGGTCTCGCATAATCTGCTACCACACGGCGTGGTCGCTCCTCAGCCATGGTGATATCTGGCTCAACCTCTAACTCCTCAGCTACAGTAGATACCTCTGGTGCAAGGGCGATGTCCGTCTAGAATATCCACGCAAGTCCGAAATCCTGCTCGTGCTCCGTATCTGGTGCTAGATGCTCCACAACACGGTGTCGCCTCCTACTGCGGAAAACACGCTCCGGTTCTGAAAATGCAGATAACTCAGCTGGTCCCTTTGAACGGGTGTGTCGCATGCACTGACAAGATAAAACGGTAAAATCACAACTAAAAAACGAAAATAAAAGAAAATAAAACGACTAATCTAACACGTAAAAACCAAACTCATGCAAAAGCAACAAGTAAACTAAGGCACGCAGAAAAACCTAAAACCAAACAAGACCTAAAAATACGACTAAACTAAAGCGGATATAAACAAAGAACGAATGACTAGATCCCCGACTCGGGTCATTCTCGAAGTCGCCAGTGTTCCCCGGCAACGGCGCCAAAAACTTGATTGCTTGCGGTTTATATATATAAATATTTAAGTTTCACAATCTGGTTTTAAAAATGGAATCACCAATCTAAACCACACAACACGGCAGTGTACCGGTCGTAGTGTAGTAAAGTCGATAAGACCGAGTATCAATCCGTGGACACTGATATGCAGCCCTCGATACTAAACCTCTATCGAGTCCTAATCTATCTGGAAGAGCATAATTTTTAACTAAAAGATAACTAAAACAAAAAAAATGAGACAAGAAACAAACAAGCAGCAAAGACGAGAGAACGAAGAGTAAACGCGCACGAAAGAGGAATCAGAAATGGAGAGGATGGCTGCCTAGACTGGGAATCCTATTGATAAAGCTGAAAGCTAACGGTAAATGGATACTCGAATGACTACCGGGATCTACGGGTATAACCAACTCGGGAAACACTATAGTATCTAGATCTCCTCTCGGTCTCACTAGAACATTAAATGATAACCTAAGCAGTGTGAAGCTCACCGGATAAAGAAAGGATCACCTCTCGGTCTCACCAAACATACAAGTTTACGCACCCAAAGATTAGAACTCCTCTCAGTCTTACTAATCACCAAATACCTAACAGTATCAAGGGGTGAATCTATTCCTAAAGGTAAATGTTTGGGAAAGCGGATAAAAAGGATACCGGGAAAGAAATTCACTCTCGTGCAATATCTAACCAAATAAACCAACAAATCCTAACAAACCCACAACCTATCTCCTCTCGGTCTCAAGGTAGGTGACAAACCCAAAACAATGTCAAACACGCGATTCCTAGATCCTAAGTCAACAAATCAACCCATCAAATCATCACACAAAGCAAATGATAAAAATATGCGACTTTTAATTTAAAAACACTAAGTCAATAAATTATAGCCACATACGGATCTAAAAATATAACATCAACATCATCCGGGTGATAAACCACAACAAAAACCAATAAAGTTTAGATTTTTATACATAAACGGGTCAAAACGAGTAACCAAATACCAAAAGAAATCAACTAAAATCAATACTCATCCCAAGTCTAGACAACCAAATAAAATCTAGCCAACCATAATAATGAAAGAAATAAAAATAAATCTATAAGGTTCACAAACAAAAATCATAGCGAGACTAAAAAAATACCAAACCAATAAGCGCCGTAGTCGTCGCCCTCTTTGTGACCTTCACCTTTAAAATAACTTTTGTTTTTTATTTCTCCTCGAGACCTCAGCTCCAACCTTCCTTTATTTATTTTTTTTCTTCTTTTGTAATGCTCCAAGAATTTTGGAGATTTCAAAGTCACTTTTTTTTGTGCTCTGTGACCTCTCGCCTCCCACACTGTCACAAAGACAGCGCCCCCTTCTCCTTTTTCCTTCCATTCACTCCTCTATTTATATCACAATTTGCAATCAAAGCTCATGCCCTAATTTTTTTGTAATGTGGGCCGAGCCCAACTTCATTTTCTTTCCTTTGATATATTTTTTAGCCCAAATTTAATTTATGTTGTAGTTGAGATGAGGCTCAAGAGATATGTGATCCATGTAGTCTTGGTTGTAGCCCAATGTTCATCTCGTTTAGACATAAGCCCAATAGTTCTTACACCACAAAAGTTTAAATAAGAGACCAGCCCAATTTAAATAGTGATTTACATGGCCCATTTAAATATTTAAAATTTAATGAGTCTCAAATTTAACTTAAATGCACCATTTTAGCTCGTTTATACTTAAAAGCTTTTAAATAGCTAATATGAGCCAATAAAGAGTAATATTTAATAAAAACTAACTCATATATTAATTAAAATGTAGTGAATATTGATATAAATATATGTATATTTTAGAGCGTATCAGTGACCGTTTAAAACCCATTTTTTATCACTAATTTAGCCTTCAACGTTTGTATAAATAGGCATTGTGCGTGTTGATTTAATCACAGCAGTTCTCTAACTCTTAGTGTAACACCCCAACCGATGGCGGAAACATCGAGGTGTCACGTAGTGACGATTGTTCAATAGCTCATGGACTAAAAGTGTAAATACTGATACATTGATTAAATAGTTTATTACACTGAAATGAAATACAATGATTCTAAATGTCAACAAAATTGAAATACAATGAATCCAAAATCTAAGTAAAATTCCAAAAGCTTAAAAGTCATCTCATAAATAACCTGAAACATGTACGAAAATAGTATATGTCAATACAAAATGTATTGGTGAACATACCCTGTTTGAATACATATAATAGAAAAGTGTTTCGCAATTCATGTGTTGTATACCGTTTGCAAATATGTAATAAGTAGTATCAGTCAAAACCAAGCCTATGAATAATGACTAACACATGACTAACAATCTGAATAATGAATTAACAAGACAATGACCAAGATTCTCTCAACAGAGTCTCAAGGGGGTATACCATAGTACTATTCATTGAAATGCTAGGCCGCCCAACGGTTAATGATTTTGACAAGCATAAATACACACCAAATCACATAAGGCAAACACACATGAGAATTGCATTAAGTATAAGAAATAGAAACTTGACAATAGGTACATGAGTCACCCCAAAATAGTAAATCAGTAAAAAGGGGAAAGATATACTCACAGTTGCGAAAGCAATCAAAATCCAACTTAAGCGGTCGTGAGTTAAGTAATGGGAATTCCGAAGAATTCAACCTATAATGTGTAATAATACTAATAAGGAAAATGTCTAAAAAGTCTAAGGTATCTAGGGTATAAGGCATTATGGTTTGCTATGTCGATTTGGGGAATTAGAGTTTTTATGATAAATCGAATTATTATAAAATTTGTATATTAAAAATAATATACCAAAGTTTGTAAATGTGGTTTAGGTAATATAATTATTACCAATTGAATATTCAGATTAAAATATGTTTTGAACAATTAAGGCAAAATAATTTAGTTAATTACTTTAACTAAATTAAAATAAATACAATAATCATAAAATGTATAAATAAATAATTATGTGTTTCACAATGATCTAACAAATGGTAATTAAGATTTTCAAACATAAAACATTTCTATTTTATAAGAAAGGTATTTATAAAATAGATGTTTAAATAGTGAAAGTAAATAAATGTTCAATTATGTCTAATTAAACATAAATAAGATTAAAAATACAAGACGTGATCCAAAAATGTTATTTTTATAGAAAATGGATTCTTTATGATGTAAATCAATGAAAATAATTTTCTCATAATTTTATAAACTTATTTATACTTAAAACTGACTTAATAGAATTTAATCATGTTTAAATGATTAAAAATAGGAAAATTAATAAAAATATGTGTTTTCTGAACCAATAATTTTTTATTTCAGTTCATGATGATGAGAAATAATTACTCAAAAAGTTTGAGATTAAAATCATTAAAAATGAATTTTTAATCAATTAAATATGGTTAAAACAAATAAATTCAATAAAAATATGAAAATAAGACATTTTTCAGGAATAAAAACATGATAATTTTTCATTAGGTGTCAAGAAGCTACACCTAAATTTTCATAATTTTTGGGTAAAAATTGGATTTATTATGAATATTTTGAGTTTAAAAGAATTTTAATTGATTAAAATGAAGAATTAATTAAGGAAATATAAAAAGAAAAAAAATATATACAACAAATAGCTGGGTTGTGTGGGTTTCGAACCCTTGACCCCTTGTTCCAAGAAACACCCACAAACCACTCCTCTAAAGCCTAAGTTTGTTATGTTTTTGGAACTTAAATACATTTATAATATATCACTAGTTCATCTTCTTCTTCCCCAAATACAAGACCAAGAACCCTAACCCTAGTTTATACAATAACTCGATTAGAACATCATAACTGATATGTAATAGAGGTTTTATGATCGGAATGTTAAGAATAATGAAATGGCATAAGAATTTGAGACTTACAATCACGAATTCTAATTGAAACTGAAGCTTCACATCCGAAAGAAAAGGCTTCGATTTGCAGGTATATGGATGAGTTTTTTTTATACGTTTCTTGTGGGTTTGTGATGCTCAGAGGTTAGGAAACGAGATGGAATCAACAATTTAAGTGATTGTTAAGTAAAACGGATGATTTTGATTAATATTTAAGTCCAGTCGGTTTTACACTAAAACCCGATTAAAGACTCATCAAAACGGGTTATTACCTCGATTTAATGACAGAAATGCGTTGAACCATGTGGGTGTAACGTAAAGCATTCGTTTATAGACTTTAAAAAAAAGTTTGAAACGTATACCGGAGTTCGCCGGAAACTCGCCAGCGGCGAGTTCCTTTTCGCCGGACACGTGAAAGGTTGGAAAGAAAGAAGCAGTTTTTTTTTAAACTTTTATTTTTGGCAAAAATGGTCCCTCATATTTAAACTAGGCTAGAAATATTATAACTTGGTTAGATTTTCTTTTATAAACTTAACCATACTAACTAATTTAACCAAGTTATCTAAACTTAACATATATTTTTTTATAACTTTTCAAATCTTTTTATGAACTTCAAAAGCTCGAGATTTAATCAAAATTTGAAATGAATAATTTCTATAAATGACGCATCATTATTAGGTTACGACTAGAATATGTATTTAAGATGTAAACACATCTAGTTTTAAAAAAAATGTAAAGTATAAAGACTAGTTTTGACAAACAGATAAAAGATGAGAGTGACGGATGTCACAGTCTCCCCTACTTTAGAAAATTTCGTCTCGAAATTTCCTTCAAGTGAAGGTTACTATGAAACAAAATGCGTTGTAAATGTCAACTAGATTTTTCTTTAAAAATTTTCATCACTTATGGATTGATAAAAATTAAAATGGTTGTCTAATACCCAAAGTAAAAGTTTCAAAATCTTTTAACAGTTAACCCAAAGTTGGAAAGTTGGGAGTTTAAATGAGAAAGGCGTTGGGAATGTGTAACGGGTGAGGGGCAGAGGTACTAATGAAGCAGTCTCCCCTACTTTAGAAAGGTTTCTGACTAAATGTTATTAGGGTAAACAACAAAAGTCCAAATAACCGAGGGTGTAACAGTATACAAGGTTTGTGTTTTCTGTGTGGGTGGTCAAGAGAAAAACTCTAGGAAGTCGAATGGAAGCTCGTTTAAGAACCTTCTTATCGAAAATGCTATAAGTCAACGATCAAATGAAAAGGTAGTAATGGGTAGGTTCCTGGTCAGACTCCCAGTCCGCTCCCACAGTATCGTTTATGCTTATATATAGGGTGTACCGCAGCTGACCCACCACACTCCCGATACTTTGGATTCGTCCTGATTGTCTACCAACAGCCTAATTAGAATTACACACCACCCTCATGTACCTGTAAATCCATGATTGCGTTCTGGACCGTAATCATCGATTTACCTTACACTTGGGTGTTATGCTTTTCCATAACCCTATCCTAAGTAATACCATAAATAAATGCGTGCAATCAATATGTATTAAGTAATAGATACTGCAATGAAATAATGCTCAATCATGACATGGTTAGAGGTAATTCCCTTCCGGGTTTACCCTTTAACCGTAAATTTCTGTTCACATCGTTGAGCTCTAAACACCTATATTGATAAACTTCGAGAAGTTCACCGTTCCCCTCGGATTGGAGTAACACTCTCATCCGAGTCTTACATTGTAACACCCCAACCGATGGCGGAAACATCGAGGTGCCACGTATGAATGATTGTTCAGTAGCTCATGGTAGTACACAAGTTTAAATAATCCTTTAATACAATGTTGAATTACATTACATGTCTTGAATGAAATCTAGTATATCCAAAATCAAACAAAGCATAGAACTTCAAATATCTTCTCATGCTAGCTCTAGACTTCAAGCATCATTATTTCCTGTTGAGTTGTAAAAATGGGGGGGGGGGTCAACTAGAAGTTGGTGAGAATACATAAGCCATGTCAAGCAATTAAGTTTAAGAATAAAAGTTTAGCAATTCATATGTCTATCGTAAGTTTAAGTCTACATGAATAAACATGAAGTGTTGAATCGACATAATCAAACCTCCGACTAGTTTAGGTCCATCCCGTCATCCACGGTTCACCTTAATATTATGTTGGAACGATAACAATCACCTGCGCTCCCCATAAAAGATGGTCAACGAATCTAGGTGGGATTGTCAATCCAATAGATCTATTATTGAGTATTGTCGGCTTGGCCATAGCTAATGATTATGTATTGTTGAAACTTGTTGAAACTGTTGTTGTTGTCTAAATCATGAGGCATTAAAGTTTACAACTAGACATGTATGTAGAATTGCTTAAGTATAATGTTGCAAGTATAAAGAATTGCATAAACATGGTTACGTAAACTCACCTTAGCAAAGTATTAAGTCTCGAGAAAAAGTATAAGTGTAGCCCCAAAGTTGCCAAGTATTACCCTATGTATAAGGTAACAAATAAGTCTAAGTCTATCTAGTCTACAAGTATATTCTAGGGTTTCGAATTGGGGATAAGTATTCGTTTGATTAATAAATAAAATGTTTAATAAATATGAGAAATTTGATAAATAAATAAACAAAAGTCGTTTTATAAATTTTAAATTAAAGATGGTCACAATATAAGGTTTTAAGTATGAAAATAATTTTTATAAAATTATTTTCTTAAAAATAGAATATTAAATCTATTTATTTCAAATAGTCAAAATATAACTTTAATATTTAAAAATATTAAAATTACAGAATTATTAATTTAAAAATTGTATTTCTGTTCTAAATAAATAGAAATAATTTATATAAAATTTTGGTGCAAAAATATTGAAAAATGAATTTATTATGATTTATTTATGTATAAAACTAACAAAAATTGATTAAAAATATTAAATAAATGATTTTTCAGAAATAAAAATCATTTCAGAAATGTATAATGTTATATAAACTCAGAATAATTTTTGTGGGAATTTATATAATCGTTTTGATATTTTTATAGAATTTTATAATTATAATGGAATAAACTTGTAATATTTATTTTATATAATAAATAAAAGATTTTTGAAAAACTAAAAATTGGATAACAAATTTTATCATTTGAATAACATAAAATAAATTTTGTAGAATTTATAGAGCATTTTTAGTATTTTAAATCTATTTTTAAAAATAATCATGAATATATAAGTAATAAAGGTTTTAAAAAAAAGGTTGCATATGGTAGGGATCGAACCCGCGTCAACCCGGGTCAGGGTTTTAAATCACAAGCCTAGACCATCTGGTCTAGACCCTGAGAACGATAAATCTTGGTTTCAATTATTTATATACTCTGCTTGGATTTAATCATGACTTGTATATAGAAAAAGATGTTGGGGAACCGGACTCAAACCCCAGATGTCAGCGAGTCAGTGTGTTTAAACAACAGTTGGTTACCAGCTGATCTACAGATCAAATGGTAGTTGTTTTCTGTTTATTTTAAATAAATATGATGACTGTAACCAGTCATCTTCCCCAATTCGTAAAAGATGAACCCTAGTTTTCTAATTGCTTCAATAACAACATATTAATCAGACTAATGATGGGGTTTTTATCTAAAAAGTGCCGATATGTTTACCTGGACAAAGAATTTTGTTGTAAAGAACACACGTCTTCCATAACACGAGTCAAACCAAAAAGTCAACGGCTTCAAGTAGGATAATTATTCGTGCGTGTGGGGTACAATTGAAGGTATGTAATGATAGACAAAGCATCCAGCAATGGTTTGGTGGGTTTAATACATAGTGAATTTGAAAAATTGGAAGGTTTTGAAATTTTGGTCAAGCTCGGTCAAACCGAGTATAATGACACGATTAACAGTTGTATTTGCGTGATTTCTGGTTCAGATTGATGCGAAGTTTATGGTTAGTCAATCACGTGTCCTTTAATTTGATTAAGGTTGCCTGAAATAGTTCAATTATACGATTTTAGGGTTGGGTCTTCCCCTTTGTTCCTGGTTCGCGTGGCTGGCGAGAAGAAGACAGCAGGCATGTGCTGTTGGGCTGGGTTTAATGGGCTTGGGCTGGGTGGTTTGGGCCGCATCAGATGGGCTCAGGATCAGATTGGGTTTTAGGGTGTTGGGTTGGGTTGTAGGTTTGGTTTAGGGATTTAGTTTGTAAAAAAAGACTAACATTATTATTATTATTGTTATTATTATTATTATTGTTGTTATTATTATTATTATTATTATTATTATACATTTGTATAAATATATATATATAAGTTGTGAGTTTGAAAAAAAAATAAATAAATAAATAAATAAATAAAGGCTTAGGCACATTTATATAAAGATGTATAGAATAAGGCTTTTACGTATAAAAATTTGGGGAAAAATTTTGCGATGTTACAGTCTCCCCTACTTTTGAAAACTTCGTCCCGAAGTTTATTGAAAACACAGGGTTGAAAGTGATTGGGTAGGAATTAGGACGAGTGTGGCCTGGCAATTTTGTGTTTAGGACACGACATGAATAGAACAATCTTGTTTCAAATAATTTGGGTAAGAGGTTTGTTATTTGTGAGGTTTAAGGGTAGGATTAGGGGTGTCTTGAAATCGTAAGGAGAATAAGGATCTAGCAAAACTCTAAACTTAAGTTTTAGGAATACTATCATAAATGCATAAGTTGATGATAGAAAGACTAAATGAACTACTAGGTAACTAGAGTTTGGTCAACTACCGAAAACCTTGATAGAATTTCACACTACCTTAACGTACCTGTAAATTCATGATTACGTTCCGGACCGCAATCACCAATTTACCTTACCTTAGGGTTTTGTGTCCTTCTATGACTCTAAACACACATGTAAGTAATGCAAAATAGCCTTGTGATTGAATCGTATACAATGTATCCAAAAATAAGTCCAACTGTTGAGCAGGAAAAAGACCTCTACCAGTCAGTGAGTAAGAACCTCTACCGATTGTTGAGCAGGTGCGATAGCCTCTACCAGTCATTGAGCAGGTTGTAGGGCCTCTACCGACTATTGAGCAGGCATGATGACCTCTACCAATCGTTGAGTAGGTTATTTGGTACTCTACTAACTGTTGAGCAAGTACTTCATCCTATATCAGTTGTTTGATTAAGTGTACCAATTATTACACACATGAATTGCAAATTGATAATATGTACATGTAAGAAATCAAGTATAGCATACGAGTTGTCATAGAGTTGCCCTAGACAAGGTTAATGACTCTAGGTGTGTCTATAGCAAATAGTTTATATTCCATGAATTCTAGTTTCAAATGTTCAAATATGGTAGATAGTCGAATCCTCATGTATAACTAAGGATTATGTTTGATGCAACGTACAATCAAGTTTCAATAGTTTAGTTATCATGGGTAACTAGCTCATGTGTGAGAAGGTGAAGGATATGAATTTAGTTCTTGAGAGGATGATGAAAAATCTTGAAGCAGAATCAAGGTTGTGATAGATAGTGAATGTGAAGATAGTTGATAAAGAGTTTATTTTATAGTATGGAGATTATATGATTTGGATAGGGTGTTGGATATTTAAAAAGTGGCTAAGATGGTAAGGTGAAGTGTGATTGTGAAATCCATAGATGGTTATGAAATGAGATTGATTTAAGCTGTAAAATTTTGAGATTCTAGAGCTTAGCTAAGGAAAGTGAGTGTAATCATCTATTCATTAATTAAAACGAATAAATGAAAACGTTGACTTATCAAAGATTCTAGATTCTAATAACATAGTGAAAACATGCTTTAGCCTATAGGTGAACACTCATCCCGAGAATTCCCAGGTAGGCATCCGGGTCCCTCGTCTGATTGGGATATATGCGCAATGCCAGCCTAGACTATTAACTCAGAATACAGGCGTTCACCCTTTCAGATTGCACGTGTTCGTTATTAAAAATCTAGAACTTCGACGAGATCTTCAAGGTGGTTCAGGCTAAACCTGAGGATTTTGTCCTATTAGTCTAAGAGTAGATCCAGTGATAGAGAGCAATCTTCTTGTAGGGTTTAAAGTAGGGATAAGAAGTAGGAGGGAGATAGAGAATAGCAAGTAAAAGGAGCAAATACTGGTTATAATCCTATGGTTATAGACTAGATTATTTTTCTAATAACCTAATTCTCTATAACCATGGCTCTGATACCAATCTGTAACACCCCAACCGATGGCGAAAACATCGAGGTGCCACGTATGAATGATTGTTCAGTAGATCATGGTAGTACACAAGTTTAAATAATCCTTTAATACAATGTTGAATTACATTACATGCCTTGAATGAAATCTAGTATATCCAAAATCAAACAAAGCATAGAACTTCAAATATCTTCTCATGCTAGCTCTAGACTTCAAGCATCATTATTTCCTGTTGAGTTGTAAAAATGGGGGGGGGTCAACTAGAAGTTGGTGAGAATACATAAGCCATGTCAAGCAATTAAGTTTAAGAATAAAAGTTTAGCAATTCATATGTCTATCGTAAGTTTAAGTCTACATGAATAAACATAAAATGTTGAATCGACATAATCAAACCTCCGACTAGTTTAGGTCCATCCCGTCATCCACGGTTCACCTTAATATTATGTTGGAACGATAACAATCACCCACGCTCCCCATAAAACATGGTCAACGAATCTAGGTGGGATTGTCAATCCAATAGATCTATTATTGAGTATCGCCGGCTTGGCCATAGCTAATGATTATGTATTGTTGAAACTTGTTGAAACTGTTGTTGTTGTCTAAATCATGAGGCATTAAAGTTTACAACTAGATATGTATGTAGAATTGCTTAAGTATAATGTTGCAAGTATAAAGAATTGCATAAACATGGTTACGTAAACTCACCTTAGCAAAGTATTAAGTCTCGAGAAAAAGTATAAGTGTAGCCCCAAAGTTGCCAAGTATTACCCTATGTATAAGGTAACAAATAAGTCTAAGTCTATCTAGTCTACAAGTATATTCTAGGGTTTCGAATTAGGGATAAGTATTCGTTTGATTAATAAATAAAATGTTTAATAAATAAGAGAAATTTGATAAATAAATAAACAAAAGTCTTTTTGTAAATTTTAAATTAAAGATGGTCACAATATAAGGTTTTAAGTATGAAAATAA
The DNA here is from genome assembly GCA_028751855.1 of Ambrosia trifida. NCBI lineage: Eukaryota > Viridiplantae > Streptophyta > Magnoliopsida > Asterales > Asteraceae > Ambrosia > Ambrosia trifida. Next base: position 129,613,814 of record CM054125.1, on the reverse strand, counting down.
TTTTTATAAAATTCTTTTCTTAAAAACAGAATATTAAATCTATTTATTTCAAATAGTCAAAATATAACTTTAATATTTAAAAATATTAAAATTACAAAATTATTAATTTAAAAATTGTATTTCTGTTCTAAATAAATAGAAATAATTTATATAAAATTTTGGTGCAAAAATATTGAAAAATGAATTTATTATGATTTATTTATGATTAAAACTAACAAAAATTGATTAAAAATACTAAATAAATGATTTTTCATAAATAAAAATCATTTCAGAAATGTTTAATGTTATATAAACTCAGAATAATTTTTGTGGGAATTTATATAATCGTTTTGATATTTTTATAGAATTTTATAATTATAATGGAATAAACTTGTAATATTTATTTTATATAATAAATAAAAGATTTTTTAAAAACTAAAAATTGGATAACAAAGTTTATCATTTGAATAACATAAAATAAATTTTGTAGAATTTATAGAGCATTTTTAGTATTTTAAATCTATTTTTAAAAATAATCATGAATATATAAGTAATAAAGGTTTTAAAAAATAAGGTTGCATATGGTAGGGATCGAACCCGCGTCAACCCGGGTCAGGGTTTTAAATCACAAGCCTAGACCATCTGGTCTAGACCCTGAGAACGATAAATCTTGGTTTCAATTATTTATATACTCTGCTTGGATTTAATCATGACTTGTATATAAAAAAAGATGTTGGGGAACCGGACTCAAACCCCAGATGTCAGCGAGTCAGTGTGTTTAAACAACAGTTGGTTACCAGCTGATCTACAGATCAAATGGTAGTTGTTTTCTGTTTATTTTAAATAAATATGATGACTGTAACCAGTCATCTTCCCCAATTCGTAAAAGATGAACCCTAGTTTTCTAATTGCTTCAATAACAACATATTATTCAGACTAATGATGGGGTTTTTATCTAAAAAGTGCCGATATGTTTACCTGGACAAAGAATTTTGTTGTAAAGAACACACGTCTTCCATAACACGAGTCAAACCAAAAAGTCAACGGCTTCAAGTAGGATAATTATTCGTGCGTGTGGGGTACAATTGAAGGTATGTAATGATAGACGAAGCATCCAGCAATGGTTTGGTGGGTTTAATACATAGTGAATTTGAAAATTTGGAAGGTTTTGAAATTTTGGTCAAGCTCGGTCAAACCGAGTATGATGACACGATTAACAGTTGTATTTTGCGTGATTTCTGGTTCAGATTGATGCGAAGTTTATGGTTAGTCAATCACGTGTCCTTTAATTTGATTAAGGTTGCCTGAAATAGATCAATTATACGATTTTAGGGTTGGGTCTTCCCCTTTGTTCCTGGTTCGCGTGGCTGGCGAGAAGAAGACAGCAGGCATGTGCTGTTGGGCTGGGTTTAATGGGCTTGGGCTGGGTGGTTTGGGCCGCATCAGATGGGCTCAGGATCAGATTGGGTTTTAGGGTGTTGGGTTGGGTTGTAGGTTTGGTTTAGGGATTTAGTTTGTAAAAAAAGACTAACATTATTATTATTATTGTTATTATTATTATTATTATTATTATTATTATTATTATTATTATTATACATTTGTATAAATATATATATATATAAGTTGTGAGTTTGAAAAAAAAAATAAAGGCTTAGGCACATTTATATAAAGATGTATAGAATAAGGCTTTTACGTATAAAAATTTGGGGAAAAATTTTGCGATGTTACATACGTGGGCACCGGCTTAGATCTCATACGAGTAATCAACTAGTATGTTCATTGGCCATGATTATGAACAAAATAATGTAAAGTATAACAGGGTCTTGCTCAAAACAGGAAAATATGCGTACAAAATTATGCGTTGCATGAAGAAGTATATAAGTATAGCATAAAATTTCGATTTGAATATAAATCGAGTAAATCGCACAATTGCGCAAAATGAGAGTAAACGAGTTGAATAATGCTCAAAATCAGTGATGTAAGAATAACTGCTAATAAATAGTGTGAGAATAACCACAAATAACGCGTAAGAACAGCAACCAATAAAGGAATAATGCGAAAATAATGTGCGAACATAATAAAATGATGTAAGAATAAAATAATAAAATTTACTGCAAATGAAAGTGCGCAGAACAGACATATAGTCTTCTGGCTTGAGGGTTTAAATTTAGTAGTTTTGTATATATGCATTACACGATAAAAGACATTTAGCAACATTCCGATGAGGATATGTCCAATGTTTAGACCAAAAGTTTTGCGACTAAGAGAGTGCAAGAGAAAATCATATAAATCAAATGTGTTTCAAAAGACTCCAAATGTAAAAAGTTTGAAGTTTCGAAATAACACGAATGTGAAAAGATTGCAACATATCATTTCTGAAAATATACGACTTTAAGTTTTAAAAGAATGATCGTGTCACAGCAACTGATATAGTAAGGTTTGTGAGTAACGTGTAAGTCCCAAGTCTTAAGTGTCAGCTGGTAACTTAGCTTCAAAAACCCAGTTCAACGTTGAAAGTCCACTATGCACAATTTCTCATGCTACGTTGATTGAGTGAATCAGCTCGGTATTTGATAATTTTATGAGTTGTTTGAAGATAATGGAGAATCTGATTTGGTTTGGATTGATTCCCCTCGATAATGATTGAAAGGTATGGGTAAGACAGGTAGAAGATTGCATATGGTCCCGAATGCCTTGACGAATTTTGAGAAATATAACTTTACTGTATTAAACATTCCTTCTGTTTACAAGTTAAAATCTCATTAAAGTTGAAAAATCTTCCATATTTATTAAATGTTTGGGAAAATCCGAGTGTTACCCATTTTGATTAAACTTGAAACCTTGAATTGTCATAACGTTACGAAAGTTGTACGTTGAAAAATCGTTTGTTTGTAAAAGTTGTTAAGGTATCTCTTTGAGCTCATAGCACGCTAAGTGTTTCAAAGCATAAGGTGAATAAGTTTCTCTAAAGCTGGGTACTTGGGTTTTGTTATTTTATGAGATGGAAACACAGGGTAAATTGCTAAGGTAATCACTTAAGAGAGTAGTATACTGGTGTGTGTTGAATAGATAGCCATTTATAATGTTGTGTATATTGTAGAGACACAAGGGAATATTTTAGAGATATACTGTGACATCGATCGAGTAAATTTGTAAACAAAACGATTAATAAGTTTGAAACCACATTCGTGTTTAACTGTGCAACGTTCAAGAATCAAAATGTGATCAAAGTTAAACAATAAGCTTAAAAATTTGAGTCATAGGAAAATGTTTTGAACAAGGAAAATGATGCTTTATGAAATCACGAAACATAAATGGAATAGTGTAAGTTTTAATGCGATAAAATAGCACATAGAAGTTTTAGTAATGATGATGAAAAGCGAACGATCAAGGAGTATATAAAACAACAGGTGATGGAACTTAAAATCCAAATGTTAAACAAAATATAAGAATTAATAACAGAAAATGGAAAAAAATGCACTAATAGCGATAGCTATTAATAGAGAAAAACTCAAAGAGATAATAACTTCATTATAGAAGATTATGATAAGAGTTCAAACAGCAAATGAAAAGTATACCAATAATGAAATGTGATACTGAAAATATTTCTAGCGAAAATGGTGACTAGCCAAAGAGATTAAAATATTATTAGTGACTTATGGGGAGTGTACTTAAACCTATGAGTAAATGGTCATCCTTCTCGATTGCACGTACCCCGTCACTGGTTAATTTCAAAACTTTTAGCGAGACTTTAAAACAAGATGTAGAAATAACTCCTTGAGGTGTGGATTTCACTCCTAGCTCAAAATGTTATGTCAAAAGCAAAAATAGGAAAGAGTGGAACTAGTCACTAAGATAAGGATATCACTCCCAGCTCAGTGGTTAAGTTTCTTTTGAAGAAATAATCCTTTGAGGTGTGGGTACCACTCCTATCTCAAAGATATTTATCCCAAAGATGTAGAATATATAGAAGAGTGAAACTAATCACCAAGGTATGGATGTCACTCCTAACTTGGTGATATCGTTTCGTTTGTGAAATACGAGTGTCTTCTTTTCCAAGCAAAAATATCGAAAGAATAACGAGAAAGAATCATAGCGAAAATATCTTGAAAGAAAATATAAGAAATAAGAGAAATATACACGAGAGGACTCATCAAAGTATGCTTAGTTATAGACTAGGCTAAAAGGCATACTAATAACCTAATTCCCTATAACCATGGCTCTGATACCAATCTGTAACACCCCAACCGATGGCGGAAACATCGAGGTGTCACGTAGTGACGATTGTTCAATAGCTCATGGACTAAAAGTGTAAATACTGATACATTGATTAAATAGTTTATTACACTGAAATGAAATACAATGATTCTAAATGTCAACAAAACTGAAATACAATGAATCCAAAATCTAAGTAAAATTCCAAAAGCTTAAAAGTCATCTCATAAATAACCTGAAACATGTACGAAAATAGTATATATCAATACAAAATGTATTGGTGAGCATACCCTGTTTGAATACATATAATAGAAAAGTGTTTCGCAATTCATGTGTTGTATACCGTTTGCAAATATGTAATAAGTAGTATCAGTCAAAACCAAGCCTATGAATAATGACTAACACATGACTAACAATCTGAATAATGAATTAACAAGACAATGACCAAGATTCTCTCAACAGAGTCTCAAGGGGTATACCATAGTACTATTCATTGAAATGCTAGGCCGCCCAGCGGTTAATGATTTTGACAAGCATAAATACACACCAAATCACAAAAGGCAAACACACATGAGAATTGCATTAAGTATAAGAAATAGAAACTTGACAATATGTACATGAGTCACCCCAAAATAGTAAATCTGTAAAAAGGGGAAAGATATACTCGCAGTTTGCGAAAGCAATCAAAATCCAACTTAAGCGGTCGTGAGTTAAGTAATGGGAATTCCGAAGATTCAACCTATAATGTGTAATAATACTAATAAGGAAAATGTCTAAAAAGTCTAAGGTATCTAGGGTCTAAGGCATTAGGGTTTGCTATGTCGATTTGGGGAATTAGAGTTTTTATGATAAATCGAATTATTATAAAATTTGTATATTAAAAATAATATACCAGAGTTTGTAAATGTGGTTTAGGTAATATAATTATAACCAATTGTAAATGGTAATTAAGATTTTCAAACATAAAACATTTCTATTTTATAAGAAAGGTATTTATAAAATAGATGTTTAAATAGTGTAAGTAAATAAATGTTCAATTATGTCTAATTAAACATAAATAAGATTAAAAATACAAGACATGATCCAAAAATGTTATTTTTATAGAAAATGGATTCTTTATGATGTAAATCAATGAAAATAATTTTCTCATAATTTTTATAAACTTATTTATACTTAAAACTGATTTAATAGAATTTAATCATGTTTAAATGATTAAAAATAGGAAAATTAATAAAAATATGTGTTTTCTGAACCAATAATTTTTTATTTCAGTTCATGATGATGAGAAATAATTACTCAAAAAGTTTGAGATTAAAATCATTAAAAATGAATTTTTAATCAATTAAATATGGTTAAAACAAATAAATTCAATAAAAATATGAAAATAAGACACTTTTCTGGAAATAAAAACATGATAATTTTTCATGAGGTGTCAAGAAGCTACACATAAATTTTCATAATTTTTGGGTAAAAATTGGATTTATTATGAATATTTTGAGTTTAAAAGAATTTTAATTGATTAAAATGAAGAATTAATTAAGGAAATATAAAAAGAAAAAAAAATATACAACAAATAGCTGGGTTGTGTGGGTTTCGAACCCTTGACCCCTTGTTCCAAGAAACACCCACAAACCACTCCTCTAAAGCCTAAGTTTGTTATGTTTTTGGAACTTAAATACATTTATAATATATCACTAGTTCATCTTCTTCTTCCCCAAATACAAGACCAAGAACCCTAACCCTAGTTTATACAATAACTCGATTAGAACATCATAACTGATCTGTAATAGAGGGTTTATGATCGGAATGTTAAGAATAATGAAATGGCATAAGAAGTTGAGACTTACAATCACGAATTCTAATTGAAACTGAAGCTTCACAACCGAAAGAAAAGGCTTCGATTTGCAGGTATAGGGATGAGTTTTTTTATACGTTTCTTGTGGGTTTGTGATGCTCAGAGGTTAGGAAACGAGATGGAATCAACAATTTAAGTGATTGTTAAGTAAAACGGATGATTTTGATTAATATTTAAGTCCGGTCGGTTATACACTAAAACCCGATTAAAGACTCATCAAAACGGGTTATTACCTCGATTTAATGACAGAAATGCGTTGAACCATGTGGGTGTAACGTAAAGCATTCGTTTATAGACTTTAAAAAAAAAGTTTGAAACGTATACCGGAGTTCGCCGGAAACTCGCCGGCGGCGAGTTCCTTTTCGTCGGACAAGTGAAAGGTGGGAAAGAAAGAAGCAGTTTTTTTTAAACTTTTATTTTTGGCAAAAATGGTCCCTCATATTTAAACTAGGCTAGAAATATTATAACTTGGTTAGATTTTCTTTTATAAACTTAACCATACTAACTAATTTAACCAAGTTATCTAAACTTAACATATATTTTTTTTTATAACTTTTCAAATCTTTTTATGAACTTCAAAAGCTCGAGATTTAATCAAAATTTGAAATGAATAATTTCTATAAATGACGCATCATTATTAGGTTACGACTAGAATATGTATTTAAGATGTAAACATATCTAGTTTTAAAAAAATGTAAAGTATAAAGACTAGTTTTGACAAACAGATAAAAGATGAGAGTGACAGATGTCACACTTAGCACTCAAACACTCAAAAAACGTAAAACCACTCAAAAAACGCAAGTGCTCAAGGTTCTTTTAGAAGTTGGTGCTTCCTCGAAGTAACGAAAATGTCAAAACCAACAACGGGAGACCTAGATTTGGTCCAAACTTGATCTATGGGCAATGTCATACGATGGTCAAAGGGTATTTAAAAAAAATATTACGTATGCAGTGTTTTTTATGTTTTCTTTAACAAAATTTATGTATTGTTAATTTTAAAAACTCAAAAATAAGAAAAAAAAAACGAAGATTTTGAGTTTATTTTATATATTCTAGTGTTATCTTGGTTTTCGTTTTATTTTTTTAAACGGTCATAAGTTAACCAGTTTTGAATAACTTATTCGGTTTCTACAGATTTGGGGTTTTGGGTTGGGAAACCCGATTATTAACCAAATCGGGTTTTGTTAACCAGTTTGTACATCTCTATGTAGAGGTGTAAAAAAATCCAATGTTTTAAAAATCGATTTATACCGGCCGGCACGAACTAATCCGCTAATTTAGGGAAACGGCAAACGATTTGAACCGCTGATAAATTCCGGTATACCGCTATACCGGTACCGGTACAAGGTTAAATTTTGAATTTTATCGGCCCATAATGATGATATAGATCTCATGTTAATTGAGAAAGAACATGAATCGGTTTCTTAGACAATGTTACTTGATATATATTTTACTTATCTTATGTAATTTATTTATATTTGATTATTGTTAACTAAACCTTCTTCTTAACGATAATGATAACGAATTTTATCTTTTAAGCAATCATTAATTTGATACTTTCATGGGTTATTTGGGAATCTTTTGGGAAAAACTGAAAACTGTATTTATTTTTTAATATTTGTTGAAAGTGGTTGTGAGTGGAGGAGAGAGAAACTTTAATGATTTTTAATATAATATGTGGTTGTGATTGATTGTGAGTAAATGAGGGATGGGGAAGCTACCGTGAATGCTCTAATGACATAACTCAATGATACCCTTTATGTAAAACAATTTTCTTTAAAATTGAGTTCTAAAACTTTGTATTATTGATTCACTTTTAAATTATTATTTTTTATTGCGAAATCATGTACTATTATATTATTTTTGAGTTAAAGTTGTATTTCTAAAATTGTAGGGTTAACTAGTCAATCCGGTTAAATCACCCGATATAACCCGGTTTAACCGGTTGAATCATTTATTTCTAAGTCCAATTCAGAATGATTAAAAAATAGGTTTTTAAAACATTGAAAAAAATCGATTTGTACATCTCTACCCCTGTGCCTCTGTATTACCCTTCTATTTTTCTTGTGATCCAATGCTAGAGATTGTAGTTTCAGCCCAATTGCTTTTGATGGGCTCCTTTGGTGATATCATCTATACCTATAATAAACCAAAGCCATTTTAATGACATGTCACTCAAAGAGGGTATTCTCTTCATTGAGTGTGCCATGTGTCATCCTATGTGGCAAGACCTTTATTTTAGGAAAATAATAATTTAAAATTTAAAAACAAAATTATATTTTTATCTCTAATGTTTTCTCCTATAACTTTTAAACGTTAATATCTTTTATATACGAGATTTTTTAAAGAAAAAAATTACACCAAATTAACGAGCGTTTTATTATCTTTCCAACGGGTACCATAGTGCTATATAAAAAACGGAGAAAAAAAGGACTGTTTTTTTGTAACCGAACAGGTATTGTGTCAGGTTTGGAATTAGTTTAAAAAAATTGTGGGTTTGGTTCGGGCCTGGGATTAGGTGATACCCGACCCAATTACCCTTTTTTTATATTAGAATATGATAACTTATGGCAGAGATTTGTTTAATAATAATAATAATAATATTCATTAATCATATATTGGCAGATGCCATTTTTATAGTTTAGATACTTCTAATTTTATTCACTTTATTTAGATTTCTCAACCCGGGACGTTCCCGGGGTATAAACTAGTTAGTTATATCTAAAGCAAGCACGTCATATAGTATTTTTTATTGCACCTAACCTCCTAAACAACTTCATTCAAATATGTTGAATTATTATTTTAACATCATAAAGAAAATAGACAAAACATATATAAAGGTAACTTAACCGTCCCAATCCAAGACTAAAAAGTACTCATTTTAACCCCTTACTCCACCTGGCTAATCTTCATTACGTAAAATCTTTTTCAAATTTATATTTTGTGCATCAGCTACTCACCGAAAGCTTATTTGCACATTCAACTAGCTTAAGTTGTGTTCCTTATATTGCATGCTTTCCGCCCTTCTTCTATTAATTTTATCTTAAATGTGCCTGTTTGATCTTGAACTTTATGCCTTTTTATTAACACATGACCGCAAAAAATTACATCAAGATAGCGAGTATGAGGGCAACAAGTTGCGCCACCAAATCTTTCTGGACGGCAAACCCTAACCTATTAAACACGAACCCACGCCCCCCCCCCCCCCCCCGAGTCGAAACACTGCTATAGATAACCCGTTAGACTCTGGTCAAGAAACGGATGGCTTCCGGTGCCAAGGAGCCAAAGGTATCAAATGTCAGGGGTACAAAAACGTGTTGGTTCTCCTCAAAAGCTTTAGTATGATTCTCAACTTTCTTCGCCTCTGCTTTCCGCAGCGCCTGCCCTGCTACAAAACCACTATCCCTTAAACCAACCAGGGGAGATACACCTTTTAGGTCGACACAAGCGTGTTTCCCCCCAGCCCACCCAAAGGCAAGCAGGTCTGCTGGACATAGGGTGGATCTCCCTTATACGGGGTCCGAGAGGAAATTCACAGGAGTCTCCTTCTTGGCTGAGATCCCAGCCCTTCTTAAAATGTCTCAAAGAATGTCCCGGACTCAGTCATGCCTATATTTGAAACCAGGCAACTCCTTACAATGAACCGCGTGTTCCCCGTATTTGTCCAAGCATGCCTTACGCAAATCGGACAGACTTCATCTTCATGGTACATGGGATCACCAAACGATATTTAAGAATTTCCCTGTATTCAACCCCAGACATGGTTTGGCACAAACCTTCGATTGGGATAACATTCAGGGAATCTTGGGCATGGGGGTTTTGAAAGCCTTCAATAACTGCCTTTTGGCGGGGGGACAGATCAAAAGCTTCACCCAGGCTTTGTGCGATTTTACCTAAAAGGGCATTCGCCAAAGTTTTATGAGGCTTTTGGGGGGATGTCCTTGTTAGAAAAAACCGCCAATATCAAGACCTAGGAGATAGTCATTTATCCTTTCGAGGGCCGACACGTAGTTTAAGTTGATGTCGACAACCCCGCTATTCCTTAAGATGTGGTCTTGGAGATTCCAAGATTGAACTCGCGATGCCACAAAAGCATACACCCCAACATCCTTTGCTGAGAGGAGCCCTAATCCTTCCAAACGCATCGGCATGAACGCCAGTCGCCACTTTAGGTCACCAAAGAACGGATCCCCACTTACCACTATGTCTTCGATAGCTTCCCGCATACCCTTGTCAAAACATGATAACGCTTCATCCATCATGGCGGGTTGGCAGGTCTGCAAACCAAAAAGCAACTTAGTGACCCCCATACAAGATCTAAGCAAGAGGAATTCACTTTGAGGATCCCTAAGGCAGGGCAAAGTTTCATAAAATCAACCGCGCGCGAGGCTCTCCGTCCTGCCAATTCCCGTATAAAGTAAGAGTCCCGACTAACAGCCCCTCTAAGTAGCTTCACCCCCTTTTCTGGCCTGCCAATCAAACTGGGGAACAGCCCGTCCCTAAGTTTCACCCCATTACAAGACGCCCAAAAAACCTCAGTTTTCTTAATATTCAGTTGAAGCCTGAGGGATGGCCCTTCCTTCCGGATGATGTCTAAGGCATTCGCAATCTCGGTGGCCTCACCAATAATCATCCCATCATAATGGTACCACGCATGAAATAAGAGGTTACAATTTTCATGCACCCGGAGAACCATAGGGTGTAATGCCAAAGTGAAAAGGAGGGGACATAAAGGGTCCCCCTGCTAAATTCCCGTAGTGGCCCCTATACAATCATTACCAACATACAATCTAGTTGGCTGGGCATATAAGAACTGGACCCACAGATAGATAGACGGGCAATGCTGAAGAACTTCTTGAAGAAAGGCAGTGCGGTCGATCATGTTGAACGCGTTTGAAAAATCCACAGTGAGCATATCCAAAGAACCGTCTCCATGGAAGGAACTAAGGAGCCTGTTTGCACTGTGTAGCACCGCCTCTGTCCCATTAGAAGTCTCCACCCCAAATTGGAAGTCCCCCCGAATACTTAGCCATTTCCTTGCCAACCTTCCTCATAGCCATTTTAGATACCAGTCTGCGCCAAATGGCTCATATTGCAATGGGTCGGATCCCGTTATCAGGTTTCAGAAAAGGGGTAAGGGGGCCGAAGCAATAAATTCAGCAAGTACCCTATGGCACAACCCCCTAGCCATAAGTTGACGACTTCAGTAATAGCTTAAAGCAAACTCGTGGAAGCCACAGACCCCTCTCCGCTAAGGGCTTCCAATAGATGTTGGGCCCTCAATCTGTCCCTCCTGCAAGAAGTCCCTTCAGGGAAAGATCGAAGGCATCGAAGCACACAGTCCTCATCCACAACAAGCGCGGGCATGATGTAGGAGTTAGAGGGCAAGGACGGAGGAGGCAACACCGGATGTTTATCAATGAGGGCTTTCATGGTAGAATCCCCAAAAGGAGTAACCCCACTAGAACACAACACCTTGACTGTAACATCGCGTGATTTTTACTTTTTCATGTATTTTAAATTCTATATTTAACAAATTTCAAGTTCGTCCTTACTCGCTTCTTTTATGTTACTCCTACCAATTCTTGACGAGTCGTCAAATATAAATTATCCTATTCAATTTAGACATTATAACAAGAAACTCATTTAGTTAAGATCTTAATATATATTTATTTATTTTTAAATATAACATAACATTTTTTTATAGTAATCCCTTCATAAAAAGAAAAAAAAAAACCTGATTGAGATATGCTCCTTTGACTTTTGTTACAACAACAAGATACAAGAAAAATGAATGTCGTGATGTTCGTTGATATATTTTTTTAGTTCGACGTCAACAACAGCAGCATGAATGAATCATCATTATTCCATAACAATTAAACTTAACCCAACTAATCTCCTCCCAACCACCATAATAACTCCATTTAATACCCAACCACGTTAACCCACTTATAAGTACACCACCTCCCCATTCCTTAACCTCTTGTTCATCTCATTTCTCCCTAAAACTCTCTCTAATCTTCAAGGTTTTTGAGCAAACTTTCTGAAAACACATCAGTAAGTTTCTAGGCTTAAACCTTCAATTCTTTTTGTTTTTCCTTCTCTTTTCTATCCAAAGATCCTTGGAGAACCCTCTAAGATCTTCCCCATGTTTATCCACAGAAGTGTGATAAGGGTAGAGCACCTAAAAGAGGTCCCAAATGGGTTTGTTTTCTGAATTGTTTTTATGTCCTAAGAAATGTTTGTTGTGAAGAAACCAACCAAGTCTACTAACAATCTAATGTTAGGAAGATTTGTGCTATGATATGGGGTGACAAAGGAGAGTCAAGACTCATCCAAATCAGTCCCCAAACTTTACTTAAACATCTTAGCTATACTAAGTAATAATATAAACTTATACTTTCAAGCTTCTATCTTACTATCTTATTATTAATCTTTGGAAGGTTTGTGGTTACACCCTACCTTACCAACTCTCTTGACCCTTCTTGTGCTACGGATTTATCCACACTAGAAAGGAGAAATCCCGTGTCCAAAACCCACGTTTACCTCATAAACGAAGTGGTTATGACATGAACTTATCAACCGGATTCACATTCCTAACCTTATACCATCTGAATTATCTATGATGATTTTGTGCTTGGTCTAAGTTATTCTCATGACCATCCGGATTGCCTTAAAGGCGATTTGTGTTTTGGTTTGCCTAAAAGGCTTGCATGAATCTCTTGAAACTATAATCTAAAACTTGAACCTAAGACTCTAATTCTTAATTCTAGTTAATCGGAGCTAAAGTTTAATCTTCCAAGACTTATCTTTGTAACTATATCAAGACGCACCCAAAGGTGAGTTCATACTTGTCTCCCTTTTTATTCTTTATTCTTTGGGGCTTAACATGTATCACTATCAAAACTTAAACGATTTCATACTCTTAAAAACTATTATGCTTAATCTAAATGCTATTATGCTATGCCATGCTAGAATTCAAAGTCTTACATACAAATGTACGATTAGTTAACAACCCACCTTACATGTATAGCGCTATAGGTTGACACGCCGCCCAATTTATGGGTCATGATAAGATGAAGTCTTTTGTGTTATCGAGTGTTGTTGCCGTTTGTATGGTTCTACGTGCATATGCCTATAACATGATGATTCGAGTAGACTTTTCTTATACTATGTACGTAGACTTAAAACTCGTATGCTCACCAATGCTTTATGTGTTGACGGATATTTTATACATGTTGCAGGAAATGTTTAATGCAGGATTTTCAAGAAAAACTACTTAAGATTGGACTAGAAACTCACGCTAGTTTAAGTTCTATGTTTTGATGTTGTATTTCTCTTTTTCATGAAACAATTTGTATCCCGTATCTTTTAGACAATGATTATGCTATGAATGAAATTTTATCTTTAAATAATATTGTCACAATTAGTGTCATGAAGTCTTTGAACAATCTACCACAAGTCTCGCCCCGATGTATTCCGCCATCGGTTGGGGTGTGACATTGACAGCAGCTGTGAAATAATCGTCCCTTACTTTCTGGAGGCACTGTTTAGTGACATTAGGGCTCTTTTCAGTATCCTCACTCCCCCTGCTTCCTGCTTGATAAAAGAAACACCCCCACGCAATCGAAGAGAGAAGGAACCAAATCTACAAACCTTGAACCGTCTTTTCACAAAGAAAGCGATTGCAGGATGCTGCTTAACTGCAATGATTTCCTATTCCCAGACCTTTGCTCCTGCCTAGTGGATGGTTTGACCACCCGCAGGGTACACCGCGGCAATAAAAGCAGTTTGACCCAACTTTCTACGGAGCCTGGTGTAGCCACCACTTTGCGTAAGACACCTGTCAAGGCCTGGACAAACGCCAATCGACAGCTTGGGGGAATGTTCTTGACAGTTTGAATGGGCAGTGAGAAAACCTTTTCTAAGAGGGATATATCCCCAACCACACCTCCTGAAGGACCAGGTTCCATGTCCACAGTCACGTGACGAGGTTTTTGGATCCTTACAATGAAATCTTCCATATCTCCCGTAACCATAGAGAAGGAGAGGACGTCATCAGAACTGTGATTGCACCTATTGCTGAGAGCATGCATCACCATGCACCTCCCACATAACCATTTAGCCCCATCCCTAAGGGCGCCCCTAACATCCATAACAAGGTCCAAGTCTTGAGAGATTGTATCTTGCCAAGACGCCCTCCTTTTTTCTATCTTGAAATGCAAACTCTGCATGTGCTCTAGAAGGCGTAGAAAGGAAGAATTGCACCTTAATACACAAAAGATGGCTTTCCGATATTGCAGGATCTTTAGCAACAGGTTTGTACAGCGAATTGAAGGTCGGAAAGCCCCCCTATAATTCTTGAAAATCATTGATTGTTGCTGTCAAAGGAACTCATCTGATATATATATATAGGGTAGGGATCCTAAGAGAACCAACCCCTATTTGAGAACTGAGAGAACCATTCTGAGCCACACATTTCATATAAAGGCAAAAAAAAATATTTTTTTTTTTTTTTTTGCTTTAATCGCACATTTTTATGCAAGGAACATTTTTTTTTTAATTTTTTTTGAATTTTTTTTTCATTTATACATATGTGTATATGACAATTATACATATGTGTATATAGCAATTATACATATGTGTATATAGCATTTTTCAGCTATACATATGTGTATATTTCAGTTATACATATGTGTATATAGCATTATACATATGTGTATAATGCAATTATACACATGTGTATACTGAAAAAAAAATACAAAAAAAATTTCCTTACATATAAAGCAGCGATTTTTGCAAAAAAAAAAAAAAAAAAAAAAAAAAATTTTGCCTTAGAGAAATGTGTGGCCCAGAATGGTTCTCTAGTTCTCAATTTGGGAAAAGGTTCTCATTTGAACCAAATCCTATATATATATATATATATATATATATATATATATATATAAACAAAAATATCTTTCATATAATTCCACAATAAAAACCAAGTTACATCCAGATAATGGGTAAACGGGCAACATGTTGTGTCGATATCCCCTTTTGAATCGCAAAGCCTATTCTACTAAATATAAACCCTTGGTTCCTCGGGCGTTGCGAGTCTCTAAACATGTTGCCTCGTGCTTAGCAACTCTCCTAGCTTCCGCCCTCAAAACCGCCTGCCCAAAATGAAGCCACCGTCTCTCAGCCCTACCAATAGAGACACCCCAGTGAGGTCGACCCACGCATGCTTACCCCCCGCCCACCCAAACACAAGGACTTCTGCAGGATGCAAGGTAGATCTTCCCTATCGCGGATCAATCAAAAAGTTAACAGGTGCTTCTTTCTTGGCTGAAATCCCAGCACGGCTAAGCATATCCCATAAAACATCTCAAACCCAGCCATGATGATACTTGAACCTCGGAAATTCCTTACAGCGGAGGGCATGTTCGCCAAATCTATACAAATAGGCTTTTTTGCAAAAGGGGCATGATTCATCTGGAGGG
This sequence comes from Ambrosia trifida, assembly GCA_028751855.1. NCBI lineage: Eukaryota > Viridiplantae > Streptophyta > Magnoliopsida > Asterales > Asteraceae > Ambrosia > Ambrosia trifida. The sequence continues at coordinate 129,598,283 of CM054125.1, read as the reverse complement.
AAAAAAGGATCATGAGCAGGTATTTGAGGATGGCCCTGTATTCAACTGCTGACATCCATTGCCTAAGACCCTCAATGGGAACAATAGTCAAAAAATCCTGGGCATGAGCCCCCCCTAAGACAAGCAAAAGTTGCCTTTTGATGCGGGGTCAAATCGAACCGCTCCTCCATATCCTGTATGTGTTTACCATAAAGAGCACTCATCAAAGTCTGGTGAGGTTTCTTGGAGGCGGTTTCCTTATCAGTAAAACCGCATTGATCAAGGTCTGGGAGAGTTACTTCAATATTACCAAGCGCAAAGGAGTAGTTAGGATCCACCCCCACAACACTAGCGCCTCGTAAGATGTGGTCTTGCATTTTCCATGACTGAGCCCTGGACGCCACAAAAGCATATGTGGAGACTTTCTTCGTCGAGATGCCCCCTCGGAGCGAATAATGGCCAACGCCCTAGCAACTTCCTCTGCTTTACCAATGATAGTGTGATCGTCCAAATACCAAGCATGAAAGGGCAAGGAACACGTGACCTGCACATGAATGGTGAGCGGATTGAGGACCAGCACAAAGAGAAGGGGGCGATGGGGTTCCCTTGCTGCACCCCTGTAGTATCCCCAAAATGAGTATCACCCACATATGGCCTAGCGGGCTGAGCATATAAAAGCTGGACGCACGGGAAGATGGATGGGCATCTGCAGCTAACTTCCCTAAGGAAGGTCGTACGGTCCACCTCGTTGAAGGCGTTAGAAAAATCGACAATGAACATAGCCAGAGACCCATCAGAATGAAATGCGCTCAGAAATCTGTTAGCACTGTGCAACATCGCTTCTGCCCCATTAGGGACCCAAACCCCAAATTGAAAATCCCCTAGATAGGCGGCTGCCATCTCTTTACCTAATTTGCGCATAGAGACTTTCGACACCAATCCTCTCCAAATGGCCTCCACGTGATGGGCCTAATCCCGTTGTCAGGCTTCAACAAGGGGGTCAACGGCGCCAAAGCAATGAACTCCGCCAGAGCTTTAGGACAAAGCTCCTAAGCCACAAGTTGACAACATCGTTGATGGACTTAAGGAGCCCAGAGGCGGTTGAGGACCCCTAGCCACAGAAAGCGTCTAAAATATGTTGAGCCCGCAGACCTCCCTCCCAAAAGATGTCCATTTCGGGAAGGTTTTAATACATTCCAACACACGATCAACGTCCACCTGCAAGTCTGGTTCCGATGGCATGGCAGAGGGCATGGTCAGGGGGTTCACAACAGGGTGTTTATCTATCAAGGCTCTTAGGGTATCCCCCCAGCAGGCACGGCCCCGGATGAACACAAGTCCTTGACTTCCGTTGTGTAATGACCATCCACCACCTTCCAAAGTCACTACTTAATATTGCCCCCACCATTCTCTTTAGCATGGTCCCCTACCCTCCCAGGACCCACCCCATGGTGAGTTCAAGGAAGGGCATGACCAACTCCTCTAAACCTTCCCCATCTTTCTAAACCATCAATGCCCGCATAATGGAGTTACATTGAAGCGATTTCTTGTTACCTGACCTCCATTCCTACCTAGAAGCCGGTTTGACAACATGTAACGTGCAGCGATGCAACAACAAAAGTTTAACCCAAGCCTCAATGGACCCCGGGGCATCCACCACTTTACGGAGCCCCCTTGACAAAGTTTGGGCAAAAGCCATGCGACATGTGGCCGGGATACTCTTGATATATTGATTTTATATTTTTGGTTTCCAGCTTAGCCTAGTTGTTAATCATTTGAGCTAAATTTGTACTTTGCCAATTTGGTATGCCCGACTCGACCAAAACCCATATGTTTTTCAAGCTTTGCCTTTTTCGTGCGTGTAGAATAACTTTTAGTCTTTAAAATAAACGATTTGTGAAAGCTGGGGCCATTTAAGTGATAAAGAATTATTGTACCTTTATTATGCAATCTACCATTTTAGTTGGGTCATGATATTTGGACATCCAAAAATGATTGTGACACCCTATACGGTGGTGGGTAGAGGCTTACCCACTCGATTAAGCCTGGCTGATCTATCTTCCCTTTGTACCAATGCCTAGCACAACCAGTCAACCACCACCTACCGCCTGTGAGATCACCCTCCGCTAGACTGCCACCACCACCGGCCGGCTGCTTTAAAATCGCTCTGTTGTATCGCCGCTATCTTATCGTTGTTCTATTTCTATTCCAATGGCTGTAAATTGGAATCCGTATTCCTCAAATGATCTTCTATACTGGACCTCTTTCGGTTTTAACCGCTCCAATCTACCCTCCGTTTATCGTCGGTCTACTTTTAAATTCTTTGATGATTCAGGTGATTCTGCTCTTGGAGAAGAAGCATAATGGACCACTACTGTTCTTATGCGCAATCAAGATGTAGTAGATATTCTATAATTAATGGTTTATTATAATTATTATTAATAATCTTGGTGAGGATGTTGCAGAGAGAGAGAGAGAGAGTGTGTGTGTGCGTGTTGTACAAAGAACATTTTTCGTACAAAGTGTGAGAAGTCCATGTAGTCATTGTGTTTTAAATTTTAGTTATGATATTTTTAATACATTTTGCATTGTATTAAATAGAAAAACACTAAACGTAACAATTTAAAACACAATCAAATGTATTCTAGACATAACATTTAAAACACACAGATTACTTTCTTCGCATAGTGTTTTAGATTACATGTCAAGAATACATTAATTAGTTTTTTAAATTGTTAAGTTTTGTGTTTTTCTATATAATACTATGCCAAAAGAATAAAAAACATTGTGCCTAAAATTTAAAACACAATGCCTATATAGACTTCTCACACTTTGTACGAAAAATACCCTTTGTACAGGAACCTTACCCTATATAGGTGTGTGTGTGTGTGTGTGTGTGTATATATATATATATAAAGGGGGTGGGGTGGGGGATTTTTTTTAATAAAATTTTAAATTGTAGGTAAAAAGACAACCCTACCCCTAACATTAACGAGATTTTTTAACTGAGTTAGTAAAAAGGACGAAATTGGCAAAAAAAATCCAAACCTCAGGTGTTGATTTGAAAAAAATAAGTTTTTTTGTACTGAAGTGACAAACTGGATCAACCCTCGGGAACGAAATTGGCATTTAACTCAATGATCTAAAAGCTAAAAGTTATAATCTTATTGATGTTTTGAAAACCGGGTCATCAAACCTGACACATTACTATTTGAGAAAAAAGCGAATGGAATCATCATTAATGGGCTGTTTGGTAGCCTCTTAATCAGCATCTTAACCATTCAGGTCTGAATCATGTAGCATTCAGACTGTTTGTTTCAGCATCTGAATGTAATGATTAAGTACTGAACCATTAAGCTAATAAGTGATGCTGAATAATTCAGTTTTTAACCATTCAGACCATATTAATGATTCAACACTTAATCAACCAAACAACCCCTAAATTTTAAAAGATATTTATCTACAAGAACGATTAAAAGAACGTACATAGTCCAACCTATTCGATTGTCTACTACGGTCGAACAAGTTTGTTCTAAAGTCTTAACCATAACGTGAAAAGTATATTCAACAAAACCAGCTCAATATTTTTTTTAATAATATCGATGAAAGATTGATAATGATAATTAAAATAAAATAAAATAAAATTCACCTTGAAGTTGATGAAGGGCTGATTCTGAAGGCACATGATCACATAAAGGCACATGATCACATGAATTTCTATCAATTAAAAATCTTTTGGATATATTTTACCTAGTATATTTACCAAATCGAACAAGTGCACATGTACGTGTCTCGATCCAACCCACCATTGATTCTAAAATATGCTTATTTTTGCTAGACTCTCTAAGGGCTTAACGGGCACTTCTAGAATATGAATTTTGTTTCACTGATTTTAACCAATTATACATTGTCACATCATTTTACTGATTTATTTAACTGATTCATTTTTTTGTAGGCAGCACTCCACTGATTCACTTCACTGAAATGTTTATATTTTATTATTTTTTAAGGAACGGTAATTAAACAAATAATCAAACATTATTTAAAACGGTAAAATAAATAGTAGAAACACCTAAAATATTAAACGTCCTTTCATAGCTCTCCAAACCTCGACCATCGCGTAGATATCATCGTATATGTTTCGGTATTCGTTACGGGCTTCTTCAATCCATCCATCTTCGTTTAAAGCCGGATTGTGGTTCATCCAATTAACGACTAATTGTTGAAATATTGCGCACTTCGCCTTTAAAGATAAAAACTTTTCACATATCGCGTCCGTTGAACGATTGTTTTCACCCGTTTGTTCCTTGAATCTTGTGGCAACCGCTTTCCAAAAACTTTGTCTTCCCCGGGGTCCTTGCTCTTGAACATAAAGATTGATGCTCGCACACGGTTTAGTGGGGTTTTGTGGGGGCGAGATTGGATTAGGATTTGGGTTTTGGTTTGCCATTTATGATCAACTTGAATCTGGACAATTGATTATTTTGATTAACGGTTTAGTGTGGGATGGATTGGATTTGGATTTACCATTTATATTAGATTAACGGTCAAAAAATTGTTACCGTTTTAATTAAATTCATTCAAACGGTCAAAAAGCAATAAATTAATACTAAAAAATGACCGTTGCAATTATTATCAATGGTTACCAGCCCGTTAACTAGAACCAACAAACGGTTCACGGGACCACTACCAGCACGGGTGGCGGCGGTGTTACCGTGCTGGTAGTACGGTACCCGTGCCCAATTCTGGTAGCGCCCCGTCCACCCTAAGTTTGTTAAAATTATATTAATACAAAAATAAACTTAACTAAAATTAGATTAATATTTATAATAAGGAATAATGGAAATAAATAATCCCAGCTATTCACTATTGGCCAATAACAGTCCCAACTACAAAAATCATCAATATTGGTCCCAACTTTCGACATATTGGAAACCAACGGACCCAAACTAACGGAGGCTAACTCCGTTAGTGTGATGCTGACATGGCATGCCACGTAGGATGCCACGTAGGATCATTTTGCCACGTGGCATGTAACGTAGGCTAGATTCTTATTCTCCTTGCTAGTTCAGACGAACATAATCCAACCCTTAAAACTCACACATATCAAACCTTTTATCCAAATTATTCGAAACAGATTATTCTATTACCTATAAATTTATGTCGTGCCTTAACCCAAATTTTCCAAACCCCAGTTGACTTAATTTCTACCTAATCATCCTCAACCCTGTGTTTTTAATAAACTTCGAGACGAAGTTCCTAAAAGTAGGGGAGACTGTAACATCACACAATTTTTTTTATATATATATAGAACTCCCTCGTTTATTCATCCGATTCATGTTTACATTATCTTTCCCATCCATTTTATTAAATTTTTGTTTAAATAATGACTTATAATCAACATTAAATTGGATTTTATTAAAAATTTTGATTTAAAAACGTTAAAAAAAATGTATGCCTGAGCCAGGATTCGAACCCGAGTCCCTGGCGGGCTAAACCTTAACCACACCACACAAACCACTACACCATTTGGTGTTTTGTGATGTTAATTAAAACCAATTAAACTTAAACCCTTTCAAGGTCCCTTAGTCAAACTTGAAAAGTCAAACGTAGTCTCCTAGTCAAGTCAAGTCAAAGTGTTAGTAAATATGGTCTCCTTGTCAAGTCAAAGTGTTAGTAAATATGGTCTTCTAGTCAAGTCAAAGTTGTTCCTAAATTCTAGCCTAGTCAAAGTAGTCCCTAATTACAACTCCAAATTATACACTATAAATACTATAGCCTACCATTCAACTCTTTATACCATTCAATAAAAAAAACATTATTATCCCATCTCCCATATACTAAAGTTTTCATCCATCATTATCTCCTCTAGCTAGTTCCGAGTTTTCCAAGGCATTATTACTAAGTGTTTGCACGCTCAATAAAACGCACGAACTCATTATGCACCTAAGGTGAGTTTACATAGCCCCTTTTCCATTCACTATTTTGGGGCGAAAAATGTTACAACATTCAATTTACAATTCAATCATAAGTGTCTATGTGTTATTCTATGTTGCATTATGTCTTAAACATTACTAGGGTAAGCACATTATTCTAGCATAGTCATTAACATTGATCAGCCGACGGTATACAATGATAGATCTATTGGACTAACAATCCCACCCGGATACGTGTACCTCCTACATAGGTAGCGTGTGTGATTGTTATCGAACACATAACATAATCGAGTGAACCATATGCGTATGGGATGGACCACAGTATTCTAGTCACAAGGGTTGATTATGCACTCGGTTTACCTGATAGTTTTGTTTTCACATATGAACTAGACTAGCCATGGCACTCGAATTGTACAACATTTTTATTCAAACCTATGTAATTCTCACCAACTTTTGTTGACCCAAAATATTTTCAAACTTAACATGTTTCAGGTTATAGCTTGCTCGAAGATTAGAGTTAATGTTTGAAGATACGTAGCTAGTATTTTTCATTTTGATGTACAAATTCTTAGAACAATTGTATGTAATTTATTTAAATCATTTATCGAAACTTATTATTTACCATGAGCTACTGAACAATCATCAATACGTGGCATCCCGATGTTTTCGCCATCGGTTGGGGTGTTATAGATTGGTATCAGAGCCATGGTTATAGGGAATTAGGTTATTAGAAAAAAATAATCTACTCTATAACCATAGGATTTTAACCAGTACTTGCTCCTTTTACTTGCAACCTTACTTGTTTCTATTCTCTATCCTACTTCTTATCCTTACTTTAGTCCCTACAAGAAGAGTGCTCTCCATCACAAGATCTACTCTTAGACTAGTAGGACAAATCCTCAGGTTTAGCCTGAACCACCTTGAAGATCTCGTCGAAGTTCTAAATTTTAATAACGAACACGTGCAATCTGGAAGGGTGAACGCATGTATTCTGAGTTTTCTGTCTAGGACTGGCATTGCGCATAAATCCCAATCAGACGAGGGACCCGGATGCCTACTTGGGAATTCTCGGGATGAGTGTTCACTTATAGGCTAAAGCATGTCTTCACTATGTTATTAGAATCTAGAAGTTTTGATAAGTCAACGTTTTCGTTTATTCGTTTTAATTAATGAATAAATGATTACACTCACTTTCCTTAAACTAAGCTCTAAAATCTCAAAATTTTACAGCTTAAATCAATCTCATTTCATAACCATCTATGGATTTCACAATCACATTTCACCTTACCATCTTAGCCACTTTTTAAATATTCAACACCCTACCCAAATCATATTATTTCATTTCTCCACATGTTACTTATTTTTTTAAAAACTATAACCTCATACCTTAGCACAAACTAAAGATTTCTAAATCTTGTTGTATTTTCATTACCTAGTAACTTTACAAAGTACATATTTTTGTCAAAAGATGTCCTCGAACTTAAATTCAATTGTTTATTTATTGACGTAACAAACAATTTTCTATATAATGCTTTAAACTATTAAAAATCACTTAATAGAACCTTGATCTTCAAAACCTAATGTTATGTTTGAAATCTCCAACTAACGGGAATATTTTAATCAAAGCCCACTTAGCTTGTACTATTTAACAACTTTTGCTTTATGTATAAAACCAATTTTGAAAATAAGATTTTTTTTTTATCCATAGGAATAATATCTAGTCTCTAAATTCTCCATCGACACTCACTCATTTTCAACTTGTTCAAATTTTTACAATATTTGGCATATACCACAATCATGTTTTCTTATACACTTGATTATAACCTTTGATCCAAACCCCAAAATTTACACTGCTACATAATCTCCTTACTATAAAATAAACTCTTTATCAACTATCTTCACATTCACTATCTCTCACAACCTTGATTCTGCTTCAAGATTTTTCATCATCCTCTCAAGAACTAAATTCATATCCTTCACCTTCTCACACATGAGCTAGTTACCCATGATAACCAAACTATTGAAACTTGATTGTGTGTTGCATCAAACATAATCCTTAGTTATACATGAGGATTCGACTATCTACCATATTTGAACATTTGAAACTAGAATTCATGGAATATAAACTATTTGCTATAGACACACCTAGAGTCATTAACCTTGTCTAGGGCAACTCTATTACAACTCGTATGCTATACTTGATACTTGATTGCTTACATGTACATATTATCAATTTGCAATTCATGTGTGTAATAATTGGTACACTTAATCAAACAACTGATAGAGGATGAAGTACTTGCTCAACAGTTAGTAGAGTACCAAATAACCTACTCAACGATTGGTAGAGGTCATCATGCCTGCTCAACAGTCGGTAGAGGCCCTACAACCTGCTCAACGACTGGTAGAGGCTATCGCACCTGCTCAACAATCGGTAGAGGTTCTTACTCACAGACTGGTAGAGGTCTTTTTCCTGCTCAACAGTTGGACTTATTTTTGGATACATTGTATACGATTCAATCACAAGGCTATTTTGCATTACTTACATGTGTGTTTAGAGTCATAGAAGGACACAAAACCCTAATGTAAGGTAAATTGGTGATTGCGGTCTGGAACGTAATCATGAATTTACAGGTACATTAAGGTAGTGTGAAATTCTATTAAGGTTTTGGGAGATACCCCGTATGTTTTCGAAGTATCAGAGGTGTGATGGGTTAGCTGCGGCACACCCTATATATAAACACTAATGATACGTGGAAAGGGATACTGTAGGGTCAGACCAATAACAAACCCTAGTTATTTGGTAGTCCATCTAGCATTTATGGTTATCTTATACATTCCTTAAACTCTTACCCTGCTCTGAACCATAGTCACCCTAACTATCCTCAACACTATTCAAATGTTTCTTCTTAAAATAAACTTCGGGACAAAGTTCCTAATAGTAGGGGAGACTGTAACATCACACAAATTTTCTTTATATATATATATATATATATATATATATATATATATATATATATAGGGGAGGGTTATCTTGAGAACGTTAATTATTGTGAGAACCGTGAGAACAAGTAAAAAAATCAATCAAGATCAATTTTTTTTTTTAATACAAACCTCATTATAATCAAAATACAACATTAATAAATGAATTTTCTTTCCAAATAATTCATCTTTTCTTGCAAAAACACTTTCAAATTAACTTTTTACACATGTGTAAATGAAACAGTTTATACATGTATAAACAGTAAATTTACACATGTGTAAAAACAATTTATTTTCGTATACGTTTGAATTTTTTTCGCGTAAATTGTGTTTTTGAGATTGTATTTTAGTAATAAAGATAAATGTAAAAAGAAATTTTGAATTTGGATGGTTTTAGATGTCGTTCTCACGGTTCGCACGAAATATAGGTGTTCTCAAATTAACTTTCCCCTATATATATATATATATATAACTCCATCGTTTATTCATCCGATTCATGTTTACAGTATCTTTACCATCCATTTTGTTAAATTTTTTTTTTTGTTTAAATAATGACTTATAATCAATATTAAATTGGATTGTATTAAAAATTCTGATTTAAAAACGTTAAAAAAATGTTTGCCTGTGCCAGGATTCGAACCCGAGTCCCTGGCGGGCTAAACCTTAACCACACCACACAAACCACTACACCATTTGGTGTTTTGTGATGTTAATTAAAACCTATTAAACTTAAACCCTTTCAAGGTCCCTTAGTCAAACCTGAAAAGTCAAACGTAGTCTCCTAGTCAAGTCAAGTCAAAGTGTTAGTAAATATGGTCTCCTAGTCAAGTCAAAGTGTTAGTAAATATGGTCTTCTAGTCAAGTCAAAGTTGTTCCTAAATTCTAACCTAGTCAAAGTAATCCCTAATTACAACTCCAAATTATACACTATAAATACTATAGCCTACCATTCAACTCTTTATACTATTCAATAAAAAAAAAAACATTATTATCCCATCTCCCATATACTAAAGTTTTCATCCATCATTATCTCCTCTAGCTAGTTTCGAGTTTTCCAAGGCATTATTACTAAGTGTTTGCACGCTCAATAAAACGCACGAACTCATTATGCACCTAAGGTGAGTTTACATAGCCCCTTTTCCATTCACTATTTTGGGGTGAAACATGTTACAACATTCAATTTACAATTCAATCATAGGTGTCTATGTGTTATTCTATGTTGCATTATGTCTTAAACATTACTAGGGTAAGCACATTATTCTAGCATAGTCATTAACATTGATCAGCCGACGGTATACAATGATAGATCTATTGGACTGACAATCCCACCCGGATACGTGTACCTCCTACATAGGTAGCGTGTGTGATTGTTATCGAACACATAACATAATCGAGTGAACCATATGCGTATGGGATGGACCACAGTATTCTAGTCACAAGGGTTGATTATGCACTCGGTTTACCTGATAGTTTTGTTTTCACATATGAACTAGACTAGCCATGGCACTCGAATTGTACAACATTTTTATTCAAACCTATGTAATTCTCACCAACTTTTGTTGACCCAAAATATTTTCAAACTTAACATGTTTCAGGTTATAGCTTGCTCGAAGATTAGAGTTAATGTTTGAAGATACGTAGCTAGTATTTTTCATTTTGATGTACAAATTCTTAGAACAATTGTATGTAATTTATTTAAATCATTTATCGAAACTTATTATTTACCATGAGCTACTGAACAATCATCAATATGTGACATCCCGATGTTTCCGCCATCGGTTGGGGTGTTACATGGCATGCCACGTAGGATGCCACATAGGATTATTTTGCCACGTGGCATGCCATGTAGGATCATCTTGCCACCTAAGCATGCCACGTCAGCATCACACTAACGGAGTTAGCCTCCGTTAGTTTGGGTCCGTTGGTTTCCAATATGTCGAAAGTTGGGACCAATATTGGTGATTTTCGTAGTTGGGACTGTTATTGGCCAATAGTCAATAGTTGGGATTATTTATTTCCATTTTTCCTTATAATAAACTATAACAAACAAAAAACTAATCTAAGAGTTAAGATAATGTAAAAATTCTTATTAGTGTAAAAACCATAGAAACAAATCTAGATCATTGAAAAATTAAATCAATGGTTTGTGTTAGTTACATATTAAGCCTTCAAAATTAGTCTTTCTTGTTTAGAGCCGAAGGTCTCCTTGGAAGAAGCCTCTCTATCCCTAGGGATGGGGGTAAGGTTTGCATACATCCCACCCTTCTCAGACCCTACCAATAGTATTTCTATTTGTGGGATTTACTGGGTATGGTTGTTATTGTTGTATTAGTAATGTTAAGGGCAATTTGGTAAAAGTGCTATTTTTTATTTAAAAAATCAATATTGTCCCAACTTTAAACTAAAAAAAACTACCACACAACACTCCCTTTTTAACTTCATCTTCTTTTTTTAAAACAACACACTCCCAACCTGCACAACAAGAAAACATTTCAAAAATCAGTAATGTTAACTTATTTTTTTGTAAAAAGTTGTAGAAAATCAAAGTGTGCTAATAGTAATCGGATTTGTTTCATTATGTTTCTCCGGTCATACTGTTAATTAGAGTGTTTGTTTTTTAATGTTAACCCCTTAATCGAGGTGTTCTGATCGTCTAGTTGTTCCGATCATGTTCTTCGTCATGTTGTTCCGATTTGTGTCGTTTTTACCAAATTTATTTTTTCGGATTTGTGTTGTTATTTTGTTCCAATTTGTGTTGTTTGTTCTGATTTATGTTGTTTGTTCCAATTGTGCTAGTGTTGTTCCGAATGTGCTAGTGTTGTTCCTATTTGTGTTGTTTGTTCCAAATTGTGTTAGTGTCTATTCATTTCAATTTTGATCAGTAGTTTCTAATGATGTAAACTGTAGTTTTTCTGATTGTTTTAGTGTCATTCCAATTGTGCTAGTGTTGTTTATTCCGGTTCGTATTTGTTTCGATTGTGCTAGTGTCTATTATATAATATGGGGGTTGAGTTAAGATCCTATTCGGGAATTTTTGGTGAATATAATGGAATTTTCTAAAACACCAACACAATTAAAATCTTATCAAAATCGATGATGAAAAAATTACTTCGGCTTATTTCGTTGTCGTGGGCAATTTTAGCTCCATTATTGATTACAAAATATATTTATAGATAGATACGTAATTTCCTGGTGAAAACTAGTCTAATTGAACAACTAGATTTAATATAACCATTTTGAAATTTAAACTGCATGATTGTAGGATATGATTAGGAATTTTCAACCAAAAAAATATGATGGAATTAATGAATTTTTCTTAAAAAAGGGTTATAGAAAAACAATGATACCCTTATTCTGAATTATGATGAAAGCCACGTGTCACTAAATGAATGGTTCTCATGGTTTGTAGAGGAAAATAGGTTTTTATATAATCCTTTCACTAGAGTTAAGATCATGTAAAAACTTTTATTAGTGTAAAAATCATAGGAACAAATATAGACCATTGAAAAATTAAATCAATGGTTTGTGTTAGTTACATATTAAGCCTTCAAAATTAGTAGTTTTTATTAGTAATGTTAAGTGGCAATTTGGTAAAAGTGCTATTTTTTATTTAAAAAATCAATATTGTCCCAACTTTAAACTAAAAAAACTACCACACGTCCACACTCCCTTTTCAACTGCATCTTCTTCTTTTAAAACAACACACTCCCAACCTGCACAACAAGAAAACATTTCAAAAATCAGTAATGTTAACTTGTTTTTTTTTGTAAAAATATTGCAGAAAATCAAAGTATGCTAATAATAATCGAATTTGTTTCGTTCTGTTGCTCCGGTCATACTGTTAATTAGAGTGTTTGTTTTTGAATGTTAACCCCTTAATCGGGGTGTTCTGATCGTCTAGTTGTTCCGATCATGTTCTTCATCATGTTGTTCCTATTTGTGCCGTTTTTACCTATATATATATATATATATATATATATATATATATATATATATATATATATATATATATATATATATATGCATACACACACATGTAAAATCCATAAAGGGTATGTTTGGTAAAACTAACTAGTGGCTGGAAGCTTTTTAATATATTTTGGTGTTTGGCAGAATAGCTGGAGCTTTTAATAAAATGTATAAAATGACTAAAATAGGCATAATTAAAGGCTTGTAAAGAAGGTTTTTAGTTTATTTTTAAAATAGAATGAGAATTTGTGTCATTTACTAATTAAAAGCTTGTAGCTAGTAAAGCTTTTTCTTAAACGCCAGTACTAGTAGCTTTTCACTATAGAGCTTTTTCTCTAACCTAAAAACTTCCAGCTCCTTCAACCAAACAAGGTTTTTTTATTGAGTATAAGCTTTTTCTTAAAAGCTTAAAGCTTGAGGCTCATAAAAACTCTTAAAAGCTCTTTGCCAAACATACCCAAAATACGAAGATTGAAGTATATACCATGCGGTTGATTTACAGGGGAACCAAAAAAAAAATTAAAATCATGGAACAATGAGTTTTGTATGTAAAAAGCTTATAAGAAACTACTTTTGCACGTAAAAAAAGTGATTTTAAGGTATTTTATTTGAAACTTTAGATATAAATATATGTAGAATGTTATTCTAATAAAACTATTAATTTTTTTTCATCTTTTTATCGTATTTTTTAATGCCACTTTAAGCAGAATTTTTTTTTATTAAAATCACTTATACATGTGTTCTTATCTTTTTAGAAAACTTTTTTTATTAAAACATCTTATACATGCGTTTCTATACAAAATTTTCGAAAAACGCAATTTAAAAATGATTCTTTTATGAGTTTTACCGCTATATTCACAAGTTCACTAAAGGAAAGAAAAGAAAAGATATGAGATTTAAGACAAAAGAAGCGGAGGGATTAGAAATAAATAATTTCTCAAAAGAAAGAAAAATAAAATAAAATTTTTATGTGTTTCTGAGAGTTGAAATAAAGGAAAAAGAAAAATGTAATTTTACAATGATACGCTTATTATATATTATATCTATGCTATATTATAAAGCATGAGGGAAGGATTCTAACCAAATTTAAGTAATTACAACATATAATGCATATGGTACAATAACTTAATGAAGGTAGTAAAAGGGTGAAGTTGCTTTTTTACATTAACAATTAAGTTGATTATGAAATAATAAAGTTATTAGTGACTATTCATGTTTTCTAACTCTTTTATAAATTATTAGTGACTATCCATGTTACTAACTCCTTTATCTCATTTATGTCCATACCTTCCATTAGAGGCTTATATATACTGGCCATTGTATTGGTATTATATACATCTCAATAAACAACTTTCTTATTCCTTATTCTCTTTATAATCTTTGGTTTGTTAGTAGGCATTGTCACCGACTTCTTTATTCAATTGTACCTTTACGGGGGCCTAATTCTTAGTGATATCTTATGGCTTCATTCTACCATGAATACAATTAATGAACCATAAGCGATTTTGTGTACAAGAATATTGCAGATAACCGTTATGTTATATTTGGTCGTTCAAAATTTTGTGAAATATGGTGTACTGATCTTAAGGTAACCTTTTGTTCACCATTAAAACAATATTTTTGCAAACATTACGTGTTTACGCCTCCAACCAATCGATACTTTGTTGTTTTTATAATCTTTTTATACAGTTAATATCTAGGGTTGTATTTTTGTATTTAGGAAGTTCATAGAAAAGAAATCGAATAATATATTGATGCATGGAACTATCGTAGCCGCTCATAAAATTTATAGGTAAGGTACAAAAATTGATATATAAGGTAGAGTGTGATGGTTTTGTATGTTTGGTTTTGACATACATGAGAAACATGACCATATTATGGCTTTACTCATGGGTCAATATATAGAAAAATCTTAAGGGTTGTCATAAAAAAAGTTTTTGCAATTAAAAACCATAAAATATTCATATGATCTTTCTTCAATTTGTACCTTTATGGGACCTAAAAACCATGAATACAATTAATGAACCATTTTCTTTTGTTTCTGCAGATTCATAAGCGATTTTGTGTACAAGAATATTGCAGATAATCGTCATGTTATATTTGGTCGTTCAAAATTTTGTGAAATATGGGGTACTGATCTTAAGGTAACCTTTTGTTCACCATTAAAAAAATATTTTTGCAAACATTCTGTGTTTACGCCTCCAATCAATCGATACTTTGTTGTTTTTATAATCTTTTATACAGTTAATATCTAGGGTTGTATTTTTGTATTTAGAAAGTTCATAGAAAAGAAATCGAATAATATATTGATGCATGGAACTATCGTAGCTGCTCATAAAATTTATAGGTAAGGTACAAAAATTGATATATAAAGTAGAGTGTGATGGTTTTGTATGTTTGGTTTTGACATACATGAGAAACATGACCATATTATGGCTTTACTCATGGGTTAATGTATAGAAAAATCTTAAGGGCTGTCATAAATTAAAACCATAAAATATTCATATGATCTGAATACAATATATATCATCTTATGATTATATAGTGGTATACCCATCTTGGTTGTTGGTTGACAAAAGACACTCATTCACTACATGTCATATATTATGGAAACAACTTGCATATGGACCAATTAATCAATGTCATATATTTTTAATTATTTAAAACGGCGACGTCATTTGACTTATTATAATAAAATGAGAAATAAACATGGCATAGAATGAGGGAAGATTACCACATACTTGTAGAGTAAAACAATGAATGAACTATGTTTATGTTTTGTAAACATGAGAGTGAAAATAAAAAATGTAAAAAAATAGAATGAAAATAAATTCGTAACAATCGAGCCGGTAGTTTAAGTTGAATAATTCTAAACCTAAACAATGTCTATAAATTGAGACATAAACATAGCATGGAATGATGGAAGCTTACTACTTATTTGTATAGTAAACACACAGAATGAACTATGGTTATTTTTATAAACTTGAGAGTTAAAATAAAAAAATGCAAAAAATAGATCAAAAATAAACTTGTAATAATCGAGCCAGTAGTTTAAGTTGAATAATTTGAATTTTAAACAATAAAACTTTATCATTCAAAACAATAAAGACAATAAATCTTTAATAGTAACTAAAGATGTGGAAGATACAATAGTTTAAATTTTCTCCTTAATTGTGGAAGATACAATGGTTAAAATTTTCCCCTCAACCGACGTGGACAATACTTAGACATACATGACTATAAGAGTTAGATATTGATAATTCCTAAAATGCTTTTATATATATCTATATCTATATGTATCTATACTATATTATAATGTATTAAGTAATGTTACCCGCAAAAATTAAAAACAATAATAGGAGATGACAAACTTCTCTTTTTCCAACCTTACACTACTATATGTTAATCAAAACTTACACGTATATCGAAGCTTGGTCATCATGCCAAGCTTTCATAATGAGTCTATGATGTCCTTCTTTGTCTCATGTAAGAGGCAATAAGACAACATGACACGTGCTCTACCCTTATTTGCATTTATCATCACATATTTATTTTTGTTGTTGTTTCGTTTTTAGTAATTTTGTGCTCCCGCCGCAACGCACGGGCATCCCACTAGTTAGATTAAGTAGATGAGTAAAATAATAAATGCTAAAACATTTTGTTTGATAATTTTCTCTTTCTTCATTTTACTTCCATTTTGAAAAGAAAGTTTTAAGCAATAATTTCCCTTAACTTCCTTCAAGTTCTTTTCACTCCCTTAGTTTAACAAAACTCTGGAACACAATTATTTTTCACTTTCCTTCCGATTCCTTCACTTTCTTCTCACTTTCTCCCTTTTATGAAACTCTTGAACACAATCTACATGTAAAACCAAGTGTTCCTTTATTCCTCAATATTTGTTGGTTCCCTAATAAACTCACCTCGTACTATATATATATATATATATATACTTGTAATGGTTACTATTAGAACAAACGTAGTGAAGCGCCATGGGAGAGCATTTTGGATATTTATTCTCCCATAGCGCCCGGCACACCACCCCCACCGCGATATGGGGGTGTTATGGGGGTGAGGGTTATGGGGGCGGCGAGCGTTTTGGCTGACAAAAGGGACGTTGGAGTTTTTTTATTATTATTATCTTATTATTATTAGTATTATTATTAACTGCAAGGTGGTGGCTGTGATGGTGGAGATAGTGTCGCCGGAGAAGATGGTGGCGACGGTGGTGGCTGTGACGGTTGAAGGTGGTGGCATTGAAGGTGGTGGCTGTGATGGTTGGAGATGAAGGTGGTGTGGGACTTGATGGTTTGTAGGTGCTGAAGATGAATGGTTTGTAAGTGATGAAGATGATCTATATATATATATATATATATATATATATATATATATATATATATATATATATATATATATATATATATATATATTATTTAAATAAGAAAACAATAATTAAGCAATGATTACCCAATCATTTATAAAGTCTCATAACGCCCTTTCCCACTCCACCCTCTTTTCCCATAACGCCCATTCTATTACTTTATAATATTTTAATCCCCATAACGCCCTATAACGTCCCTCCACTACACATACCCTTAATTTAAAGTAAGCAAGAAAATATAAATCGCAACAAATCAAATACTAAAATGTTCATATTTATTTGGACTTTAAACCTATCTATAACGAAAATAAATCAAGGGTAAGGGATGAAATAGTAATTATCAGCATTGGGCCTTTGTAACATAACATCTTGATGATTCACGAATGGTTGTTGATGGTGCATTGCTTTTTGCATTTTCTGCCTTCTTAACTCAAGCACCTTTCTATGGGAATTGGAGTGTTTGGTAAGAACAAATGTGGGGCTCGCAGCTGGTCTGTACTCAGGCACGAGCCGACCCGACTTGTATCGCACCCCACAAGCATTGCACAGGGTTCGTGGGCCCATGGGTCCGGTTCGCCATTGAGGGGTCTTGTTAGTGGCACAATGAAGACACTTTCGCCCTTCCTCATTTTGAGATGGAATAATGTTTATTTTCTTCGGTTCAGTTGAATTATTCGAGACCATATCGGGTTTAGAATTCGATGACATTATTGGAAGCCGAGAGGCCCAATTGTGCGATGATACACGCGAACGTTTGGTTCGGGCCTTGCCTGGGATGGTCATGTCATCGCTGAATAGCGAGTTGTTTGCTAACCGCGGCTTAAAATGGTGCATTTCGGGTTGTTCGGGTAGGGATTTGACTCCTGATAGTAACTGATGCTTTTGCACATCTTCATTGGAGAAAGATTCTTCAACCAAATTTGATAGCCACTCGAATTCAGCTAAATCATCGTACTATCAAACAAATATTGCAAATTAATTACTTAATTAAATTAAAATTTATCGTTCATTTGTAACAAAATAAATGTTAACATATCCAAATGTTGAAAATAAGTTATCATCATTAATTATTATTATTATTTTGTAAATTTAAAACTTTATATTAACAAGAAAATGAAAGAAACCCATAATCATAAACATCAAACAAATAATGAAAGTTAGCTACTTAACTTTTTTTTTTTTACTTAAAATTATATTTCCATTATATTTCTTAACTGCAATAATTACATCAAGATAGCGGTCAAGCAAACAATAAACTGCGACGCCAAAAAAAAAAAAAAAGACTATCAATATTAATTAAGTGCTTAATAAATCTTAAACATATCCAAAAGATGAAAAAATCTATTATTTTTCTTTGTGAATTTAAAATTTTAATAATAAGAAAATGAAAGAAGACCCATAATCAAAAAAATCAACAAGCTAAATTCATCTTAATACCAAATAAATGAAAATCCGTCAATGATACTCCGTCATCCGTGAGAAAGTAGTCGTTGATGATACTCATTTATTTAGTAGTGTACATATATTAAATTTTTCTTGCAAGTATTGTACGTGTTATATATATAATATTGAATTAAACTTTATACTTACACACACCAATATATACATATACACACACACTAATATACAAATATATCATACCGGAATGCAGAGGCTAGAGAACTGATTGTCCACAAAACTCCGGCAACCATCATCTCCGGCGAGGCTAGGCTCTCCGGCCCCACACTGTGAGGAAGAGTTACAGCTGTCTACGGCTGTGGATGAATCCGTGGAGGTGTCGGCCACAAATGTGCCGCCATCCGTCACTAAATCGTCGGTGGGGATATTTAGAAGGTCGTCAACAATGAAATGGTCGGTTTTTTCAGAAGTAAATCGTTGGTTATTGTTAGCATTGTGATAGGGTATACTAGATTCTTGAAAAAACTCCATAGATAGGAGAGAGTTTATTAATTATTGAATGGGAAGGTGGTGATTTTGTTTGACTAGAATCTCGGTTAGGGTGGTAACTTAGGTTTGATATCTTCTTTAAATAAAAACTGGTCGACCAAGTGTTTAAAAATATAAACCGGTCAATTGGAGAAAAGTCGGTTGGGTTTACCTGATTTGACGGTTAAGTCAAAAATTTTTATATATTTTGTATTTAGCTTGGGAAAATAGCATTAAATCACTTGATCACTTGTGATTTCATAAAGTAAAAATCAATTTATTGATGTTACTTTTCGACTATCAAAACGGCACTAATAATATGGTGCAGATCATAATTTGTGTAACTAAAAGGTGATATTATTTTGTTGATTAATATCATTTAATACTTTGTGGCTCGCGAGCCAGCTGTCACGAGCTACAATTTGATCTACGTGGATCGTGAACATGGTAACACCCGCGTGACACCTGCCGCGAGCGATCACACGCGACCACTATCGCGTCCGTTAGCGGGCTCCCAACTGTTTAAAATTTAATTTTTTTAAATTTTTTTTACCTATTTTCATTTATTACACCTAAAAAATTTAACTATATAAATTTACTTCTTCTTCTTCATCAAACCATCACCAACAATTTTTCACCCACAATTCTTCAAAGTTTCACCTTCATCTTCAAAATCAACCTTCAATCATGGTGCAATGGACCGAGGAGGAAGAATTAGCGTTGATAATCTCTTATAACCAAGTGTATGGTGACGGTGCTTCAACAAACTGGGGATCTCGTAGCCGCGGACCGCAGTGGCACAAAGTCCTATAGGAGTTTGGTACCCTTGTCGGGGGTACCAAACGTACTTGTGACTCCATCTCTCACAAGTACGCGGATTTGAAGTCGGAGTGTAAAAATTTCGAAATCGCGTACAAAAAGGTCATACAGAGATCTCCCCAGGGAAAAAGAAGATGTGCTCCTAGCCTTTACGCACGTGGAGTACCTTTCGGAGGTTGGCATGACTTTCAACACGTTTCGGCGTGGCAAATGTTACGCTCAACCTCAACCTTAGGTTTTTTTTAAATGTAATGGTTTTTTTAGTGTAATGGTTTTTTTTTTAGTGTAACCTTTTTTTATTGCAATGTATTTCTTTTTTATTTAATGTTATGTTTTAAAAAAAATGTTTGGTAAAATGATTATTTTTAATATTATTTATTTGGTAAAAAAAATACCCGTTCACCTTTGCCCACAACAGGATCAAGCTAGCAGCCCGTGATCGCGAGCCATTGCCATATGGACGCCTACATGGCACAATATAATTCGATCAAGTGTTGACTCACCTCTAGCAACAACACATTGTTTAGATGAAACACAAAACAAAACAAGGCAAGACTAGCAAGCTGCTATAAATTCTATAATGGTTTAATGTAAAATTAAAATATCTTTTGTGGACTATGATAACTATTTATTATGTAACACTCTTAGTAAAAAATCAGTACCAATGTATTAAAAATTTATTAGAATATTAATGAGATTAAACATATGAGTTACCAAGAAGTTTTTAGGCTTGTATACTATGTGATTTATTGGTCAGGCATGTTAGAAGAGAAAATATGTTTTTAATGTACAATTGAGGTGTGTAACTAATATAACCCTGAGATATATTACTTAACTAAAAAATAATAAGCAAGTAATATATCAGGAAAAATATGGACACAGAGTTTCGATTGATTGTATCATTGATGGAGTGGCATAGGAAAATAAAGATAAGAACTTGAAGTCGTTTGATCTCAAGTTCGAATCTGATCAAGAGGAGTTTACCGCAGTAAGCTTTTGGATGGTGGGTTTCTCTCGAATTGGTGGCTTGATGGACTTGAGCTACAATGGGCAGTCATTTGTCAAGTGCTAACCCACTGACAACTTAAGCGCTACTTAGTTTAGTTGGCCGTTTAAAAAAATGGGACAATCCCGATTCAAAATATTTCTTTTTATTTAAGGATGAGGTGAACAAATCCCTAAGAATGATGGTACTCGACCTCGGATTGTAATCTAACCCTGTCGGCCTGTAGTTTGCCCCAACCTTTAATTTAAGTTCACTGACTAATATATATGACTCTTTTCTCATGCTTGATCTTATATTTTTCTTTCAATTCTTTGTGATTAATCCATCAATAATATATGATACTTCTTTCATGCTTGATATTATTATTTTTTATTAGAGTCCTTCATTTTTTACACATTTCTGGTCCATTGGATTCTAGGTTGATTACACGGCCCGTTTGTGCTAAGGTTAATAAATGTTTTTTACAATAAGTGTTCAATTTTTAACGAATATGATGCATCTACAAATACTACATGCCCAATTAACTGAAACATATCTATAAGTTATTACACCACATGTAAATGGCTGAACACATGCACCAAACCAGAAATAATCCCTTGAAACTATTTCTCTAAATCTACGAAACATAAAAGAAAAGAAAGAGGATTGTTGAAGTATCAACTTTAATGTGCTAGGGTCGAGCGGTGTAGTGAGGTATGGAAAGTTTGGATCTGGGTCGAAGGAGTAGCGGGTATGTTCGGGAAAAAGGGTTGCGGGTTTGAACGCCTTGGATCCATAGTATTTTTTT
Source organism: Ambrosia trifida (assembly GCA_028751855.1). Classification (NCBI taxonomy): domain Eukaryota; kingdom Viridiplantae; phylum Streptophyta; class Magnoliopsida; order Asterales; family Asteraceae; genus Ambrosia; species Ambrosia trifida. The sequence goes on along the minus strand of CM054125.1, from coordinate 129,576,504 downwards.
TTGTTTGAAAATTGAATAGAGTTGTATAGAATATAAAGGTTCTGTGGTTAAAATGTGGTGTGATTTAAAAATATAGTGTGATTGTGTATTTATATAATGTAAAAAACTTTTGAATTTATTTTTTTACCCAACGTTCATTTTTTCCAACGTCCAAATTTTTCAAACGGTCACTTTTTTCCACCAATGAAATTACTAGGGCCAAACAGTACAAAATCACCCAAGTCACCAATTCCCCCTGGGGGAGGCGGGGGCGGTGCTACCGATCGGGCATCTTGACAAATCCGCACCCCAAGCTAACTCCCCACACCACACCACACTATTTAGGAGTTGTTTGATAGCCTCTTAATGATCATTCAGATGCTACATCTTAATGGTCAATAACCTTTGAATGGTTAAGAGGTAACCTTAAGTCTGAATGGTTAAGAGGCAACCATTAAGATGTTACCTCTTAACCATTCATACTTAAGATTACATCTTAAACATTAAGAAGATATAAACCATTTAGATGTAACCTCTTAATAATCATTCAGAGGCTACCAAACAGCCCCTTAGTATGTCAATGACCCTGTGGTCTAGTGGTGGAAAGGACTTGGTTTCTCCTTAGAGAGCCAGGTTCAATTCCCACTTGCTGCAGGTGAGGTGAGAGGCTTTCAGGCTTTGCCTGTTTCCTACCCTGGAGTGCCCGGTTCGAATCCCACGTCGGCCGGACTATGCTTATGTATAGCCCTAAGCGAGATGCCGTTCAAAGAAAAAAAAAAAAAAAAAAAAAGAAACAAATGATAGGACCAAAGATCACGTGAGGGTGTCAGGTAAGCATGTGAGTGTTTTAGCCCGTGTAAAAAGCCAAAGCTGACGGTGGGAGGCTGACACGTGGTGAACATGGATTGGATTTGCTTAATTTCAAATCATTCTTGTATTTTGGTCCTAGATGTTTGTTTTCTTTGTTACGTTTTGGCCTTTTGGGTGTTTTTTTTATGATGAAACTTGAACGTGAAAGCATGTGTCTTGCACTCTCACGTGACTTGTGGGTTCATTTTCTAGCGGCAACTATTAAGTTTGTTACGCTAGGCATTTTATGGTGCACTCGGAAACTTTTTAATCTATCGGAAATTTTAAAGGGTCAGTAATAACTGGTGTATGGCTACCATCCTGGTAGCCAAAAAAAACTCTCTTGGAATGAAGTATTTTGTTGGACGTTCGAAAAAAAAAAGGGTCAGTTTTCCATGATAAATGTTAAAAATAGTTGCGTTTTAATTCGGATGGAGTCGCATAACAAAAGGGTAAAACAAAATTTAGTTTTAAAACAAGTTATAAAAATATGCCAATCATCATTCATTCAGGGTCGGTCCTGAAAATTCAGGTGCCTGGGCCAAGCCGCGAAATAGGTGCCCCCTAGTCTTAGGTCTTTTAAGCAATGTTTTCATAACTGAAGCGAACGTTGAACCGGTGTCCTTACCGGTTCCCTAGTCGGACTGGTTGAACCGGATATAGAATTGAAAGTGTCGTAACAATTATAAAAATTAATATTTTTGGCTAATTGGCTCATAAAAAATTACCATTTCTTAAAATTCCATAATAATTTTAAGGGCCATTATTTTATGTCTAGACTTCAAAAGTTTTTTAATAAAATGAATTTGACTTGCATCATATGTAAAAGCGTGAGATAATTATTCTCTTATAGTGCTACTATTTATTAAAATTTACTGTAAATGTTGCACAATTACTGTACCACGACACAAATCTCAAGTAACACACTTCACTTTTTTTTTTAATTTTGTCGTATCCTTCCAATCTAGTTTATCACGTATGACCCATCTTCTTCCTTATCTACTCTTCACCTTCTTGCGTTTATAACCAGTGATGTTTAAGATGAGATCTTTTTTTTGGGTCGAAAACAGAAAGAAAATACCTGCAGAAAGAAAACACTCGCCGCCGCTCAAAGTGCCCTTTAGAAATTGGGCCCGGGCCGGGAGTCCTCCCCGCACCCCCTCAAGGCCGGCCTGACATTCAATATATGTAACAGATACAATATCTGTACAATTTTTTTTTTTTTTTTTTTTTTCATTTTTTGAAAGTCATTACATCCGGCAGAAAAAGTAGAAAATTCTAGTCAGACAACTCCTCTTCTTCACTAGAAAATTTTAATCTAGTCACATAACAAAAGGATAAAACTAAAATACGTAAATTGTCTTTCGAAATCTGAAGCCACTTATTTTGTGTAAAAAGCTATGGATCTAGTACAAACCAATTATTATTGACCCAGAATTGCTTCAAGTGGTGAAAGATGCATATAAACTTCTCATCAATGCAAAAGAGAAGCAATACAAAATTACAAAGGTCCTTCACGGGTAGCTCAGTTGATAAATGGACCAGGGATCTCTCTTGGAGGTCTCAGGTTCGATTTCTACGAAGGAAATAATGAGAAATGATAGATGACTCATGGCCTATGGTCATGAGTTCGAGTCCTGATCTCGCCAGGTTTTACCTGTTCACTACTGTCGTGCCTTCGGGCGGGTATGTGGGTCGGGTTTTCACTGGAAGCGGGCTGCCGGGCGGGCTAGGGGCTTCGTGCGTCCGGGATGGGCCGGGTTGTGCCCCTGTCTTTGCCACTGGGGGGCTGCGTACGAAGTACCCGGCGTTGTTTAGTTGGCCGTTCAAAAAAAAAAAAAATTACAAAGACTATTCGTCTCCAATCAAAATGATAAGAGATCACAACTCTAAAACATTTAAGAAGATAAATAAGTAACATACCTCAAGAAGACGTTACAAGTTTGCTGGTGAGGGATAGATGATAGTGATGCAAGAGACTTGAGAGTGATAGCGTCCGAATAGAAAAATTAGCGCTACACAACTAAACTTCTGCATATACACACCGTGTTACATCCAGACTGAAGAAACACTGGATTAAACGCCTAATAATACGAGCACAAACTGTTTTTCAGGTTGGCTCCACTAGCCCAAATAACAATCTTGACTTCTTTTGTGGTTTTTCTTTTATAACTTTGATTATAAGTGACAGTTTTAACCATTTACTTATGAATGGGCCGATGTCTTTTAAGAATTTACAACCAAATATCAAGACTCTTCTTTCATGGCGGCTACTGAAGGTAGCCAAAGCCCATTGATTCAAGGTCAAAATGGTTCTGTGTGCCAGACAAATGGCCAAATCCATAACAACGGAAATAATACCACAGAAAGATCACGATTACAGTTGAAAGCTTTCATTGGGCATAAAGCAGAAGACATGTATGTCTATAGATCGTTGCCTTTGGGTCAGGATAGGAGACATAATCGATATTGGCAGTTTGTTGCATCTAATTCCAAGCATGATCCAGGGTCTGGCTCTGGCAGGATATTTGTTGAATTACAAAATGGTTGTTGGTTGGAGGCTAATTGATTCAGAAGAGGGAAACTTGACACTTTACATATACAATCTTTTTATTTAGATGTCAACATAGAATGCATAAATCATAATCCTTATTCATTATGCACGCATGCTTCTATGTTAGTATTAATAATCAAAAAATAGAAATACCCAACAATATATTAGGCTGCTCCATTGCGCCAGGCCGCCACGTCAGCTCCACGTCATCAAGCGGCTTAATTTTTTGCTTTCAATGACGCCCAAGAAATGGAATGGCACCCCCATCCATTATTTTCGTTTTTTATTAGTTTAATTAAAGTGGGTCCACCAAACATGTTTGTTGGCGCTTGCTATTAGGATAACCACCCTTAAACCCCCCCCCCCCCCCCCACACACACACACACACACCAATGGCGTCCAAGAAATAGAGGGGGCGCTATTGTTCTAAAAAATTGGTGAGGTGGCATTAAAACGCCTATACACCTTATAGCCTTACTGGAAGTTTGTTGTCCACGACCACGGGTCCAACACACTGTTTTCCCGAGATCAACTTTGGGCCAACGATTCGTACGGTGGTCACCCATCTTTGAGTTTGCGTTCAATTATTATGTGGATCATGAGTTCGCCCTCATATTTATTGATAAAATGCTGGATACCTACACCTGACCCACGTAATTAGTATCCCTGACCCGCGTGTCTTTAATATCATTGGGCTCCAAATGGGCTTTTGGCTCTGCGGCTATTGGGACCAAATGGAAAAGTGGGCTAATCTGGGTTAATTTGAAAATATGTATACAAATAGTGGTGTACAAAAGTAACAAAACCTGGTTTGGGCCAAAAAGGTTCAATTTATACAACGGTCAGGTTTTTCTTTAGTTTGGTCTCAAACTGGTTTGACCCAATCCGGTTCAGGTCAAGAACTGGTTTTAATGTTGAAAACTCTAACCCACCCATATCGATTTGGATCGGATTCAAAACCATATTTAGCGTTTAAACAGGTTTTTATAAGTTTTTGTAGATGAGCTCAAACAGGTTCGAGTTGGAGCCGATTATCAACACAAAAATCCCAAATATGTGCAATACTATCGGGTCGGGTTGGACCCAAATTGTTTTGGGTCAAAGCGTTTTCTTTACCGGGGTCCTTAAAAAATTTAGTATAGCGGTTCTACTCGAGATTTTTTTTTTAAACATTGGGGTTCGGGGACCCCGACCCACTATATATAGGTCCAAGACCGCCACTGCTGCCGGTTTTTTTTGTACACCTATAGAGGATTTGGTAAATGCAGCAATATTTTCGGTCTTGGAGTTATATCTCGGTTAAATTATTTCAAATTCAATCGGATTTAATGCAGGTCAACATGAGTTAAGTAATTTGATCATCATGGTAGTTGGCTGTGGAGATAAAATCTAGTTGGCTATAACATAGTTGTTAAAAGCGTAATGCGTACTCAAGGCACGAAGGGTGGGCCTTCGGCTTCAATGCAAGGTGCTTAAAATGCAAACTTTTTTTAAGAAAGACACACAATATAAAATTACATGTTTTAGGCTTCTCTTTTGTTGGTCAAATAAAATCTAAGTATAATTCTCTTTAAAATCCCACTCTCTCTGGATCTCATATTCCAAAACTCCATATAACTTTGTGATAGATGGTTGTCGTACCTATTGAAACAGTTGATCATCCAATCTCATGCCCCGTCACATACTTTATATGGATGCGAATTGGTGAACAGTGTAAGAAAACAATATAAACTATTATTCTCATTGGTGTTTGGTGCATTTAGAAAACGAAGAATGAGGTTATATTTAACCAAAGGCAATTTCTCTCACCAAGATTTTGATAGATGTAAAAGCCCTAAACATAGGATTAAGAATAAATCTTCTAACTGGTTTCTTTGGAGCAAATTTGAGTTTGGCTAGCCACATTTGTTTTGATTTGTTGTTTATGACATTTCATATGGATTGTATGTCGGGATTTTAGCGTCTTGCTAGTTTTTTTTTTAACATAAAACTTCATTCAAAAAAACGAGAGAAACCTTAAAACTAAGGCCCCCTCAACAAACCATTTACAACATATACAAAGGGTACTTTACCCAATCAATCCAATCTATCTTATCAATATTCGATCTAGCCTTTAACCATAAAAACGACATAGCTTTAACTACCGCCACTACCTCAACAACCTTCGGGTCCGAATCTTGAAAGACTTTCTTGTTTCGCTCTTTCCAAATAGCCCAACATGTCACCATGATAACACATCGAACAATCCTTCTACCTTTACCCGCCACCGAGGAGAAATCTTGCCAAGTTTTCAACTCTTCGATCGTGTTACTAGAAGCCGGAACGAGACGACACCAACTCCACACCTTACTCCAAACACCGAAAGCAAAACCACACGCAACAAAAACGTGGTTGACCGTCTCCTCGCCACCATTACACATCGGACAATTAACACTAGGCAAATTCAATTTCCTTTTTACCAGTTCAGACCGCGTAGGGATAGCGTCTTGCTAGTTCATTCATATTTATAACACATTTCTTTGTCATTAAAAAACTAATTATTTGGTAATAACTTGTATTCATTAATTTTTAAAAAATTACACAACGTCGTCTACCTTTTATATGACTATTTCAATGTAAATTTTGTTGAAAACCTATTTTGTTTCAATATATAGCATTTTAAAGTCTCGTAAATAGCTTTAACACACTTGTATCCGTAACTGTTGTGGAACACTGAAAAACATTTACGCACTTCGACTACCCAACAACGATAAGGTTTGGAAAGGTCCGGTAGAAGCAAACCAAGGCAACCGAATGAAAGCCTCATTGTAGGGGCGGTTTGCTTGGAGCACGTTTTGGCAAAGTGGGCCGTCTGGTTTGGATTATGGTGGGCCCCAATTGACTTTTTGATTAAATAAAAAAAGTTTTCTTTTTCTTGTGTGTGTATAAGGGCATGTTTGGGTGTCCACCATCTCCTTCTTTTACCTCATTTTATCCTTAATCTAAAAGTCACAATTTCTAACTTATATCTCATTTTCAAAGTATAAAAACTCATTTTCAAACCATTATCCAAACACTTATATTATATATACTAGTGGGTTTACCCGCGCGTTGCGGCGGGATCCAAAAACAAGTTGTGATACCTACCTTCAAAGTAAAGTTGTAACAAATTCATATTAACCTTCAAAGTAGGTTTCGCTAATTATTGATGCTATACACATGCAAACTTTCAATATAAAAATACCAATCATATCAAATCTAACACAACACAAACAACCAATGCCAGAAATAACTGCATATCATCAATCACAACATGAATTATATTCATACAAAACAATAAAAACAACTATCTTCAAAGGCAAAGACAATAAACAATTAATGAGCCTAATACACTACAAAAAGTAAAGCTTATACTTTCTTGAATTTATATTTGATAGTTTTCTCCAACTACACAAAATAATAACTACACCTTCTAAAAGAAGTTCCCTACTTTTAATTTGGGTCGATCTTGAAAGTTTTTGTAATATCAAGCACTAAAAGATGAAAGTCCGCCACGTTTATGTATGCTTGAGTACTCCGGCACTAAGCGTTGACATTCATACACTCGAGTTCCAACACATGGAGACATACAATGACGGTTTCGCTTAATAGATCATTGGTCACCCTCAATGATTTGTTAGATGAGTGAAAGGGTAGAAAGGTAAAGACACAGAGTGTAGGCACCATAACTCTCCATAGTCAATTACAATATAGAGCAGCCCTTTTTCCCTTCTTTTTCATGAAAACATATATTAAAGCACCTATAAGTTTATAGTTTAAATTGGAATATTTCTATACAATAAATAGGTACTTATAGTCTTACCTCTTTCATTATTTTTGATAAGCTGCTGAAGCACCAGGTCACCATAAGTAAACTATTATAGGTTGAAAAAGGAACTAAATCATGTCATGGAAAGAATGTAATAACCCGTTTATTATGACGAAGTGAATGCTACATGAATGGTTGCTTTTAGAAGCACATATGCTGATCCAGTGGAAGGGCGCCTAAGGAGACATTACTTTGGTGTGGGTGTGGGGGTGTCTTTGGTCTATGATCAACACCATAAGTTATAACGCGTGTGTGTGGGAAATGGGGAAAATAAGTGTAGCCATCACTTAGTATATTTTAAGTATAAAACCTTCTATACATAGAATCTTTTTAATCCTCATTGACACAAATTTTTTAAAAGAATCTGCAATTTTTCAACAAAATGCTTCTAATGAACCCAACACTTGTTAACACATGAAGATTAAAAAACCAAAAATAAATAAATAAACTCACCTTCAACTTAGCATCTGCAGAATGTGTAGCAGGCATGAGATTATTGGCCATGGAGTCACCCCAATGGATTTGGCTAACAGGGCCTGTTGGTGTCAACATTCTTGCAGCCGTCAAAGTCTGATAAATGAAAAAATAGATATAATACCTATTGAGATCAAGTTATATATATATATATATATATATATATATATATATATATATATATATATATATATAATACCTAAAGATTGAGATCAATGTAGACAAGTATTATAGGTTGGGGTTCCATGTCTATTGGAACCATAGAAAGATGACTTTTTATTGCGGTCCCACGAAGCTTTACAAGCTCATGCAGAACTGATTTCACCATGCGCAAAGGTTCGTCATATGGTCATGAGCCACGAGTTTGGATATGTAGAAGGGACCATGTACAAAGAAAAGATTTAACATAAATATAAAATAAAGTAATTACGATAAGTATATATTGTTAAATATGTTTAAATATAAACAATTATACATGACTTAAAGAATGAAGATAAAGAAAAGGGCTACCAATACCACCCACAACCAGCTTTTGTTGTCACCGAGCAGGAATGGAATAGGGCCGTAAAGTCTTTTAACAGCCTTATGGGATCACCAGTTGGCCATCAACTGCAACTGCCTTGGATTACTAAAACAGAGAGACTCTTTTGCGACCACTTTATTCTTCCACTGCCACATAATTTTAATTGACGCCCGTGCACATTGCAGCGCGCTACACCGCTAGAAAAATTATTTTCAAAGCTTCATAAAATAAAATCCTTAATAAGAGCAACCCGTTTTTCATATAAAAATAGAAATGAAAACATATGGGTCAATATTAAGAATCAATGAACACACCATATTCAAGAAACATATGCGACAAAAATACAAAATGGCAAATGAAAATATGTATCAACCTGAAGTCTGAACTCCTAACGGACAAATCCTTTGTAGAGATGTGATAACTTTGACCACATTTATAGACACCTTAGTAAAAACAGCAACAATTTTTTATTTGATCCAAGAGCTCATGCATCCATTTTGAAATACCTCGACTGGCGATGGTAGCCAACAAAAAAAAAAAGAAAAATAGAGTGGGTGAATCTATTTTGTAACTCTTGCCTGAAATTAGTCATTTGAGGTCAACTCCATTTTGACCCGAACACGTTTTGACCTGCCAACCAAACCGCCGACCAGCCTAGCTTCCCTAGATTACTTCCCTATGCAAATGAACAAGTATTAGGTCATAAAAACAATTAGCAATGAAAACATCTATAAAACCTATCAAGTTGTCATTCAATGAAAACCATCAATTTCATATTCTAAGAAGCTTAATGTGAGCATATTCATGTGAGGGATACCTCAGGGTCACTACACAGGTTACTAATCCATGTTTTAGACTTACATACACAATCAAGAGGATAATGTTAGTAACTTCTTAGGGCAGATTGTAGAATGAGCTGAACATAGAATGTTGTTCAATATCTTAACAGTTTTATCTTGTTTTGTTCAAATACACTTTCATATATTGGTGTAAAACTCTAAAATTTTATTGTGATTATCAAATTTTAGTAAAATGTAAACAACATTAGATAATTAAGTTAAAAAATCATCAAACTTGACTGTTAATCTTCTAATTCCCATGGAATTGAATATATACAAATGGCCAGCACAAAACACACATAAAAAACAACAAACTAACAAAAAGTTGAATTTAGAAGATAGTCAAGGCAAGCTCAACCCTTTAAGGGACTTAAAGCAAATTTTAAAATTGAGGCCTTTTCGCAAGTTCGTTGCTTGACCTTAGTTTACCTTCAAATTGAGACATATTAAAAACTTACAATTTACCAATAAAAGTCTTGAATGTTATCGTGGCGTCAACCTTACCTTACAAAATCCAAATGTAGAAACGCCTTCAAACCAGCTTGATTGCGTATTCCAAAACAAATACAACTCCTGTGAGCGGATAATAAAATAAATATGAAGTATGAACTAAAGTCAGAATAGTAAAATAAGAACCAAATATTTATATTTTACCAGTTCTTTACATTTTTCTCAACCAACCAAAAGACTTTGAATTAACAAATGTAATTAGATGGCATATATTTTCACTACCCTATAGTTATGGATATCTAGTGAGTTAGATATGAACTCATGTAGCCAATAATTTTATTAAATAAGTGAAAAGTAAAACAATAATGTAACCTGTATCCAAAATCTTTAAGATCCACATTAACAACCTGCAAATTAACTAAATCTCTAGAGCTCCCAATTTTTCCAACCTAAAAAAACGGTTAATGAAACAAACCCATTATCTAAGTATGGTGAAGAAGCACCCAAATGCAAAATGATAAAGTAAAAGTACATGATGAAAAAAACAATTAAAAGGAAAGGCTTTCAAGATGAAAATGTCTGAATCTTTAAGAAAGATGATGAGCCCTAAATCTATCACCATTTACATAGATCAAGAATGACAGTTTACATGGCATGATTAAAGCCCTAATTGAAAAGAGAAAGAAGATTGATTAAAAGTAGTACTTACTTAGAAGAAGAAGGGCCGAGAATTGAATGGAGATGATGAATGCGAATTCGGTTAAAACTTAAAAGAAATACGAACCTCATGAATGAAATGTGGTGGTAACTGATGAGACGATGTAAAGATTGCAATCAAAGTCTGGTTGGTTGGGAAATGAAGGGTGATGTTTGTGAGGGTAGGGATGGGAAAAGAGGGTATTATTGTAAAAGTATTTTGATATAATAAAGAATTAGGTGGGTGAAATGTCTATATTACCCTCCTAAGTGTCTTAATTGTCACAACAATGCCTATAATACCCTTGAATTTCCTGCTTAAATATGTTGTACATGTTGCTTTTTAAGTTGTACGGAATTGAAAATTACTATCCTAACCGTCACTCTTCCTTAATAAGATAAGATAATATAGATAACAATTCTCATCGATTTTTAGTAAAGAACCTTGAAGTTGCTGGTATTTACGAAACTGCCATTGTAAGAAACTTTTATTTAATAACTTAGTAAAGAACCTTGAAGTTGCTGGTATTTACGAAACTGCCATTGCAATAAACTTTTATTTAATAACGAACCTTCAAATTGCATGGTAATTACGAAACTGCCATTGCAAGAAACTTTTATTTAATAGGCAAACAAAGAACCCTCAATTTGCGTGGTATTTACGAAACTGCCATTGTAAGAAACTTCTAATTTCAATGCACTAATTACGAAACATATCTACAAAATAAAGGACCTTCTATTTGCAATGTATTTACGAAATTGCCATCGTTAGAAACTTTTATTTTACAAGTTAATTACGTGAATGCCATTTGTTTAGTATATGTCGGGTAAAGTGCACAAGTTAACTACAACCACCATTTTCATATAGTGGTCGACGTCGTTGCGGCGACAGCTGGTCGATGGAGGTGATTTCAGCGCTAGATTAGTAGTGTAAATGGCCTTACCACGTTCAGGTCTACCGTCGTAAAGCTGGTTTTAACATCTGCGGTTATAACGGTCGTGAAGGTGGTTCAAAGGTTAGCTTGCGATAACGGTTTGACCTGACATAAGGGTGTTGCGATCATTTTTAGTTGAATCGGCTGGTTGCTTTAGTATCTGCCGACAACATAATTAACGACTAAATTCCCTCCACAAAGCACATGGGAAAATTCGATCTGTCGTATGTTCCGGCGCGTGCGCGGCAGGTAATATTAATAGTTTAAACTATTATAATACACAAAGTGATCCATCATTGAATCTGAGAACCCTAGAAACCAAAGCAACCATGGGGAAGAAGAAAGAAAACAAGGAAAGCTCCATTGATCCAATTGAGTACTACAACATAACAATGAACATATTATTCTCAATAATCTCAGAGCCATATTATCTTTTCCATTTCCTCACCTTCTTCTCCTATTTCTCCATTAGACTCACCACTTCCCACTTATTCTCTCCCCAATTCACCCAAAACCTTCTTCACAGAGTAATTCACTCACACTCTCTCTCTCTTTATTCTTTAACTAACATACCCAATTATTTGTTATGCACTGATTTGTAATGTTTTCATTGCTTACAGGAACTTCAAGCTGTTGTTGCCTTTCTTACATTAGCTGTTGTCAAGGTATATTTTTTTGATACAAAAATTAAGTCTTTTTAAACATTTGTTACTAGATTTGATATTACATTATGTGATTTTATTTATTTATTTATTTATTTTCTGAAAAAATAAGTCTTTTAAAGATTTGTATAGCTTGTTACTGGGGTAATTTATTTGATATTATTATGTGAAAATATTATGTTTTTTTTCTTGAAAAATGAAGTCTTTTAAACTTTAAAGATTTATGTGAAAATTTTATGTTTTTCTCTAAATGCTGAAAGGTTTCTAAATCATAGGAGGGGATAGAGGGGAAGTAGATGGAATGGGATATTGGTTTTGATTGTGAGGCGAAGCTTGAAGATCAAATCGGCAGGGACTGCACTCAAAATTTTCGTATCGGTAGGGGCCGGACTCAATCCATATAAAAATTACATACGAAAATCGCAAACTTCCACCACTGAGCCAAAAAACGGTGGGGGCCGGGGCACCCCCTAGCCCTCACTACCCTTCGCCGTTGAATTTGTGAATTTTGTTCGACTTGCTTACGTGTCCGGGGAAAGCTATGTGTTAGGTGTTGTGTGTGAAAATCTTGATGTACACGTCATTTGCTAGGATGATATTTTATAAAATTTGAATGATGTTGTAATGCTGAGAAGTTTGATGCAACTAGACATAAGACAGCTAGTTTTTGCATAAATGATTGAAGTCCAGAAGTTATAGGAAGCCATCCGTAGGACGAAGTTAGGTTAATACACATAGCTTGTATGGTAAAGAAGATGCATGAAAGAATTATATTGTAATTTTTTCTGATGATGAAGGATTTTAATGGACTCTTCGTTTTTTTTGCAGATGGTCAAAGAAGAAACTTGGGATGGTTTTATTGCAGACATGCTGTTATTTGCTAAGGTGATCACTTATGAAAATTTTTATACACGGCTGTGGTTAAGGAATAGAATTTAAGGTAGATTGTCATGAGTTTCAACCACAACAAGCCTAGCCGAGCAATTTCTTGCATACCCTTATGGATTTTATATGAAATTAATGCTTATTCTGCGATCAACTTTTTATGTTCTTTACCACTCTAGAATTTGACCTCGGATTGAAATGATTTTATCGTTCACGAAGCTAAAGATATTGAAAAAAATATTGGGTTAGGCTTTAAGTGTAGAAGACACTGGTTCCTGTTAGTGAAATATTTCAACTCATTTTTGAAGATTAAGTACCGTATCTTGTTTGATATATTGCATTTTTAAACCTAAAGCTTTGTGCCCTGCCAAAAATGATTTTCCCTTCATATTTGAACTTAATGAAATTATTATATCTGTCTGTAATACAGCAGAAACAAGAAATTATCATAATCTTTTTGCATAGAGAATACAAGTCATCAAGGGTTGTATGGATACTTGGATAGCAATCATAGTTGTTGATAGTGACCATAGCGCTCGCTATAGCGAATAGGGTAGCTTCGCGCTCATATGTCGCTATATGGTTGATAGTGACAAATAGCGGGAAATAGCGAGATGTTTGTATTTTTAATTTTATTTTTGTTAAAATATACACATAAAATATCTCTAAATTTTTCTTCTAGTGTGTTGCTGAACATGAAATAGCGCTCCCTATTTCATCGCTCTCGCTACGTAGCGTATCGGTAGCTTGTCGCTATCGTCCGCTATTTTCTATTGACAACTATGATAGCAATATAGCATTTCATGGAATACTAAAAATTGGGGGAACATGAACCAAACACCATTAATAACAAGAACATTAAACAAAAACATAATGTGGAAACATTAACAAAAATAATAAGAATGGTAACATAAAACATAATGTGGAAACAAGAATGGGAAACATAAACAAAATGTGGAACCCCCTAATGTGAAACACAATCAAAATCTGGAAACAAAGTGGGATACTTAACAAATAATTTAACAAGTAATCATAACATAGGCTAACTGCAACTTCATTTACAATTTTCGTACACCAAACTCCAAACAAGAAAAAAGCTCACTTGTATGTGTCTGGAAAGAAGAAAAATGTAATCTTGAAGAAATGTAGAAGATCTTGAATATGTGTCTGATCTTAAACTTGAATGTATCTACTTAAGTGGGCAGAAAGTCTTGAATATGCGTCCAAGTAGAACTGTAGAAATAAGAATAAAGGAGAAGTTGAGACTGCGTTGATAACAGGGTCGCCTATGCTAAATAGAAACGTAAGAATTGTTGTTCACAGCCAAAATTGGGAACATTAAAACTATAAAACAAAAGTTCGCTGACCGAAGCGCTCGCCTCACCTCCGCCAGTTTGCCTGCACCTGGACCAAGACGCTTGTCTCACCGTTGCCTGATGAAGAAGCTCGCCTTGCATTAGTTTGAGGCGGTGGACCTTTGACAACATAGCATTTAATTATTCGTTTATCTTGGATACTGATAAAGAGTGCTTTCTAGACAGCAGGAAAATTATAATAGTACGGTATTATTTAGTATCATCATCGCATCTTCACCCACTAATACATATAGAATAGTTTGTAAGGTATCCAAAAAATTGCTAACCCATTCATGTATCGAAGAAAAAGGTAAAATTGTAATTAACACCGTGTTTGGATATGTTTTCCTAGATCTTTCTTGTTGGCATTTCCTTAGTCGTGGATTTTCACTTGGCACTCTGGTTCATGCTGACATTCTTAGGTATGCCTTATTTCTCCTATTATATTACCGTTCTCTAGTATCATCCATACGATTATATCATTACTTTTTAATTTACTTGGTGATAAGACGCATTACAAAATTGATACTACTGTTATTTTTGTTCTCTCCTTACAGTTATATATCTCTTTACACAACAACCTGCTTACATGGGACTAGGTGCGTGTATGCATTGAATTCAGTTTATTTTCTATATTTCTATGTTACATAACGCATTGCATTTCTACACTTATCTATATTTCCGGTTTACAATTTTTTTTTTAAATCATGTGATTTTAGGCGCTTCAACACAATTGACACCCCTGCAGTTGGAAACTTTATTAACTGAAGGTGGCACATCAAGATTTTGGTTGGTTAGGCCCGCTCACACTATTCTTGACATTTTCTTGTTGATGAGTTTAATCTAGACCGTTGATTTGCTTTCTTTTTTGGCAGGTGGAATTCCGCTCTTTATTTTCCTCATCCTGTATACGCACCAGCCGCATTCTCCCTGAACTTTCTATTACGTGAGTATATAAATTTTATTATTAATCAAGAAACGTTTTCTTTATGTACATTTTGATTATATATTTTTTTTCTGCAACAGCTTCTCAAATAAAAATATATCTTTTGGAGTAGTTGATCTTGGGCTTTTCCCGAACACGGCTGAAAGATTTGGAATATCTCTTGGTGTGTATTGTTGTTTGGGTTAGTTATTTATTATGTTGTGTATTGAATACATTATTTATTAACTGTTTTTTATTTAAATATAATGTACAGGAGTACCTGATCAACTCCCAACTTATATCTTATTTGAGAACGCCGAAGAAGTTTCTCGCTTTCCAGAGATGCACTCGTCAACTAAATCTTCCGATATAACGAAGGTATATTGTAAATTAGTAATGATACAATTTTAGTTACAAAAGTATAATATCATAAATATAAAGCAGTAAATCAGTAATAATACTATAAAGTTTTGAGTTAAAAGACTTAGGAGTTTATATGTAATAAAAATATACTTTGGACGACCTTTGACCTGTTTAACTCGTTTTAGCTATTTGTTTATTTTTACCTACTTCACTTGTAACCTTTTAGATCAACGCATTCATAAGTAAACGGGTAAATATATTTTTTAATATATCTTTTATAAGATTGTTTTTGTTGCAGAAACGTCTTTGCAGGCATTTTGAACTTGACAAACACCTGCTTGATTATATTGGTGGCAAATAGGTACTAAGCTTTCACACTTTGATTTTGTTAGCCAAATTATAGCATCAAAGAATCAATTGATTTCAAGTAATTACATACAATTTATAAAGTTATAATTGAATTTTATTTTTATCATCAATGTATCTTTCCCTTTTCTCTTCATTTTTGTTCGTTCACTTTTTGCTATGACTGCTTATATGGACCGAAAACTGTGCTTCGTACACCATCATTTTCTAGATCGACTGTTGTGACACGAATAACTTGCTTCAACCGGCTTGCTCATACGTGTCGATCATGTAATCTTTTATGGACTCTTTTAACTCATTATCCAACGATATAATTTTTTACTTCGTTTTATCTGAATTGTTTCGTAAGTGTGAAATGCAACGCCTTGGGCATATTGCAAATTATTTTGTCCACATGAGAGATACTATTGTATGTATGCCCCAAATAACTTGCTTTGGTCACATTAGCTGTGGATGAGAGAACTCTATAGTTACATGTGTTTAGGTGGGAGTAACTCGTAGATGAGTGACGTCTTTGAGTTCGGGGAACCAAAAACAAAGTTGTGAGTTCCTTGTGGGTGTCATAGGCAATATGAGGGATTAAATGCTACGAATGGTATTAAAGTCACTCGTGTTCTCCTTGTGATGGTGGGGCTAGTCTCATCGAGGACGATGAGTCCCGGGTTGAGGGATGATTGTGAAACCATAGGCATATCTCACATAGTTTCATGCGAATGCCTCACCTCAAATACCGCCACTACGTTTTGGCTACATTGTTGTGGTTGAAAGGATAACACCACTGCTAATCGTGTTTTGGTGAGAGTAATTCGATGATGGGTGGCTTTTTGGGAAGTCTACAATTGCAACCAAAAACCAAGTTATGAGCTCCTACATAAAATGGACATTTTTGGTGGCATGAGAAGTCAGGTATTACATAAGGCTATCTGTTGTGGAATCACGCCACTGATGTGATCATCATCTAGTGGAAAGGGATGATTGGCTATGAAATGAAATACACAACATACATGTTTAACGCTCGTGAAAACACTCACGGAGAGCCCTTTACACCCCCATCACTAGGGGTGTAAACGAGTCGAGTCTGAGCTCGACCAAGCTCGAGCTCTGCTCGTTAGTACTTTTTCAAGCCTAGGTTCAGCTCGTTTGTTATATATTATTTAATAAATGAAATAAAAAATATATAAATAATAGACTCGATTTTAGGCTCGCGAGCTCAATAATTGAAGCTCGGGCTAGCCTCGTTTATTAAACAACCTTAAATAAGGGTTAGGTATTATTAAACATTAATAAAACTAATATTACATTAAGGCTCGATAAGGCTCGACGAGCCTGACAAGCTTTAGATGCCAGACTCCAGCTTGGGCTCAATAAGTAATTAATTTTTGTTAGGATCAAGCTTGTGTACATGTGAAGGTAAGCAGGTATCTCGTCCAATCTATAGAAAACCATACCATTAGCGGCTGACTTTAACACCCTCTAAGGCATGATCATGAAATTCAAATATGAAACATATATTTCAATGTAGAGAAGTTAAAACCAAACTATCATCTCTGTCATGCAAGGTCATTTTATAGGTCTACATTCTTCATCAGTATAATATGTTACACATTTGAACTTGGCAACCATGCCGTAGAGGGCTTTATATGTTATCCAAGCTATCGCTGTCGTGCCATGTCCACTTGTCGGCACATATGGTCGGTCACATACAAGTCTTTCCTAGATGTTACAAGTTCAAGACGCGTTGTGTAACAGGTTTTTAAACTCCCGTCATCTAACACATTATTTGTTAGACGTTCGTAAGTAGTAAATCACAATTATTTGCATATTCCTAATATGCACAAAACCAGTCTTAAAAAAACGATTTAAAATAATAATAATAATAATAATAATAATAATAATAATAATAATAATAATAATAATAATAATAATAATAATAATAATAAGTACTCCTATTTAAAAAAGAAAAGATAAAAAGTGTTTTGGTGTCCATGTATGTGAGTCACTCACGCGTGTGGGGTCAGGAAGGCAAAGATATGGTGTGCAGTCTGTCTGTCTGTCTCACGTAAAGCGCACGCCATAGGCCACTACCTACTGGTCAACCATGTTTCAAACAAAGTCAAAAGTCCATATGCTTTCCCTTCTTTTCATTCCACATGCTTTTAAACTATATTAACATTTTAGTTGGCCTTGTCTATTTCAACCCACCACTTCTATTTTCACCTCCTTGAAAGCGTCTCGCTTAGGCCTAAGCGAGACGCTTTCTTTACTTTTTAACTACCTCGGTACGAGGTCAGAAAAAGCTGATTTTTGACTCGAAGCTCCTTGCTTAGGCCTAAGCGAGATGCTTCGGATAATTTTTTTATTTTTTGGTCTTTTGAGTTTTTTTTTTTTTTTTTTTTTTTTTTTTGCAGTCAGACGTTTTTCAAAAGAACATTTTTTATGTCAACGGGAGGGTAAACAAAATCGTCAATCCGACTGTTGATTTCTTTCTGCAACAAGGAACAAAATGTCAGCTTTTTCCTGTCACCTTTCAATCTCACTGTCCAACAACTGAATTTTACTTGCTTGCATGAAAAGTTTATTTTAATTGTTCGTTTGACAAACGCCTGGCTAACCTGTCCAGTTATCAATCTCACTGTCCAACAACTGAATTTTACTTGCTTGCATGAAAAGTTTATTTTAATTGTTCGTTTGACAAACGTCTGGCTAACCTCTCCAGTTTATCAATCTCACTGTCCATCAACTGAATTTTACTGTAATGATCAGGAACATTCCAAATAACTGTTCAATTTCAGCTTTTGTTTAACTATTTTAGCAACTTCCATAGAGAAGTTATCAATCTCACTGTCCAGTTATATTACTCACTGTCCAACAACAGAATTTTACTTGCTTGCATGAAAAAGTTGTTTTTAATTTTTTTGGGAATATATTTTCTGATAAAAAAAATGCATAACTGTAATGATCAGGAACATTCCAAATAACCGTCCAATTTCAGCTTTTGTTTAACTCATGACAGATCCACCAAATCATTTCTTCAAGTTCATTTCACCAAAAAAAGCAAAACTGTAAATATCAGGAACATTCCAAATAACTGTTCAATTTCAGCTTTTGTTTAACTATTTTAGCAACTTCCATAGAGAAGTTATCAATCTCACTTCTCACTGTCCATGTTTACCTTCAACGTCCAACGGTAATGAGTAACCTACTAATTCAGTTGTTATCTATAACCATGTTTACCTTCCGGTGGCTTTAGTCCTTTACGCAAGATATGTGTAAGTTTTTAATTACCCTTCATCTTCTCTTGTCGGAGAGATATCTGTCAACGATGAAAGAGGTATATGTACAATGAATAGTGACCCTCTGGCAATCATCGTTGGTATTAATGGCAAGATATGTGGCTTTAGTCCTTTACGCAGGTTTGCCAGAGGGTCACTATTCATACACACAACTTTTTGCTCTAGTGGTGTGCTCTACCTTTTTGACAAACACCTGGCTAACCTGTCCAGTTATCAATCTCACTGGCAATCATCGTTGGTATTAATGGCAAGATATGTGGCTTTAGTCCTTTACGCAGGTTTGCCAGAGGGTCACTATTCATACACACAACTTTTATGTTCTTTATATATGAATAGTGACCCTCTGGCAAACCTGCGTAAAGGACTATATGTGGCTTTAGTCCTTTACGCAGGTTTGCCAGAGGGTCATTATTCATACATAAAGAACATTAATCGGTTTCATCTTTGTTTCTTGAGTTCAATTTTCCATGATCTACCTTTACATTATTATTATTATTATTATTATTTACATTATTATCGTATTTACAACTTAGTTCCTTTCTCTCGAAAAACAAAAACGAAGGTTTGCGCGTTAGCGCCGATCCGATTGTTAAAAGTATCAAGACTATGAAATTAGTAAAACAACTGAATTTTACTTGCTTGCATGAAAAGTTATCATTTCTCAAAAAGTAATTAAAAACACTTAAAAATGAATTAAAAACAATTGTTGCGAGTTAGGTTTAGTCGGAGGACCACGTACAATGATTCATCAAAATTGTACAAAGCTGGATGTTTTTACTGGAAAACCAAAACGAGCAATAAACGAAGCGAAACGGAGAGATATAATTTTCTTGGCTTGGAAACAACTTAAAAGAACCAAAAATGAATTAAAATTATTTTTTGGTGATTAACAGATAATTTTAAAGAATTAAAAGAAATTCAATTTTTTTTTAAAAAAAGGCCAAAGCGCCTCGCTTTGGTCAAAGCGAGGCGCTTGTGGTCTAATCAAACCACTCAAGCGCCTAGCTTTGGCCTTTTTTTAAAAAAAAATGACTTTCTTTTAATTCTTTAAAATTATTTGTTAATCACCAAAAAATAATTTTAATTCATTTTGGTTCTTTTAAGTTGTTTCCAAGCCAAGAAAATTATATCTCTCTGTTTCGCTTCGTTTATTGCTCGTTTTGGTTTTCCAGTAAAAACATCCAGCTTTTTACAACTTTGATGAATCATTGTACGTGGTCCTCCGACTAAACCTAACTCGCAACAATTGTTTTTAATTCATTTCTAAGTGTTTTTAATTACTTTTCGAGAAATGATAATTTTCATGCAAGCAGGTAAAATTCAGTTGTTTTACTAATTTCATAGTCTTGATACTGTTAACAATCGGATCGGCGCTAACGCGCAAACCTTCGTTTTTGTTTTTCGAGAGAAAGGAACTAAGTTGCACATACGATAATAATCAAACTCATATCTCAAGCCGGTGCAAGTTATGTTGTAGCATCTTTGATCATCTTCTTGTAATTACTTTCAAGTTTCTTTACAATCATTGAAGACAACTTTTCAGTTGTTATCCGAGAGATAGTGGTCAACGATGAAGACAACCTGAAAGTGGATACCATGGATCAGAGAGATTTAAGCTAATCAAACTCATATCTCAAGCCGGTGCAAGTTATGTTGTAGCATCTTTGATCATCTTCTTGTAATTACTTTCAAGTTTCTTTACAATCATTGAAGACAACTTTTCAGTTCTTTACAATCATGGCTATATTAAAAAACTTCAAGATTATTGTTTTGTGGTGTGGATCAGACGAGGACTTGCCTGTGTGTTGGAAACACAAGGATGACACACGAAGCTTTAGACTCCAACCGGATCCCTTGATTGCCGCATTTAATGAAATTTAACGCGCATACCGCATTCCGAGTCTGATTGCACCGAATCCAGTCTTCAAGGTGGACTTAAGCACCTGAACGGGAAGTTGAAATTTTGAATGATGTTCGTCGACTGCACCGAATCTAGTCTTCAAGGTACCATGGATCAGAGAGATTTAAGCTAATTAAAAAAAATTGGAAACACAAAGATGGAAAAACCCACTAAAAAGCCTAAAATTTCGGACCCTAACACACACAAGACGAATGTTGCAACATGAGTTCGACCAAGATGACACACGAAGCTTTAGACTCCAACCGGATCCCTTGATTGCCGCATTTAATGAAATTTAACGCGCATACCGCATTCGGAGTCTGATTGCACCGAATCCAGTCTTCAAGGTGGACTTAAGCACCTGAACGGGAAGTTGAAATTTTGAATGATGTTCGTCGACTGCACCGAATCTAGTCTTCAAGGTACCATGGATCATAGAGATTTAAGCTAATTAAAAAAAAATTGGAAACACAAAGATGGAAAAACCCACTAAAAAGCCTAAAATTTCGGACCCTAACACACACAAGACGAATGTTGCAACATGAGTTCGACCAAGATGACACACGAAGCTTTAGACTCCAACCGGATCCCTTGATTGCCGCATTTAATGAAATTTAACGCGCATACCGCATTCGGAGTCTGATTGCACCGAATCCAGTCTTCAAGGTGGACTTAAGCACCTGAACGGGAAGTTGAAATTTTGAAGTTGTTTTGTGGTGTGGATCAGACGAGGACTTGCCTGTGTCTTGGAAACACAAGGATGACAGATGACACACGAAGCTTTAGACTCCAACCGGATCCAAGTATTGCCGCATTTAATGAAATTTAACGCGCATACCGCATTCATTGACTATACGTGGTTGATGATGTCAAGTTTAAGTCATTGACAATGATTAGGGTTATTACTTTGTTTTTTAAATTTTTTTAACTTTTTATAATTATTAAATTAAAAAAAAAAAATAAAAAAAACCAACTCAAAACATCAAAACAACTACCAAAATAAATTACCCCCTCGAAGCGCCTCGCTTAGGCCTAAGCGAGGAGCTTTGAATTTAAAAATCAGCTTTTTCTGTCCCTCGTACTGACCTCCTCGAATTGAGTTCAAAGCGCCTCGCTTAGGCCTAAGCGAGGCGCTTTGAGGGGGTGAAAATAGAAGGTGGGGGGTTTAAATATAACCACCCTAGTTGCATGCACCCAAAAAAAAAATGCCAAACTTCTATGATGATGTAAAATATTCTCTAATCTCAATTGCATCATTTTCATTTGTAATTTATGTTCATAACACACACTTAGATGGTTTCAACAGATATGGACCCTAATCCATGTAATAATAATGCAGACCCATCCTCACAAAAGCCTAAATACACTTAACTTGAGACATGTCCGGAAGCACGAGAGCACGCTGGCGGATCACGTGCAGGCGCGCGCGTATTAACCGAGATATATGCCGGATTGATTTCTGTTAAATGTGTATTATTATTGTATGATTTGTTTCCTAGATTAGATGATTGTTTGTTAGGGTTCTCCTTGTATTCTCCTTTGTGAATAATCATCATTCGATAATTAACATGGCATCAGAGCAATTGCTCTAAACCCTAACACTTCATCTTTTTCGATCCCTTCCTAGGCTACGGCCTACTGCTTCGAGGCTTCTGTCTCTTCCAGCTTTTCTTTCTCCTCTCGGTCATGGCCGATAAGGATGAATCATCCACATCACACCCGAAACCTACCCCTCTTCATCATGTCTACACCCATCACATGACCACTCGATTAAAGGCCGACATCACCAAATTCACCTAAACCTCCCCACCTCAACCGAACCTACTATCTCACCTCTTCCTAAATCCCACCTATATGCATTAAATGATCCAAATAATACATAGGCCATGAAAGATGAGTATAGAGTTTACTGGAAAATCACACCTAGGAATTGGTTCCACAACCAGCAAATGCCCATATTATTCGATGTATGTCGTTATTTCGCCACAAATTTCATGCTAATGGGAAACTATGGCGGTACAAGGCGCGTTTAGTCGGTAATGGTAAATCTCAACAGATGGGCACTGATTGTTTTGAAACCTTTAGTTCGGTTGTTAAACCAACCACCATTCGCACTGTCCTTAGCATTACAGTGTATCGGGATTAGGCTATTCATCAACTTGATGTAAAGAATGTCTTTCTTCACGAGGATCTTAATGAGACTATATGCATGCACCAGCCACCAGGTTGTTTTATGGACAAAGCTAATCCATCGTTTGTCTGTTGTTTACATAAATCATTATACAGGCTAAAGCAGGTCCCTCGTGCATGGTACCAACAATTTGCGACCTTTATTAGTCGATGTGGTTTTCACAGTGCATCTTCAGATACCTCACTCTTTATATATAATTCAGGGAACAAAATCGCTTATTTGCTATTGTATGTTGATGATCTTATCGTCACTGCTTCGGATAACAATTTTTTGCAACAACTTATACAATCTCTTTCCAGCGAATTCGCAATGTTAGACTTGGGAAATCTTTATCACTTCTTGGGCATACAAGTGACTCGCAACAAATCAGGTCTTTAGCTTTCCCAAGAATCTTATATGCAAGAAATTTTGGCCAGAGCTAACATGTATTGCAAGCCTTGTAACACACCATGTGACACGGACTCTAAACTTAGTGCCAAATTTGGTTCCCCGATCATAGATGACACATTGTACCGTAGCCTCGCTGGAGCTTTACAGTACCTTACCTTCACTAGATTTGATATTGCTTATGTTGTTCAATAGGTTTGTCTATTTATGCATGCTGTGCGGGAACCTTGTTTCAATACCTAAAACGTATTTTCCGCTATCTCAAAGGGCTGTGCAAAGGGTTAGAAACCGACCCGACCCGGACCCACTAGAACCGTATACCCTTTTATTGTTGAAATTAGGAACCACGAACCGAACCTTAAAAGGCTATGTGGTTCCGGGTCCTGAAGGTTCTAATGGATCGGGTAAAGGGTCTGACCCTCTAGAACTTTTAATGTAATAGGCTTTTAGAGGGTTACATATTCCTATTCTTTTAGATGCTCGTAAAAGAGTTCCTCCATATGATTCTAACAATAGCTCACGAGTTGCCTTTTTTAATCATTTTTCGTGTCTTGACCCATGTTTTGGTAATAATTTTGTCATTCTCATCACTCGAAACATTATGTGAAAATGTTATATATACATCACAAATACGCACACACACATTAGAGCGACATACGTAAATATAGTTGGAATGCCCGCGCGTTGCCGCGGGTAAGCTTTAGCTAGGTTTATAGAGAAAAAGTTTCAAATTCATTAACTCAACCAATTTAACTACATATAAATAAAGAATCAAGCCTATACCACTTTGACAAGCAAGAGCATGTTTGTCTAGACAATTCCCTATTTTACCACACATAATCATTTGACCCAAAAGAAACATGTACGTAAATGAATGTTTATCTAAGAAACATGGTGATGCTTGAAAGCAGTGACTAATAACTTCACCAATGAGCCATAAATCCCAAACAAGAAAGTTATATTTGCATAGATACTTAAGAGCCTGTAAGCATGGCTATCTAAGTACACTTCTACTCCATCCACATGGAAATGCAGGTGCAATTATGGCATGTAGAGGAAGTAAGTTTCTATGAAAAGGTCAAAGTTAAACATATTGCTTAAGGAAGTAATAAAAAGGAAAGATTGATCTAAATACCATCTTTATAACCATTATACCTTATAATATTCACTTGTAATAAAAAATAAAGGACTGATCTAAATAACACACCAAGAATATCTAAGTGGTAATTTAATATAAGATATATAACTTAGAATATCTTTGTTAGTTATAATTATTAAACCTTAAAAGACAGTGGGTTAAATTAGGTGGAAAATGAGTGCATCGCCATATGCCAAATCATGACTAAGGAAGAACCCCCTCCATCTACCACTAAGAGCTACCTTACGCACAAGGTAAAAGTTGGGAACTCTTCACCTTCTTCATCAAATAACGTAATCGTGCCATCATTCTCTGGTAGGTGTTTTCCTGTAGAAATGACTTGGAAGATCCTGGTTTATTATGTCAATAAACATCAATCATATCAAAATGTTGTTACCAATGTGTAAATGGTTATTTCTCTATAAGTGTTAATTATGAGCACCAAACTACATTACTAACCAGCTAAAATTCACCAGTAACATGTGACTAAAGCATGGTCTCAACAAATGAAGGACGATCGCCTTCGAAATTAACTTCAAGTTCTTCAACTTTTGTTGTAGAGAGTTCTCTTGCTTCATTAGACGCATACACGTGGTTTGCCAAGTCCCTTCGTCCAGAGCTGTACTTTCTCTTACTATAAAGACATATCACAAAAACTAAAACCTGATCATTATTTATGTAACAACATATTCCTATCCTATCAATAAAAAGATCACCTTTTGACCAACTCAATTTCTCTCAGATTGCATGTCCTTGGCTGAAAAAAAATGTGTTGTAAACAATAAAATTTCGTTCTACGTAAACAAATCCTTCATACATGAGTAATTGAGTAGATGGAAAACCCATGGTAGTTATTAACTTTCTTATTGTTACCTGATATAATACGTTTTCTGTGACACCCGACATGTTTAGGTCAACATTTTATAAACACATAAGTCTACCTTAGCGAAAAACGTTTATTAAACATACTTAACGAGGTCAGTTGAGTCAGAACACAGTCCGTATTGTCCAGGGTTCAATGATTTGGAGGATCATTGGGATAATCACACACACATGAGTCATAAGTCTCGTTGTTGGTGAATTACATGAATTAGATTTAGTAACAAACGTGAATTGATCTGTATATGGTGTAGAATATGCAAATACATGTTTAAACGATGATTAGATGATTATCCATGATCATATATGCTTAACATAGGTTAGGATTGCATGTTCATGTGTTAGGATGTGTTAAAATGCGTTAAAACGACAAAACTGGAAAATCTGGAAAACACATTGGTAGGTTCAACCTTAAGGGGGTCGAACCTGGGAATGGGAAATCAAAGAAGTACATTCGACCACATTAGGGTCTCCTTCGACCTAGGATTGAGGTCGAACCTGGACTGGGTATAAATACCATACTTTGTCATTTTCATCATTTCACAAACCCTAAACGCCTCTAAACACTCTCTAACAACTTTAATCACTGGGGAAGGAGTTTTTGCTCTTGTTTTTCATAATCTAACCTACAAACATCTTCTAAACAAAGATCAAAGGTGTGTTCTTCATCCTAAATCCATTTTAGAGTATGTTGATTCGTTTTCATTAAACCCCAAAGGTCCAGATCTAATTCAAACATGTTTTCATGGATAAAAACCTTTCTAACATCTTCCTAAACAAAACCTTTTCATAAACAATGAGTTTTCATACAAATTAACATGTGTTAATGGTGTTTTATGTTATGTTATGTATTGTTTGATGATTGATTGTTGTGTAGATGTTATAACAATGATTTAGGACTGTTGTTGATGATGATTTATGATTGAGATAGGTTACAATTGGTTATTGATGATGTTTTGCTCATTTTGGGGATTTTAGGTTAGATCTAGGGCTTGTTCATGATGTTATTGATAATGATATGATTGGGGGTTTTCTTGTACATGGTAATCTGAGCATGTTAAGTTGATTTTTGAGTGATTTCAGAAAGTTTCCTAATTGGGTAAAGATTGCATGCGTTTGATGTGACATCTCCATAATTTGCTATTTTGGATAACTTGTAAAACGGATAGATTTTGGGATAAAATTGGTAGGGTTTTGTGGGAACATGTTAATGGTAATTGACTGCTGTGTTTGGTGATGTTTCGTGATGTTTTCAGATAGTTTTGATGCGATTTGATGCGTTTTAGGAAGATTGAGGCTGCAGGGGTCGAACCTGGCTCTCCTTCGACCTACGTGGGGTCGAAGGAAGAGAGGAAGGGTCGAATGTAGCTTCACATGGGTCGAATTTAGCCCTGTTAGGTCGAACGAACTTGATTTAGGTCGAATTAACACATGTTAAGGTCGAAGGAACATGTGTTAAGGTCGAAGGAACTTATATTAGGTTGTATAAACTTGTATTTAGGTCGAATGAACCATAAAAGGGTCGAACCTAGGTTTTTTGGGTCGAACCTGGACCTATTGTATACTGATTTGACCTTACAACTCCGTATGTGTGATTTTTGATGCAAACTAAGTATTATATGCTTGAAACTTAGGTGGTAATCCTATGTACTTGATTAATTAATGTAATGGGTCACCAACAGGATGTCAAGTCAGTCTGGTACATTCGGTTAACATTCAAACACACTTTTTAACACACGTAGTCAAGATCTGGACAATCGGGGACTAGTTAACCTTCGGGTTGATAGTCAAAACACTTATTCAAACTCATTTATAGGTTGTCATTAGTCAGGGCTATCACACACGTGTTGGATTTCTAGTTATCAGAAGACGCACTCTAAGGTGAGTTTCACGGCCCCACTCTTTACTGATTTTACATTTTCGGGGGGAGAAAACATGTTGTATTCTTTAAACATGGGTCAACTATGTTTTCATAAAAGATATGTCAACTGTGTTTTGGTATTCAAGTATTCATTATGTTATGGAGTATTCATTTGGGTTACTATGCGATGTTTTGGAAGTCCCGTGGAGAACCATGAATGTGCGGGGATGCACAACGGGGGAAATGTGGATAGATCTATTTGGGCGTGACCGGCCCCACTTGCCCAATTGGAGGTTGGACGGGTGCATGTTGTCTCTTAGGTATTCAGTATTCAGTATTCATTCGGGCAGTATTCAAGCATTCACAGTATTCGAGTTCAGTAATGGTTTTCCAATCGCAGTAGTAACAAGTATTCATATGGTTTGCATGCATATGGCCTGGTTTGGCCACGGGTATTCATTAAAACACTTGGAGTCGGTATTCATTAAAAACCTGTGAACTCACCGGCATTATTTGCTGACGTTTTTAGCATGTTTGTCTCAGGTCGCTAAGGTAGCAGCTGTCGATAGGCACACGGAGTCTCACGGCGTCTAGGAATCATAAGCATGTTTTGATTAAACATTTCAGACTTTAAATTTCATCTTAAGTTGTAATAACATATTATGCTTCCGCTGTGTTGGAACGTTTTTGAAAACTTAATGAGCAGTTTACGTTGTTCTCATATCATATAGTGTTGTTTATTGTGACCGTTGACTTGGATCCTAGTTTGTCACGTGCCTCGCGGTAAAACTCCGCAAGTGAAAATTTGAGGGTGTGACATTTTCTTATTTTAGTAATTTAGTTTATTAAAACCAAAAATGAGGTTGTTTAACATATAATGTATGTGTAGAAAAGTAGATAAAAAAATTAAAGAACACACGAAAAACAATACATACATATTACTTCTAAGTGTTAGCAACTATGGAGTGATTTGTATATAATCTAAACCAACCAAAAGTTGTATAGAATCTAAACCAACCTAAACTTTTATATAATCTAAACCAGTACACGTGTATACATGCCCGTAATACCCTATATGTGCCAACCACCGAATAATATACCATGTATTCTAAAAATTTGCAAAGACCATGTAAATAAACAAACCATGCTCTTGCAATTATAAGTGGGCTATAAGTTAGCCAGTGAAAAAACAAAATAAATAAGTTTGAATACTAAAACAAAGAAATAAATAAATAAATAAAAATCATGCTTTAGGATTCAAAGAACTTGCTAGATCCATGGCGAAATCAAAGTAGTAGTAGAGATGTGGCGTCTGCCAAGGATGGAAGATACGGAGAGCATGGACAAATTCCTCAAATTCAATTACATCATTCCTCTTTTCATGAAAAATATGGGATTTGGCTTTTCAAAAAACGGATTAACCAAAATAGGACATATTATAATTCAAGTTTTAGTAGAGCATCTACCCCAATCTAAAAAATAAATTCTTGCCCTGAGAGCCTGAGAGGTATTGAATAGCGCAAGACGGAGTTCTTCATGTACAAAAGTAAGCATCACATTATTAGATTACTTTATAGACAATGATGCAATAAGCAAGCATGCCTATAAAATTAAACGTTAATGTCAAAAAATATACTAACTTTATTCCCCTTACCAATCTAATACAACTGAGGAAAGTAAGACAAAAATATATTTTTCACATTGAGCTGAAACACAAAAAATTAAAAGTGAACACTCTTTGAGGAAAAAGTTGATAAATTTTTTTAGTAACCAACCAACGTTATCATAACATTGATCTCAGGTAAACCAAAATAACTAAAATAAGAAGTGAACAACAATATATTGCAACTAAAATAAGTAGTGAATACAAATTCAAAAATCAAGAACAACTAACATAAATGGGAGACAATTTCTATACCCGAGATTACATAAATCGTCGATGCCGGTAACCGGACAACAACCGCTTAAAGGAAGAAGGAATTGGAATGAAGAAACGATGTATCTATGGTTTAAATGATGACACGTTTCTTATGCGTGGAGAGTGAAAACCGCATTAATGATGATTACCCTTTCTCATTCTCATTCATATTCAAGGGTGGAGGTATGTTATCGGGGACGTAGTCCTGGGACAACAGTCTTTTTTCAGTTGTATATATACACTAGCTGATTACCCCGGGAGTGTCCCGGGGTTAAAAAATCTAATATGACTTAATAAAAAAAGGATAAAAGAAGTAAACAGTCTCAACCACTTTTAATGCTAAAGAAAGTTGTTCTAATGTTTATACTACGAAAAGGGGCTCTCATGCGGCGTTCCCAGCAGATTAAAAAAAATCTCAACCTCTTTTAATACTAAGCATATCGTTATAGCACATGAACATGGGCAATTCATATATGTTATAGTAGGTTTAAAAACATATATACTATCATAACACGATTAGTACTTGCCTATATATGATTAATAAATCACCTAAACACATGTGTTTTTTTCTGCATGAACAAAAACTCACTAAAAAACTATTCTTTTCGTTTTTTGTGAAGCACTATGGTGCTCGTTGGAAAGATGATAAAGCGATCGTTAATTTGGTGTAAATTTTTTTTTTCAAAAAAAATGTCATACATAAAAGTTACTAACGTTTAAAAATTGTGAGTGGAAAATAAGGAAAAAATAAAGATAAAAATATTAATTAAAATATTTGAAATTTTAAAATAATAATTAACATTAAAAAATGTGAGATGAAAATAAGGAAAAGATATTAATCAACATATTGGAAATTTTAAGATAATATAAATATAGATTTTTTTTAAAAAAAGAAAATAAAATTTTAAAAATTTTATCTTTTATTTAAAATAATAAATTCAATACTATCACCTCAAAGTGCCACATGACACATTCCATTGAATGACACCTCATAGAAATTCAATTCTTTTATTATAAGTTATTATTATAGATGTATATATAGTTTTTCGAGTGACATCAATGTTTTTTTATGATGACTACATTAGACCCAACCCAATTCTAGTTAAATGAGCTCAACTCTAATTTTTAAGTAGATAAAAATATAAACTTTTACAAGCCCACTCCACTATTTAGCCCATTACTAATTAAAAACCCCAGAAAAGTGATAATATATAACATATTTCATACATGTGACGACTTATGGTTCAATTCCTTCAACCCTATCATCATCGATACATGAACGATTCTTGCATTTGTTACATTGAAAAAGAGTACTTCCAACAAGTTTCAGTCGAAGATGTAATGCAACGTTTTCAAAAGATGAAAACTCGCAGGGAACAACTCTAAGTATTGTTTTTTTTTTTAAATTCATAAGACCATCGAATTTATATTATGTGTGTTTTTTTATTTTTAATGACGATGTTTTTTTTTATTATTGTATAATATTTTTATTATGTAATCAACTTTACCTGACCCGAACCGTCAAACCGACTCATCTGAAAATAGTTATGTCCGGTTCTATAAAATTAGAATGTCTAAAATAGTGACATCATTAGAAAAAATTTCTGGATCCGCCACTGTTCATATTAAATTGGGGAAAACGAAAAAGCTTGGGTTTCTTGATTGCATTCAAGAGCAAGGTAACTGACGATGTGATATTGAAGGAGATGGTTTCAAAAACAATGATTTGGAAAAACTTTCTTTAGTCATTTGTACATTTATCATTAAAGGTTGTACACATGGGTATAAAAGGAACACAAGAGGTAAAAAATAGAGAATTACACTTGTGGCTTTTCATATGCCATCTTAAAAAGATGGTAAAATTACTATATTGTACGTCGGGTTTCTTTAATGAAAAGTTGGTTTATTTCGTGGTTAATGAAAAGTTGTGATTAACTTTAGTATAGTAATATAGATTTACTTCAATTTTGGATATATACATATATATACATAGATATAAGGTGGGGTTAGGGTACAAAGGCTATATTTCGTGAAAAATGTGAGAAGGATTAAAAATTGATATTTAGTGATCATTTTTTGGACTTATTCAAAATGTTTTGGATTGCTTAAGCTAAAATAACACTAAACATAACAATTAAAAACACAAAACAATTTATTTTGAGCATAAAACTTAAAGCACAATGGCAAAAACATGTGTCCTACGTTGTTGTGTTTTAGCCGTGTGTTTTAACTATGTTTTAAATTTCATGGCTATAATACATTGCATTTTGTTTTAAATTGTTCTATTTGGTGTTTTTTTTAGCAAAAACAACCTAAAACATCATACCTAAATCCAAAACATGATGCCTACATGCCAATTCTTGATCCTTCTCACACTTCTCACGAAATATAGCTTTTGTACCCGAACCTTTTCTTCCTGTATATGTATATATATTATATCACATCTATGCATATACATCAAGCCAAAAAATATTTCAAAAAGATACATTGTTATTTTTATAAATAATATTTTTTTAATATTATATTAACATTACGTGAAATCGAATACAATAACACGTAAAAAAGAATAATGAAAAGACTAAAAAAGAGTATTGTTTTATTTTTCCGTTAACAATACATATCTATTGGATCATTTTTATAAATTATTGTTTTTTCATACATTATCAATATATTAATAAGTCATGTTTTAATTAAAATACAAACGGTTCTTGTAGTTCTTATTTTAGGACCGTGGGTTTGGAACCGACTCGACCTAGAACCGAAAATTCATATAAATCTAGAACCGCGAACCGATCCTTATATTTAAAAGGTTCGGGTCCAAGGTTCTCGCGGGTCGGGTCAAAGGTTCTCGTGGGTCTGAACCACGAAATGCTCACCTCTAATTTCGTGTTAGACCCCCAATTAGATTGAGTCTGCCGTAGTAAACACATCCACACGTCGTATACATCATGTTTAAAACAATACATATAAGTATTTATACATTATTTACACTTATCCACAAAATAACTATTTCCGCACTAAAGGTCATGTGCATACACAAGAAATTTAACCTGTAACGGCGACGCCTTTAGCGGCTACGGCCAGGCGGGTCGCCGCTAAAGGTTCAAAACAACCTCCACCCTTGATTTGTTGATCCAACGGCCAAATGACTTGATCATTAGCGGCGACAGTGTCGCCGCTAAAGGTCTCCAAAATTTTCACTTTATACCGCCAAACCCTCTCTTCTTCCCTCTAATTTCTCTCAATCTCACTCTCTCCCACTCTCTTCTTCCTCTCTCTGCTCGCAGCCCACCTCACCACCGCCGCCACACCACCAGCTCGGCCAGCCACCACCCCGTCTCTCTTCTTCCCTCCCTGCAGCCCCGCCTCTCGCAACCCCCTCCCCTCTCGCAGCAGCCCCGCCACCTCCGCCCGCCTGCTCCGCCGCACCACCACCGCAAAACCCTCAAGCTTTGGTTCCTCTCGCAACCTTTCACTTTTTTATTTCTTTTTTTTTCAGTTTTTTATTTTTTTTTCAGTTTTTTTTTTGTTTTTTCAGTTTTTTATTTCTTTTTTTTTCAGTTTTTTTCTTTTATTTTCTGTTTTTTATTTTTATTTTATATTTTTAGTTTTTTTTTCTTTTTTTTTAGTTTTTTGTTTTTTTTTATTTTTTGATAATTTGTTTGTGTTTGTAGGAAAGGACCGATCCGGGTTAGTCGCCGCTGCTAAAGGTTACTCGCCGCCGCTAAAAGGTTATTCGCCGCCGCTAAAGGTATGTATTCTGTTTTTTATATTTTTTCTGTTTTTTTTATTTTTTTCTGATTCTTTTTTATTTTTTTCTGTTTTTTTATATATTTTTCTATTTTTTAATTTTTTCTGTTTTTTTATGTATGTATGCGTGTATGTATGTATGTATGTATGTATGTGTGAGTGTATGTGTGAGTGTATGTATGAGTGTATGTATGTATGTATGTATGAGTATATGTATGTATGTATGTATGTATGCATGAGTATATGTATGTATGTATGAGTGTATGTATGTATGTATGAGTATATGTATGTATGTATGTATGTATGAGTATATGTATCTATGTATGTATGTATGTATGAGTATATGTATGTATGTATGAGTGTATGTATGTATGCGTGTATGTATGTATGTATGAGCGTATGTATGTATGAGTATGTATGAGTGTATGTATGTATGTGTGTATGTATGTATGTATGTATGCATGTATGCGTGTATGTATGTATATATGAGTGTATGTATGTATGAGTATATGTATGTAAGAGTGTATGTATGTATGCGTGTATGTATGTATGTATGTATGAGTGTGTATGTATGTATGAGTGTATGTATGAGTATGTATGTATGAGTGTATATGAGTGTGTATGTATGTATGAGTATGTATGAGTGTGTATGTATGTATGAGTGTATGTGTGTTTATATTTGTATGTTATTACATATTGAGACTAGAAAGACATGCCCGAAAATGAATCCCCATTTAAAACATAGTGAGCTTAGAAATACCCGCCCGAAATTGATTTAGTAATTAATTTCGGGTAGTCCCCGTTTTGGGACTGCTTTTTGAATACTTTATCTCATTTAGGATGTGAATGTGTACTACATGATTGTTTGTTTTTGAAAGATTCGGTTGGCGTTTCCTCTTTGCTCCTCGGGTATATATTTATATTATATACTTGGGGGCTAAGGGGAAATGCTGGCGAATTTTTCTCAAACAAACAATCATGTAATACACATTCATATATGAGATAAGGTATTCAAAAAGTGGGTTTAGCAGCCTACCCTTTAGGTGTCAATAATACGTTTCATTTAAATTATCGTGCCTCAAACCCAAATTATGTTTCAGTCACATCATCATGTCGATCGATAAAAGCTGGATGTTTATAAAGAACCGTTTGGATGTTGAGTACCAAAAAGGAATTGACAATTTCATTCAGTATGCCAAACCATTCGTCAACTCAGATGGAACGATTAGATGTCCGTGTAAAAAGTGTAATAATTCTATCTTCATAGACTTCTTAACAATGATATATCATATTCGTATAAATGGTTTCGATGAATATTACACACCGTGGATCTATCACGGTGAAAATCCATTTACGCCGTCTCCTGTAGTCGTAAATGAGGTTAGGGGAAGAAGCGATATGAATGACATTATCGCAGACCTTATAGCGGAGCGTGTGGTAGTGGAAGAGGATCGTATGGAAGAGGATACAGACCTTAACGAAGGGGGCTCGAATACAGAGAGTAGTGATGTTCATGATGAGTTTGAAGCCCTGATAGATGAAGTCGAATCAGAGCTATATCCTAGGTGTACTAGTTATTCCTCCCTTGACTTTATATCAAAGCTTATGAATATGAAGGTAAGGCACAAATGGACTAATAATTCGATTGATGAGCTTCTCGGGTTTTTCCAGTCTGTACTTCCAGCAGGTAACAAGGTCCCCCCTTCAAATTACAAAGCCAAAAAGATATTAAAGAAGACTGGTTTGGGATATGAGATGATAGACGTGTGTAAATGGGACTGTGCTCTCTTCTGGAAAGAACATCAGTCGCTGCAGAACTGTCCTGTTTGTAATGAGAGTCGGTGGGTAAAGAAAGACACAAGTGGCAAGAATGTACCTCACAAGGTGTTACGATACTTTCCTTTGACCCCCAGACTACGACGCTTGTATGGCTCAAGGCACACAACAAAAGATATGACATGGCACAGTACCGGACGATCAGAAGATGGTATTATGCGTCATCCAGTTGATGGATCTTCATGGAAGGACTTTGATCTAAGGTACCCTAACTTCTCGAGTGAACCCCGAAATGTTCTCCTAGGGCTTGCAGCTGACGGTTTTAATCCTTATAGCATCAAAAGCTCGACTCATAGCACTTGGCCGGTTATACTCACCACATACAATCTGCCTCCGTGGCTATGCATGAAAGAGTCCACATTTATGTTGACCTTGTTGATTCCTGGCCCTAAATCCCCTAGGAAGGACATGGATGTTTTCCTTAGGCCGTTGGTGGATGAGCTTAAGGATTTGTGGCAGACAGGCGTACTTGCTAAAGACGCTGCGACAAACACGCATTTTACAATGAAAGCGGCGTTGTTATGGACTATAAGTGACTTTCCAGCTCGTAGCAGTCTATCAGGTTGGAGCGGGCAGGGATACAAAGCATGCCCGACTTGCAACGAAGACACCCCTTCAGTGCGTGTAATAGGTAAATGCGTGTATGTAGGCCATCGACGGTTCCTAGATGCCAACCATCAGTGGAGAAAAAGTTCTGAGTTTAACAGGGCACACGAGACAAGAGCCCCCCCCCCCCCCCCCGAGACGGTTTAGTCCCGCTGACATAGATGCTCAACATGCTCTTCTACTCAATCGCCTACCAGGCAAGCATCCATAATTTGGAGGTGCTAACCCTAATCGTGAAGACTTCGAGTTGAACTGGTCCAAAAGAAGCATATTTTTTGAATTAGAGTATTGGTCTTCTCTGCAGTTGAAGCACAACTTAGATGTTATGCATATCGAGAAAAACGTGTGCGACAGCTTGCTTGGTACTCTTTTGATGAATGAAAAGACGAAAGACAGCTCAAATGCACGAATAGACTTAGAGAAGCTGAAAATTCGAAAGACGCAATGGTTGAAAAAAAGGGAACCAAGTGGACCTGCCCACACCCAAAATACTCATTCACCCGGCGTGACCGAAAGAGTTTCTGCCAGTTTATAAAAAATGTTAAACTACCATATGGGTCCGGATCTAATATTAGTAAAAGGGTTACAGATAACGATACTAACATTACTGGTTTGAAATCACACGACTGTCATATTCTCATGCAAAAATTGATACCAATTGGGGTTAGAGCATTTTTGGGCAAAGATGTTTATACACCAATGGTAGACCTTTGTGCGTTCTTTAAACAGCTCTGCTCCAAAACACTGGTAGTGGAAGATATGAAGAAAGCGAGGGATTCCATTCTTATGATCTTGTGCAGGTTAGAGTTGATATATTTGCCGGCCTTTTTTGACATAATGGTTCATTTAGTTATGCATTTACCCGATGAAGCGATTCTTGGTGGTCCAGTCTATATGAGATGGATGTATCCCTTTGAACGGTATATGAAAAAACTGAAAACTATGTTAAAAACCTGACAAGGCCAGAAGGTTGTATAGCTGAAGGTTATGTAGCTGAAGAAGCTTTAACATTTTGCTCAATGTATCTGCAAAATGTTAAGACTAAGTTCAATCAGCCTGAGAGAAATGAGGACGCCGTTGTAGAAAAAAGAAAGTTATGGGTGTTTGAGTCCCAATGCAAGCCGATCAGTGCAACGAATGACAAGCTACTTTCAGTTGAGGACAAACTCAAGATAGAATGGCTTGTCCTCGATAATTGCGAAGAAGTCAGGGGCTACATGAAGTAAGTGCTCCTATCCTTTATATATTTACCGAACATCCCAAATATATAATTAAGACTAATTTTTCTTGCTTTTATACATATTTCTTCAATGTAGTGAATTCAAATCTACACATCCCCAAGATGATATTAAAACTAAGTTTCCGGAATGGTTTCAACACAAGGTAATACATATATAACACTCGTTACTATATATTCGTTAGGTAATGCATATATAACAAACAATATTATTTTAAATTTGTTAGGTCTATAAGATGAAGAAAGAAAGTTCTTCAGAATTCCACCCAGAGTTATATGCTCTTTCATTGGGCGCGCACGTAATGGCCCAGACTTACACCGGTTGCATAGTCAACGGTGTTAGGTTTATGGTGGCTTCACGTGATACAAAACGTGCAACGCAAAACTCAGGGGTTATGGTGGAGGGAGAGAACGGTGAGAAATATTATGGCGTATTAGAAGAGATTATTGAGATCGGTTATCCTCGTGGGTATACAACTGTCCTATTTCGGTGCAAGTGGTACGATACTCGAGTTACGGTTGAAAACAATATCACCAGTATCAGCACAGAACACGAATGGGACAAAGAAGATCAGCTCATATTTTCCCGACAAGACAAACAAGTGTTCTACATCCAAGAACCATCTCGAGGGAAACAAAATAATAAACATAGGTGGGTCGTCGAAAATGTTAATCACCGGCAAATTTGGGATACACCACCACAACTCGAGAATGTTCAAAACGTAGACACTGAGTTAGGCGAGGATGTTGGCGAGGATGTTGACGTCGTTCACAATAACTCTTCATCTAATATTGGCCTAATTATTGACTTCCACCAATACTTTCAAAACATATCTTCTCATGCTACTCCATGTGAGAATGCAATGGAAGTTGATGCCCCGAGCAATGACGACAGTGAAGTTGCTGATGCTGGGGCATATTATGACGAGGACGATCCAGATTATGATGACATGGAGTCTGATTAAAAAACAGTAATTGTTGATGATTTCATGTATTTATTATAATAAATCAATGTTTACTATTTATACTTTATTTATTACATATAATAATGTGATTAATAAGTTTTATTTCTAATTGCAGGACTTACATATAATAATGTGACTAATATTTTTTATTTCCTTTTTGCAGGACAGTATGAGTTCGATTTTGTTTTTGTTTGTTTATTTGATGGCCGCTGTTATGGGCCACGGGGGAGACGGTGCAGGGGCGCCGCCACCGCCACCAGGCGGTGATGATTGGTGGAACAACCACCAGGAAGATGGTGGTAAGTCTTACAGTTCTTTACTGTTTACTATTTTTACCTCCTTTTCAATTCAAATAATGTGACTAATTATTTTTAACTCTAAATGCAGCTCCTCGTCGGAGAACACGGGGCCCTGCAAAAAAACAAGGGCTTAAGAAAAGCGCTTAAGACAGGCAAAGGCAAGGTAGTGATTCCATTTGATGATGCCGCCACCAACATGCCTGTAGGCAAAGATGGCGGCTACTTCTCCCGGGAGGCGTCCATGCATATATGGCGTGAGATTCCGTTGGATGTGGATGGTTGGGATAATGTTTCTGAGGCTTACAAAGACAAGTTATTTGAGATTTTAAAGGTTAGTGATTTGTAAATATATATTCTATATGTTATTTGTTGATTTTTTTTTTCTATCTGACTAGCTTGTTTTATTTAAGTATTAGGGTTGCTTCGACTTGGATGCTATTAATGAAGAAATGAATGCCGCTAAAAAAGGAGGCATTATGGCGGTTATCAGAAAGCGGTACAGTGACCGCAAAGCCGACGCAAAGTGTTATTATTTGCGGGTGTTGGGAGATGATGGGGATGTGGAGTTAGCAAAGCAAAATCCTCCCTAGGGTATGAAATTGGAAAACTAGCATCGAGCTGTTGATCACTTCTGCACTGCAGAGCATCAGAGGAAGTCTGCACTTGCTAAAGCCGCCCGCCAAAAACAAACGAACACATACCGAGGTGGATCGAGCTCTCTTGCCAGTCACTGTTACAAGAAGGTATATACACACACATATACATAGACGATAATGTTTATTTAACTTATAATTTAACTTTTAATGTTAAACAGGGCATGGAACGGTATGAAGCATACCGTATTGGACATATAGGAAGGCAGGGGACGTTTGATAGCCCTCAGAATGAAGAAAATTATGTAAGCATTTATTTATAATCTATTATATACATTTATAATCTATTAAATCACTTTTGTAAAATACAGCACAAGTTAAAGTCACGGGTTGAGTCTGAACGTCAACAGATCGCCGAAGAAGAAGGAGGAGAAGCAGGCAGCTCCGAACAGGTGGATCAGGTTGGTATATTTGAAGAGGTGTTGGGTAGTCGTCGCAGACATGCTATCGGGATTGGGCATATGCCTTTTTCGAAAGAAAGCCTTCCTCAAGTTACACCTACGGAACCGAATATTACACAGGTATCTCTTTGTAGTTTAAATGTTAGTATTTGACCCGTTTGGTATAAATATGTTTAGTAAATAGAATATTTGACCCATTTGGTATATATTTGTAGTTATTTGTTCATAGTTGACCCATTTGGTATATATTTGTAGTTTAAATGTTGATAGTTGACCCATTTGGTATAAATATGTTTAGTAAATAGGATAGTTGACCCATTTGGTATAAATATGTTTAGTAAATAGGATATTTGACCCATTTGGTATATATTTGTAGTTTAAATGTTGATAGTTGACCCATTTGGTATAAATATGTTTAGTAAATAGGATAGTTGACCTATTTGGTATAAATATGTTTAGTAAATAGGATATTTGACCCATTTGGTATATATTTGTAGTTTAAATGTTGATAGTTGACCCATTTGGTATAAATATGTTTAGTAAATAGGATTGTTGACCCATTTGGTATAAATATGTTTAGTAAATAGGATAGTTGACCCATTTGGTATAAATATGTTTAGTAAATAGGATAGTTGACCCATTCGGTATAAATATGTTTAGTAAATAGGATAGTTGACCCATTTGGTATAAATATGTTTAGTAAATAGGATAGTTGACCCATTTGGTATAAATATGTTTAGTAAATAGGATAGTTGACCCATTTGGTATATATTTGTAGTTATTTGTTAATAGTTGACCCATTTGGTATAAATATGTTTTGTAGGAGCACCTTAATGATATCATAGCGACTCCTCAATTCCAAACGCAATTGCTCCAAATGGCTAATCAATTGGTCCAACAAAGGCTTGGAAATCTAGGCGGAAGTGGTAATAGTGGCGATCACGATCACGACGATGAAGACGAAGACGAAGACTTTTAGGCAGCTTTGGTATGTTTGTTTAGTTTTGATGGTGTATACTTGAATCGTACAATTAGGTTGGTATGTTAGTTTATTTTGTTTGATATGTTTTGACGAATGTTGGTTTAACTTTGTTACGTTTATTTTATATATATGTAGATGTTGGTTTATTGTTTTTGTTATTATTTAGTTTGGTTATGCGTGTGCGGAGTAAACGAATAGCAAAAAAAAAAAAAAAAAGAAGACCTTTAGCGGCGACGCGTCGCCGCTAAAAGTCTTGCCCAGATTGCACAGGAATCTGCCACGTGGCATGCCACGTGTCATGCCACGTGGCCAAATAAAAAGTTAAAAGATAATGCCACGTAGATAATTACTTTTAGTGGCGACACCTTTAGCGGCAACAGGAGCAATAGCGACAGACAAAAGATGGCAGGACCTTTAGTGGCAGCCGTCGCCGCTAAAGGTTCTGCTGCCGCTAAAGGTATACCTTTAACGACAGGCGTCGCCACTAAAGGTGGACTTCCTTATAGTATCTATCTATACTTAATAAATATGTAACTAGTTGTGTCACATAACACAATTCTTCCAGCCTAACATTATTTTTTCATCTTCTCTAATTTTATCGCTTCGTATATATAGTAATACAACAATAATATATTAAATATATTAATTTTTGTTAGATATTTAACTGCATATATTTAAATTATTTGTAAATAACTTATA
The DNA here is from genome assembly GCA_028751855.1 of Ambrosia trifida. Classification (NCBI taxonomy): domain Eukaryota; kingdom Viridiplantae; phylum Streptophyta; class Magnoliopsida; order Asterales; family Asteraceae; genus Ambrosia; species Ambrosia trifida. Next base: position 129,535,807 of record CM054125.1, on the reverse strand, counting down.
CGTAATTACAATGGTATCTTTTCTTAAAATCTCATTGAGTCATTTTATGTTTCTAAGGTAGCGTTTGGTATGATGGAATGGAAGGGGGAATGGAATGGACCATTACGAGGTAATAAAAAATAGTGTGTTTGGTTGGTTAAAGGAATGGAATCAACCATTCCACAAGGCATTCCATTCTCTCAAAACCATTCCATCCACCCCCCATGTTTTTTTTTCATTCCTCCCTCATTCACCCTTTTATTAACAAAACCATAACTCACCACCACCCACCACCATCATCACCACCAACCACCGTTGCCACCACCACTCACCACCGTCGCCCACCACCGTAGCCGCCGCCGCTGCCACCACCACCACTGCCGTCACCACTCACCACCTCCGTCGTCGTCGCCGTCGCCACCAACCACCGACATCCACTCCCTTCACCCACTCACCACCGCCGCCACCACCACCATCACCCACCCACCACCACCGCCACGGTCTCCCACCACCTTCACCCACCCACCACCGCCTCCACCACCGTCACTCACCACAATTTCCTTTACCCACCACTACCGCCGCCACCCACCACCACCCACCACCGCCACTACTCACCATCGTCACCCACCCACCATCACCTCCACCCATCGCCACCATTGCCACCACCCACCACTACTCACCATCGTCGCCCACACACCGTCATGGCCATCCACCTTCCACCGTCGCCACCACCGCTGCCGCCGCCCACCACCGCCGGTACCGCCACATATCACCACACACCATCACCGCCACTGACCACCACCACTCACCACCAATTTTATTCCTTTGTCTTTTTCTGACTATCCAACAACACAAAGTAATGTTTTGTTTCATTCCCACATGGCAACCAAACACGACATGGAATGGTAATGATCCATTCCATTACCTCGTCCATTCCATTCCCTCGTCCATTCCATTACACCATACCAAACAGACCCTAAGAGTTGCATTACTAACTGTTTAATATTTTTTATACAAACTATGTAGTACGCAGGTTTCGAACCTAGTATATACACACACAACTATACACATATATTTTTTAGTAATAGTTTAATTTATTTTTTTTATCCGTTGATGGTTTTCTTTTTCTAACATAAAACAATAATATTGTATCGAGAAAGTCGACACAATTTTTTTATTTATTTTCCACATCGCGTGACCAGGAATAAACAAAAAGGTAACATTTTGAAATGTCGGGTAAACGCTTTTAATTCCCCCTTTTTTCTTATTACTTTCTTGAAAATAAATTGCTTTTATTCTACCCTTATATAAGAAAAGGCGTAATTAAGTGATCATGATGACATATCATTAGTATTTCATGTTCACAAAAGCTATGCAAAACAACTATTTACCCCTTTTCTTCGTATATTTACTGGAGTAAATAAACAGTAACATTATAATTTTCATGATAATATATATATAAATCACCTATGTATATATATTATAATAACATTCAAGTCCCACAGACTACAGGATTTAAAAAAATTAACCTTTCAAAAAAAATATATTATAACAAATTGTAGTGACAGCCATTTTTTTTTACCGGTATAGCTTTAAAAAGTATTAAAAAAACTTATATTATGTACATAATATAACTATAACATATAAATTCTGTACTGTTTTCACGTTGTTAATTTAATTTTATAGACTTACCCATGATATACAATTTGTTTATAGTGTATGTACATGAAATGTAAACATTCTTCTTATTATTTACGTACTATTTCAAAAGGTGAGTTTTTGAGTGCTTAAAATGCAAGACTTGAGAAAAGGGCACTCAAATTGGTCTGCCATTACCATGTTTTTTTAATCAACATGTAAATTTCAACATTCTTGATAAATACATTAGAAAATGTAAGATATATGTTTATTAAAAAATACATTTACATTTTTATTATTGAAGTTAAAAATACATCTCTATGGCTTTAGTTACAAGATTTTGTAAGTAATATATTTAATTAATAATTTACATTTAAATGTAAATATTGCATGTCTCCTTTTTTTTTTTTAACGTGAAGTTCCTTTGTTCTGTTTCAGTGGCGGATCTAGGCCACAAAATTAGTAGTAACGTTTTTCATTTTTTTCATTTTAGTAGTAACGTTTTTCAAATTTCGTAAAAAAAAACCAAATTTTCCACTACGCGCGCGAAGTTGAGCCGCAACGTCCGCAACCCCTGCTCTTGAAGTATGTCCGCCCCTGTTCTGTTCTGTTGTATTATTTATTTTTCCGACAAAGATTAAAGAGTAAGAGGGTGTTTGGGATTGCGTTTTGAATCTGATTTTTAGATTATTACGTTTTAAAAACGCAGATAATCAATTTTAGTGTTTGGGATTGCGTTTTGAAAACGTAAATAATCAGTTTTTTAGGCTACCAAAACGCAATAATCTAAAAGTAGCTCCACCCCTGCTTTTTTCAAAACGCATAATCTGTTTTAAATAATCAATCCCAAACACCCCCTAATTACTCTTTAGGCTTAGATCAGTAAGAGTTACTTGATCTTGCCAATCAAAATAATCACAACAAAATTTCTCCATAGTAAAGCTTGTTTAATTAAGCGATTGCAATCCATTGTGTGGCACGCTGGGCGACTTTAGAAAATTTTCACTCGAACAATAATTTTTTTTCTTCATAAATGGGTGTTTTTGGGAAAAAGAATGAAAATAGGTATACTACAACCCGTTTACCGGCTTCAGCGTGATGCCAACAATCCATTCATCGACTTCAAGAGATGAAATAGAATGTTTGCAGGATGTGTAAAAAATTCAAACACAATAGGTAGAAGCCGGTGGATGGGTTGATACTTGATAGCATACTTATTTTCACTCTTTTTCTTACTGCCAACTCATTTTCTGTAAATGTTTCATCAGATAATACGAAATAAATCCGTAAGTTATTGATGGGAAAATCAGAAAAGAATACAATATTGTATTTTTCAAATTTGAGAAATAATGTTGAATTTTCTAAACAAGTACCCATTTTTTTCTTTGATGAAGATTTGAGTGATTGTTTGTTTGTTTGTTTGTTTTGTGGATATGAAAAAAATACTAAGTTATACTGATCCTTGATTAGATGAGATTAGATGATAAAATACAAAACCTTTGTTACCTAAGTATTCGCAAATTTATTCATTTCTCAAACATCCACAGCGCTGTTTTATTTTTTTTAAATGCATGCAAAATTCAATATAGATGGTAAATTAAAGGTATAATGTGAAAAGAAAAGACAATAATAAAAGTTATATATAGAGGTAAAGGTTCTATACATATTAATATGAAACAAATATTTAGAATCCGTGTTTTACAGCAAAGATGTCACATCCTCAAATCTCTCGTGCGGGATTTTATTGCGAGACGCATGACATATTAAAATCCAAGTCAACGGTCACAATAAAAAACAACTATATGATATGAAAACAACGTAATAAACGACCCAACAGTTTAAAAGTTAAACTCAAGACATACAACGGAAGCAGTTTAAAAGTTACAATCCATAATCTCAAAAGTAAATAATTCGAAAAGTTTGAAATAATGTTTAACAAGAAGCATGAACCGGATGAGACACGGTGCGACTCCAGTGCGCCTAACCTGTGCTGCTACCTTAGCGACATGAGAAAATATGCAATGTTAGTCAACACGTAAAGTGTTGGTGAGTTCACAGAGTTTTAAGTTTGCAAAAGTAAGTAAACGTTCGAAAACCAGACCCACAAATCCTTACATCTATACCTAATGCTAGCTAGATATCGTTACATGATACTAAGGGGCTGTTTGGTTGATTAAGTACTGAATCATTAAGAGGTCTGAATGGTTAAGAGGTCTGAATAGCTAAGTGCTCAATCATTAAGTTGGACCTCTTAATGGTTAGTTTTCTTGTCCCGCATTGGTAGGAGAGCCTCATTAAGGTTCAACCTAGTTCAGTGCTTAATGGTTCAGCTACATCCAAAGTCTTAATGATTCAGACTTAACCATTCCATTCAGAAGCTGAAACAAACACGCTCAATGCTGAATCATTCAGCACTGAATGGTTCAGAGTCTCATTAAGAGGCTACAAAACAACCCCTAAAGCGTCGTGAACCATTGCTGAACATTAGTAAGTTGCCTTTAATACCTGCCACCGGTCATCACTCGGTGTCGTAAGTTAGATAGGACAAATATGCACCTGTCCGACCTCCAGTCAACCCGGTGGGGCTTGCCGGGCCCAATAGATCTATTCACACTTTCCCCACTATGTATCCACATATTCATGGTTCACAGGTTAGAAAAGACTTAGAGTAAATAGCCAAAACAGTCCCTGTGGTTTGGGCAATTTTGCCAACCAGCCCAAAATCAAAATAATTGCCTGAACAGTCCACTGGGTTTCACAAAATAGGCCAAAACAGTTCAATTACTTAACGGGGTTAACTCAAACTGATTAAGTCAGGGGCAAAATTATCCATCTGTGTTAAAACATAAAGTTAATTGCCAAAACTGTCCCTGTTCAACTCTTTATGTGCCACTGATTCCTTTTCCCTCCACTTTGTTCCCTCCACAGCAGCTCATTTCCCTCCATTAACCCTCCACAAGAGCTCGTTTGTAATATTTTGAAATTCATTTGTTGACCTGTTTAATTTATTATGAGGAAATTAATTCGTTGGTTCGATTTCAATTATTAGTTTAATAATAGTTCTCTGATTAATCTAACCGCAAAGCGACATGTAATTCAATACAATTTGTGTACCCTAGGAGTTTATAGACTAGATATTGGTGTTGATTTATATTTGAGGTTTAATTTAGTTCATCTATGACTGTTTGTTATTGTTGCCTAATCCGTTATGCTATAGCTTTGAAGAAATTGCACTAATGCAAATAATAATTGATTACTTATTTCAGTGTGAAGTTAAGATTTGATTTCTTTTTAGTTATTAACAACTTAAGAGTCTCTGAGGTTATTTTATTATATATCAGATGGTTACGTTTCTTCGATTTATGAGAGTGGTTTATAGCATAGCTAATGTTGAATTTATGTAAAGAAATTAATGATAAATGATACTATTCTTACTGTAGAAGAAAACCTCATATATCTTCTAACTAGGGCTGTAAACGAACCAAACGAACCAAACGAACACGAACAAAGCTTTGTTCGTGTTTGTTTGTTAAGGTTTCTTGGACAAACGAACCGTTCACGAACACACTAACGAACATAATTCTATGTTTGTGTTTGTTTGTTAAGAAATTAAGTTGTTTGCGAACTGTTCGTGAACACGTGACTTAAACACAAACAAACAAAAAGAAACATTTAATATGCAACTAACTAAAAAAACATTGTTAATATTAACCGTTAGACAAAGTACATCTACTAAACGATGTCGATAAGTCAAATTGTACTAACTTAGACATAATTATCTAAAATTACTTAGGCATAGGCATGAATACATGATATTCCTAATCCAAAAGATCATAATTATCCTAGTTTTAACTAGTGATTGAACATAAACAAACATACATGAACGGGTATAAATAAACGAACATAAACAAACACATTGCCGAACGTTCACGAACGCAATCGAACGAACGAGACATTTGTTCGTGTTTGTTTGTTTAGTTAATCAAACGGAATTTTTTGTTCGTGTTCATTCATTTATTAAACAAACGGACACAAACGAACTTCCCGCCGAACGGTTTACGAATGGTTCACCGAACGTTTGGTTTGTTTACAGCCCTACTTCTAACCTTAGAAACATCTATAATTCGATAAAATATGTGTAACCTAGGAATTTTTGGATTAGGTACCGGTATTGATTTATACTTGTGCATATATGATCTGGCTATATATATATATATATATATAGGGTGAGGTTAGGATACAAAGGGTGTGTTTTGTGAGAAGGGTGAGAAGTAATTGTGTCCTTTAGATCATGTTGATGGATGGTTGAGATTAAATGAATGGCAAAGTTGTAAATTGTGTGATATTATAATTAATAAATTGAGGGTTGTTGGGGTATAATTGTCAAAACACTAAAAACCCCATTAAAATATTTTCGTCATTTAAGGAACCATCTCTCTCTCTCTCCATTTTATGTATGTTCTCTCTCATCAAAAAAAACCCAACTGAACACACCATCCCACCTCCCTCATCCATCCTCAACCCTACAAAAAGCAGAACAAAAAAACAACGATGATGTGTTTTTATTTCTATTCTCTCTCCTTTTGAGATCGCGTTTTATTTTATCGACCTTCTTCTCCGGCGCCGGCGGTGCTTTTTCCGGCCTTTGGCTTTGTGAACCGTGTGGTGGTGGCCACAATGTCTAGAAACCGCCACACGGGAGTGGAGGCGAGGGGCGGAGAATGGTGGCGGACGGAGGCGGGGGAGTGGAGCGATGGATCGGGAAGATGATGTTTACGAGCAAGTTATTGTGTTTTATGTTCATCTTTGAGGATTATGTTCTATAAAAAAGGGTTTCTCAACCCCTGTTGTATGTTCATGCAGGTGTGTTTTAAGTTTAAAGAATATACACAATGTATTTCTGTCGATGTGTTTTATGTTAATCTTATTTTATTTCAGTTGATGTGTTTTATATTAATCCAATTGTGTTTTATGTTAATCTCATTTTATTTTTGTTGATGTGTTTTATGTTAATCCAATTGTGTTTTATGTTTTATGTTAATCTCATTTTATTTCTGTTCATGTGTTTTATCTTCATCAAAAAAACTTGTTTATTGTATTTTGTATTTGTAATTTTTGTTTCCTGTTGTACCTTCATATTGATGTGTTTTATGCCTCTGTTGTACCTTCATATTAATCCTCAATTTAATATATTCAAACACTTTTGGCACTCTGTTTGGCCATTTCTTAAAAGAATATAATATTTTTTTTGTTTAAAATAGTAGTTGGTTGTTATTATTATTAATATAATATGGAAAATTCAACAAATAAATAAATGAATTAGGAGATTAATTCTTCAAACGCATGTGGAGGAGTAAGAGAGTACATGTAGGCTCATTATAGGATGGAATAACTGGAACTCTACTGCTGAATTCATTCACTTTCAGCCTATGCATTCTTTTGACATCGATGATGTTCAAAATAAAAATCCCGTAAATTACTCTATTTAATTAGGAGATTCATTCTTTAAAAACTTAAATAATTGTGTATTTACTTTATTGCCCTTATAATTAAAATAAAACCATGACACGTGTCACCCCCACAAGGCTTCTTACACTTCTCACAAAAAGAGGTTTTTGTACCCGAACCTCTACCTATATATATATATATATATATATATATATATATATATATATATATATATATATTAGTGCAGCTGTGCAGTTTTGGTAAATAGGCAACGTGCAGTTTGGTCAATGGGTCATGCTTGCACAAATGTGCAGTTTTGAACTTGATCAACCCTAATGGGTCATACAATAGCTGCATAAGTGGTAAATAGGCAGCAATTGACTTGAACAACCCAAATGGGTCATACAGCAGTAGAGGGGGCTCATGCATATGCACATTTGTGTAGGCTCATGCATGACCCATGACCCAGTAGTAGATTTGTTTTATGTTGACTTTTACAGCTGACCCATGACCCATTTGCAAAACTCTGCACATTGCTTGTGTAATGATGTTTTCTGTTAGCTGCATATGCACATTTATGTAGGCTCATGCATGACCCATTTTGGTTGATCAATAGTGCATATGTGTGCATATTTGCTTTGGCTATATATATATTAGTGCATCTGTTAACCCATTTAGTGCATATATATGCATCTCTCTGCATATGTATTCATCTGTGTGCATATGTATAGGTCATGGGTCAGCTGCAAAAGTGGTAAATAGGCAGCAGCTGACTTGATCAACCCAAATGGGTCATACAGCAGCAACTAGTATACAACATGAGTCTGCATAAATCTACTGCAAATATGCATCTGCAACATTATCAGTACTCTATAATTGTTTTCATTCACACTAGAATGTAAATCAATACATTAATTGAAGCAATACATACATACCTAAACCCTAAATCAGTACATACATACCTAAACCCTAAATCAGTACATTAATTGAAGCAATGCATACATACATACCTAAAACCTAAAACCTGTAGAAGACGAGCTGTTGTTGAGGGGAAACAGAGTGGAGGTGAGGAAGAGAAGAGCAGGGAAATGAGGAAGAGGAGAACAGGAACGGTTTTGGAAATTAACTAAGTTTTAACACAGGTGGACAATTTTGCCCCTGACTTAACGAGGTTGAGTTAACCCCGTTAAGTAATTGGACTATTTTGGCCTATTTTGTGAAACTTAAAGGAGTGTTCAAGCAATTATTTTGATTTTGTTCTAGATTGGCAAAATGGCCCAAACCACAGGGACTATTTTGGCTAATTACTCAAAGACTTAAGATGAAAAGTCACATAGTACCTATGTGATATAATGTAATACTGTGGTCTGAAAAGTTTGTGTTTATACCACATGTTTCAACCTTAAAAAATGGAAAACATTAACAGTGGGGTTGTGAAACTCACCTTAGGTTGCGTCTTCGAATAAATAAATAAACCAGGTGTGTTTTGGTAGTCTGACTACTGGAAACCTACTATAGATAGCCTTATAAGTTTGTGACCGATGATACGTTTGTCAAAATAACCGTAGTTGTCCAAGACCTTGACTTTGTAGGTTTGTGAAAGTATTTGACGTTTGACACGACCACACAAGACTCGACATTCCATTAATGACCCGTTATATCAGTTTAACAAGTATACATAGTTCTCATACAGTTATTGCACATAAAATACTTGGTTTATTCCAAAGATTCACAATTTTTCATGTTGGTGCTAATGAGTGGTTTTATCCTTTCATTCGCACCCTTCATTTAGGCGAATGAGAAGGTCTCATACTCATTCGCACCTCCGAATGTGCGAATGACTACCTATTCACACCATGCAGCTGAAAAACCATTTTGACGAATAAAAACCCTTCAAATCCGATTGAAAACCCAATGAAACATAACCAAACACTGCAGTCACGACTATCTAACCTAATAGCATGTTATCACACCTGATTTAGTCATCAATTTGTTCATTTTGCATATCGAATCACATATTTTCCAAAATGGCAAATTATGAAGATGTCACATCAATTGCATGAAAACTTTACCCAAAAAGGAAAGTACTGAAATTAATCTATAAACATCATTTTCCTGATTATCCAACCTTGATTCAATCATCCTAATATGTTTCTAACATGTTACTATCATCATACTCATGTTACAAGTCCTAGATCTATAACATAAATCCCAAAATGGGTCAAAGTCCACAAAACATCAATCCCAAAATGGGTCAAAGTCCATAAAACATCAATCCATCATTCAAAACATCATCTAATCATGTTCCTAAACAAACCTAAATCATTTAAACATCATTCTATCAACACACAACACAAAAACCCCAATTATGTGGTCACCAACATCATCTAAACTTGTGTTATTATAAGAATTCTCATTATTTAGGTCTAGATCTAGTTTAGAAAAGTTTTAGAAAGGTTTTTATTTAATAAAACAGTTGGAAATCAGATCTGGACACTTAGGGTTTATAAAAAATGTATAAAAATGTGATGAAAATGGTTTAGATGATTAACACACCTTGAATCTTCACTTGATATTGTATGCAAACTTGTTTTGGATTAAGGATCTAAGAAATAAGGGCAAAAACTCGTTTCTATAGGTTGGGGTTTGAGAGAGAGCACTTGGGGCGAGTTAAGGCTGTGAAATGGTGAAAATGAGGTAATGCGATGCTTATATAGGTTGCACTCATTCGCACCTACATTGGTACGAATTGATTTTAGATTACCTCATTCTCACCTTTTGTTATGCGAATGAGGGTTTACACCACTCATTCGCACCTCTGATCATGCGAATGGGAGATTTTATATCCCATTCGCACCTTCGACCCAAAAGTCACTGGGAACGCATATTATCATACCAATTCACATAAGCACGTATTCACAAATTGTTAATTGATTATAGAACACATAATACTTGATAAGTTACCCCAATCACGTACTTTCACCAACAACGAGACTTCAGACTTATGCACGTGTATATGTTTCCCTGATGATTTACCGAATCATCAAACCATGGACATGGTGTGTATACCGTTGATCATCCGAATCACCAACCCTTAGACCTATGTGTGTAAACCGACTCCCAATGATTCCTCGAATCATCGAACCGACTCAACTAATTCCGTTAAGTACGTTTTATGAATGTTTTGCTAAAGTAGACTTATATGTTTGTAAAAAGTATTAACCCGAGTTTGTCGGGTATCACAAAAGACTATTGAAAATAATAAACGTGTTGAAAAATAGCACCAAAAAATCAATGTTAAAACTAGGGTTATGCAACGGTCCAGGCCCTGACCGAACCACTAAGAAGCAGAACCGTTAACATGCAAAATATAGTAACCGGAACCAGACCCTATTATAACCTACTAGTTCAGTTCAGAATTGGGTGGAATGGTTCTAATGTAGATAGTTCTAGGCTAGAACCGGTTTTTAATTAATCCTTAAAAACAAATCAAAACAATCAAACCAACCAAAACATATAAGAATTGCAATATTAAAGTTCAAACCATCTAAAGTAAAAATAAAAGGTTTCAAACCATAAAGCAAAATCTAAATAAAACCATTACAGCACTTGTCAAATGATTTGTCCAATAAAGTATCTTCAAATTTCATTTGATCTTCTTCTTCTCGAAAACATCTAATAAAACGAAGTGTTCGCATCTAAAAAAAGAAACCAATAGATTTAGCAAAATAATCTTTAATTCCAACTTGGTCCTAGCGGTTTTATAACCGGACCCATTGGCTTTATTTGGAACCGAACCTGAAATCCTTTTTACCAAAATTAAAAAGAATCGGAAAACCGGCCTTAATACATCAATTAGGTTCGGATCTAATGGTTTGGTTTCGGTCCCCCGATTTTGACTGTTCATAACCATGAACTGCTCAGCCCTAACTAAAACACAACCATCATTAGGGGGACGGGGCGCTACCAGAATTGGTCACGGGTAACCCACTACCAGCATGGTAACACCACCGCCACCCATGCTGGTAGTGGTCCCGTGAACCAAATTCGGGTTCTAGTTACCGTGCTGGTTCACGGATGTGGCACAAATTTTAACACAATTTTATGTTTTAGTCTCTTCTTTCTCACTCTCTATTCTTTAGTTGCAGGTTTTTTTTTTTTTTTTTTTTTTAATTCTATTGAATGGTAGGTGATGAAGATGGTGATAGATATAAAAGTTGTGTATGTATAGATATGTGTAGTGTGTGTGAAGTATACAGAGAGAGAGAGAGAGAAAAGATTAAAATATTCTTTTTTTTTTCTTTCTTTGTTACAAGTTCACGAGATGTGCTCATTTCTTCATTCCTTTTTATTATTATTATTATTATTATTATTATTATTATTATTATGTGTGAAAATAATTAATAGTTGGGTAAATAATCAGTGGAGTGCTTGCTGCCTACAAAAAAATGTTTCAGTGACGGAAATCAATGAAGTGATGTGACAGTGCAAGATTGGTAGAAATCAGTGAAGTAAAACAACTTCAGTTGAGCGCCCCTTGTACCCTTAAAAATGTAAAATAGTACCCTTGCCACCCTAAATCAGTCACATAAAGTGCCTACGTTAAGCATGTAGAATTGAATGGCACATTAAGTCTCACGCAAAAATAAAACATCGATCAATACATCTGCTTCAAGTGCTACACACCAACCGTTGTGTATGACTATTTGATTTATTAAAAACAAAAAGTTAACTAGGAGTGAAAGTTCAAAACATATGCTTGACCTACTAATGATAGTCCCTACCAAACATACAAAATAATTAAACTCAGAACACCATCCAAATTTTCTTTTCCATTTTCCACCTTTTTCTTGAGGCTATAAATTATTATTATTTTGTATGAACAGTAAAGTGAATGAAGAATAGAAAGAAGTGGCGGATGTTGGTGGTGTAGAATTTGAAACTTTGAATTCAACTCTTGTGTTCCTTGATCTTCCTTATTTTGTGGGTTTTTTTTAATGTAATTTAAGCAACCTGTGTTGCTCTAGAAAGTATAATAGATTATTAATATACTTATATATGTTGCTTTAGTTTCATCCTATTAGTTTTGTTGTTTTGTATGGTCAATCACAAAAATGTGAAATATAATGTTTCACATGATCTTGAATTCTTGTAATGTTGTTTTTTTTTAGACATTCACATCCTACTCTTAATTCAACTTAAAATCGCTATTTCATAAATTTATCTACAAGTTTTTAGAAGTATTTCATCCCATTCCTAACCACTTATGTTATAGCCTAGTGGTAGAGAGAAAATCCTCTCTTGAGTAAGGTTGGGAGTAACTCCAAGGGTGAGCAAAAATGATGTAAAAGGTGTAAAAAAGGGTGCGAATTAGCCGTTCAAAAAATAAATAAATAAATAAATATCACCTCATTCCTTATCCATAAAAATCTAAGGATTTACTTTAATTTTCCTTAAATGTAAGATTCACTTTAGATTTCCTTAAAAATAGATGGATAAGGTATAAGAATTTACTTTAGTTACACTCTCACTACAAGAAATTTGACCTTTAGCGGCTACGCCTTTAGCGGCCACGGCCAGGCGGGTAGCCGCTAAAGGTGTAAAATCAATCCTGACCCTTAAAATTTAATCCAACGGCCACCTAAGAAGACCATTAGCGGCGACAGTGTCGCCGCTAAAAGTCTAAAAACCAATCAGCCTTATACCGCGAATGGAATTTCCTTTCCCTCTCATTTTTCACTTCCTCCTCTCTACCTCTACTCATCTCCTCCCAACCCTACCTACCGCCGCCGCCAGTCCCGCCAGTCCCGCCGCCGCCGCTGCAACCACCCCCACCCCCTCGCAACCATCTACCTCTGCTCATCTCATCCCTCTCTCGTCGCCGCTAAAAGTCTTACCCAGGATGCACAGAAATCTGCCACGTGGCATGCCACGTGGCATGCCACGTGGAAAAAAAAAAAAAATAAAGTTAAAAGATAATGCCACGTAGATAATTACTTTTAGCGGCTACACCTTTAGCGGCAACAGAACCTTTAGCGACAGACTAAAGACGGCAGGACTTTTAGCGGCAGCCGTAGCCGCTAAAGGTCTTGCTGCCGCTAAAGGTATACCTTTAGCGGCAGCAGGCGTGGCCGCTAAAGGTCGACTTCCTTGTAGTGTCTTTTAAGACAACATAGCATATCAAGAATGGTTTCTATTTCTATTAAATCTAACCAATAAAAAAGAAAATTTAAATGAGGAGTTAAAGATACAGTTTCAAAGTCAAAAAACCACAACTAAAACCCTAATATTCTTGAATTAATTAACAGCAGAAGAGGATAGCCTCCATTAAGGTGGACGGTGTGGAGGAATGAGGGAGCGGGGCAAGATGAATGAAGGGCTGGTACCATTGTACCAACGGGAACACCCGCCTCCTTGCTACCAGTATTTAACCTAATTCACCGTTCACGACCATTGTTATTTTATATTTTTACGATCAATATTAAGATCACATTTGCCTTTTAAACCAAAATTTACGACATGCTATACAATCAGTTTATTTTATAATTTTGCAACCCATCTTGGGATAGAATTTTTTTTTTTTTTTTGAATGCGTAGTACAATCAAATTGTGTCTTCAACATGGATCTTTTTTTAAATACTTATTCGTTTGGTAGATTTAATCAACCAAGTTTCCAATTCAAAAACCATTTAGGGTTTACCGTCCAGAAAGGGGTGACGGCGTAGCTTGTTGCCCGCCTGCCCGCTATGTTGATGTAATTTTTCGCGATTATGTGTTAATAAAACAGTAGGTTGTTAAAAAAAATTATATAAATTTTGCAAGAGTTGTAGTTTTAATATGATCAACTTAAGGTTTTATAAAAATATCTTGGGATATCATCATGGTTTTTATAAATTTATTTAGATTATTTGAAAACCATTTTACATAACCTCTTTAGAATTCCGGTTGACAGTTAGGCTTTGATATTCGCTTGTTTTTGTCGGTTTTCACAATTCAATCTTTTTAAGCGCTTGAACTTTACCATATATTTTGTGTGCGAAACTTGATCTGCGTTCACTTGATAAAGATGATCTTCAATATTTAATCAATTGATGTGATTGATATGCAAACTCCAATCTTGATGAATGTAAACCATAAACTTCATTTATGATTCTCAATATTCATCCAATTTACTTGTATAACTCTCAATATACATACTCTTAATAATGCATTAAGTGTATAGGAACATGTACGTGATACATGCACATCTTTAATCAACAAACATAAGCCTACAATTTCAATCATAAAAAACCAAGGAAAATTATGCCTCACACTTAAAATAAACTCATTGTTATCCAATAATTGTTATTTTTTTCTTTCTTTTTAAAACAACAATGTTTTTTTTAACGATTATTGTTATTCTCACTATATTTTACATCAACTACATCCTTGCCTAGATTTGAACATAAGATCATCCTGTAAGAAGCATTAGCCTCCATCAGCTTAGCTACCCACATTGGGAATTGGGGTTGGTGGCCCAATGGTAGAAGCAAAGCTTCTAGGAACACCTAAGGGAAGGTCATGGGTTCAAATCCCACAAGGAGTGAAATTTGCCGTTCAAAAAAAAAAAAGCTACCCACATTGGGAATAAAGCTTTATTAATATTAAAAAGCTACAAGCAAGGCCTTAGAAGCATACAAATGTTGAAAGGTTGAAGGGTGTTAATTTCTTGTCAATTACTCCATTTGTATGTTGAGTGGGAACTTGCAAGGAGGAGAAGTCGGCAAGTCGCATCCTTTTTTTAGAAGAACTAATGAAAAGTGGTGAGTTTATGAGAAGATTCTTAAAAAAAATGTCATGTGGAGTGTGGACCTATAGATTAATGGCCAATCTATTGCTTTACATTTCTGATTACACCAATTTAATCAATTATTTTACTTTTATTTTCTGTTTTTAATTCAAACTATAACTTTATATTTAAATTTGGGTGAATTGCTTAAATCGTCCCTCAAGTTTGCTGAAAGTTGCCATAATCGTACAAACTTGAGATTTTTTGTCATAATCGTCCAAAGGTTTCATTTTCTTATGAGAATCGTCCCTGGCCCTAACGACGTCCATTTAAGTGACGTTAACTGAGGGGTATAATCGTCAAGTCATGTTTTAAACATTTTTTTGCCAAAGTCGTCCCTCCCCAAATTTAAACCCTTATTTAAAGGTTTTACCAAACCTTTTTTACACCTCGTAAAAAACCCTAAGTCACTATTATCATCCTCCTCGTTTACACACCAACTGATCATGGACGATCTCTGGGAAGCTCGAGACAAAGATGCTGAATTTGATTCTCAATACGAATATGGTAAGATTATTTCGATGGTTATCACGAATACTAATAATAATCATCCATGTTTTCACATTTTGAAGGTTTTTCGTTTTTGCTCTGTTTTCTGCTGGTCAATCTGAAGTTTTCACAATAGAGATGCATCATGGAGGTGAACTTTCAGATTTTCCAGAAGTAACATACATCAATGGTTCAGTCATTCACTTTGATAGGGTACATTCTAACATTTTGTCTCACATAACCCTGTTTAATATGCTCAACCATATTGGTTATGGAGATTATGAACTTGACTCAATAAGATTTCATTATCTAGTACCTGGAGAGGATATGGATTTTGATTTAAAGGCATTGGACTGTGATAGTGATGTTCATAGAATGTTAGGCTATATCCAAGCTAACAAGGTTATTGAGGTGTATGCTAAGCACAATGTAGTTAATAATGGAAATGGTGAAGTGTCACAAGTAGCTCCTAGTAACCTTGGTGAGTTAACTCAAGTGGATGTGTGTGATGGACAAGTTCAGGACAATGTAGGTAGTGATAAGGTCCTTCATGCTTATTTGAAAGGGATTCCACATAAGCAGTGGTCAAGAGCCTTTTTTTAATGGTATGTTTTATACATTATATTGCTTGTTTTGTGTGTTTAAATTGATAGTTTACCATATAATATAATGTCCATTACAGAAAGGCCCAGGACTGATGTGTTGTTGAACAACCTATGTGAGTCATTTAATAAGGAATTGCTTGAAGCTGGGGACAAACCAATATTAACATGCCTTGAGCTCATTAGGGAGTATCTGATGAAGAGAATTTGTGTTGTTCATAAGAAAATTGCTAAATGTGATGGACCCTTAACACCAAAAGCAACAGAGATGTTGCAAAAGATCATGTCTGAAGCTGCTAAGTACACTGCCATTTGGTGTGGAAATGGAAAGTATCAGGTTTGTAATGGTTATATCTTACATACATTATGTGTTAAAGGGGCCTCACATGTTCTGTTTTTTTTATTCATGCCAGGTGGATGGGCCAGAACTTGAGAAAAGGGCTGTCAATCTGAATGAGAGGAGTTGTGCATGTAGGAGGTTCCAATTAACTGGCATTCCATGTAGACATGCAGTTATCTGGAACATGGCCATGAATGGGATGGGTGATTATGTTGTTGAAGAGTGGGTTAATAAGGCTTATTGGCTTGAAACATGGAAAAAGGTTTATGCAAACACCATTGAGCCAATAAATGGTAGGGACATGTGGTCACCATCTCAATGCCCAACCACTTTAATACCTCCTAAATTGCACAAGCAAATTGGAAGACCCAAGAAGAAAAGGAAGAAATCTACTGTGGAGTTGCAAGAGATGTCTCAGGCCATCAACAAGACAGGAAAAATGGCAAGAAAGGGGGCTACTGTCACTTGTAAAACATGTGGGGGGAAAGGGCATATCAAAAGAACATGCAGTAAGAAAAGGCCAGAAGCTGTTGAGGGTATAGGAGCTACTGAAGGGGCTGGTGGGGAGCATGCTTAGTTTTTGAATTTCAGTTGGTGTCAAACAATTAGTTTTTTTTATGTAATGAAGTTTAAGCATATTTTACTATTGTTTTTTATGTTTGACTTAAGTTATGGTATGTTATGTTATCTTTGACTATGTTTGACTGAAGTCTAATGTTATTGGTGAGCCTGAATTCAATGCTTACATTTAATTCATGAGGATGTGTTGATGTTAATGGGTCAGTGGGTAGATGGGTATATACAACAATTTAATGGCTCATTTTTCTATTAAATAGGTTATTGTAATGTTATTGGTGAGCATGAAATCACTTTGAATGGTTAACATGGATCGTAATAACAACATGCAGGATGACAAACAGGAAGTGCAGGTTGATGATCCACATGTTGTGCAGGTTCGGAAACGGCAAAAGGTTGATCATCCAGAGGTTGTGCAGGTTCAGAAACCAGAGGTTGATCCAACTGCTGGTGACAAATCCAAAGATGCTGAGGATCGATAAACAGGATCAGCAAGAAGTTGGGTTGCTTCATGGTCAAGGTGACACATCCGAAGAGGAAGATGATCCAACTAAAGACTATGATCCAGAGGTTTTAAGAAAGGCATATGACTATGACAGCACAGATTCGGACGAGTGGTACCATGATCCCTATGAAGGAGAGCATGCCTCAGATTCGAACTGTTGTTAGGATGACGACTGTCACTGGAAGTGATATAACTTTATCTATGTCTCTGTTTTCAGTATGTCTTTTAGTGTTTTTAACTTGATCTCTATCTATTATGTTTATGTCTAACATGTGTATTTTGCATCTATGATTTTGAATGTAATGTGTTTTGCTGTACTTCATTCACTAAATTGGCATAACAAATCAACTAACAAAATCAGAAAGATGGCATACACATATACATCAAAATATTGATTTTCATTAACATTGAACAATTTATTACATAAAGATACGACCTTTAACTGGTCATTTACATAAACAGATACATCAAAACACACAAAATGAAGACCACAACAACAGCCCTAAGCCTTCTGTTCTCAGCCTTCAAATTCCTGATCATGTCTTCTAGGTGATGTTGGCGTTCGTCTTTTTCACATAACCATCCAACGAAACCACATCCCCTGTTACAA
This sequence comes from Ambrosia trifida, assembly GCA_028751855.1. Classification (NCBI taxonomy): domain Eukaryota; kingdom Viridiplantae; phylum Streptophyta; class Magnoliopsida; order Asterales; family Asteraceae; genus Ambrosia; species Ambrosia trifida. The sequence continues at coordinate 129,517,792 of CM054125.1, read as the reverse complement.
CATTAAAACCGTCTACCCGGGTTTTGACTCGTCGACGAAGTACGAATAATAGTTCTAGAGCCACATGCACACCATACCATCGTTAATTGAGAGCATAAAGATCGAATAAGAATTTAGGTCAAAGTCATTGTGATTGTAATTGAATATTGGGGGTTTATAACGTTCAAATTGGGGAGGGACGAATCTGGCAAAATAAACTATAAACGTGAATTGACCATTATACCCCTGACTTGTAACACCCCAACCAATGGCGGAAACATCGAGGTGTCACGTAGTGACGATTGTTCAATAGCTCATGGACTAAAAGTGTAAATATTGATACATTGTTTAAATATTTTATTACATTGAAATGAAATACAATGGTTCTAAATGACAACTAAACTGAAATACAATAAATCAGAATCTAAATATATATCCGAAAGCTTAAAGAATGCATCTCAAATTAACCTGAAACATGTACAAAATAATATATGTCAATACAAAATTTGTATTGGTGAGCATACCCTGATTTGAATACATATAGTAAGAAAAGTGTTTAGCAATTCATGAGTGGTACCATTTGCCATTATGTAATAAGTAGTATCAGTCAAAACCAAGCCTATGAATAATGACTAACACATGACTAACAATTTGAATAATGAATTAACAAGACAATGACCAAGATTCTCTCAACAGAGTCTCAAGGGGGTATACCATAGTACTATTCAATGAAATGCTAGGCCGCCCAGCGGTTAATGATTAAGCATAAATACACACCAAATCACATAAGGCAAACACACATGAGAATTGCATTAAGTATAAGAAATAGAAACTTGATTAATAGGTACATGAGTCACCCCAAAGTAGTAAAACAATAAAAAGGGGAAAGATATACTCACAGTTTGCGAAAGCGATCGAAATCCAACTTAAGCGGTCGTGAGCTAAGTAATGGGAATTCTTGAAGAATCCAACCTATAATGTGTAAGAATACTAATAAGGAAGTGTCTAAAAAGTCTAAGGTAACTAGGGTCTAAGGCATTAGGGTTTGCTAAGTCGATTTGGGGAATTAAAGTTTTTATGATAAATCACGTTAATGTAAAAGTTGTACGTCAAAAATAATATATAAAAGTTTGTAAATGCTGTTTAGGTAATATAATTATTACCAATTGAATATTTAGGTAAACATATGTTTTGACTAATTAAGACAAAATAATTTAGTTAATTACTTAAATTAATTATTGTAAATAAATACAATAATCATAAATATTGAAATAATTGGCTAGGAGTTACACATCGATCCAACAAATGCTAATAATGACTTTCAACATAAGAATGTTTCTATCTTACGGGAAAAGTAATTATAAAATAGATGTTTAAATAGTTCAATTAAATAATTGATTAATTATGTCTATTTAAACGTAAATAAGACTAAAAATACAAGACATGATCCAAAACTTTTATTGTTATAGGAAATAAATACCTTCTGATGTAAATAAATGAAATTAATTTTCCCATAGTTTTTATAAACTTATTTATATTTAAAATTGATTTAATGAGATTAAATCATGTTTAAATGACTAAAAATAGGAAAATCAATAAAAATAAATGTTTTCTAAACCAATAATTTTTATTTCAGATTAGAATGCTTAGAAATAATTATCCTAAAATTTTGAGATCAAAATCATTAAAAATGAGTTTTTAATCAATTAATTATGATTAAACCAATTTAAATTAATAAAATAACAAAAATTAAATAATTTTCAGAAAGCAAAAGTGTGATAATTTTCTTTATGGTGTCAAGACGCTACACCTAAATTTTCATAATTTTTGGATGAAAAATGAATTTATTATGAATATTTCTAGTTCTATATATTATATATATTTAAAAAATAAATAAATAAAATGAACTTGTAAAGAAACAAAAAGGGTTGACCCATGTCCAAGGGGACTCGAACCCAGTTCCTTCCCCCACACAAGGGCAAACCAAGCCACTAGACCAAGTATGTATTTTGTTTAAATTTTTACACGAAATATTAATTAACCGATTATGTAAACTCATCATCTTCCCCAAACCATACCTATGAACCCTAACCCTAAACTCAAAATCAATTACCCTTAAAACGTTACAGATAACAACAAGAATCATGGGGCTTTTGATCGCAAGACATGACTAAACAAAACAGCACAACGAAAGCAGACTTACAATGACGTTTCAAGGTCGTGCACGAAGGTTTAAAGCCCGAACAAAACGTGGCCGATTGAAACTTCCAGGTCGTGTTTCAGACTTGTTTTTTTTGTGGTTTTGAAAAGTATAATCATGCAGAAAGTGAATTATGTCAGGTATTTATATGATTTCGACTAAAAACGTAAGGTTTTGATGGCTTTAATAAGGTCGACGGTTTCACCCATCAAACCGAATTAAAAGTTGATTTAAACTGGTTAATTGCGTACAATAAGGCATGGAACGGTTACACAAAGGTGGAGAAATGATATAGGAATGTTTAAATGAATTAAAGTGTTGTTAAAATCGAGTTTTTGTGTTTGGCCGGAATGTATTCCGGCGGCCGGAAACTGTGGCCGGAAAACCGGTTGTGCAGGGAAGAGGGAAACCAATTTTTTGAAATTTCAGAGGTTGGCAGAAAAGGTCTCTTGACTTTAACTAAGTTAGATATAGAAAGGTTTGGTTAAGTTTTTCTTAATAATACTTTAACTAAGTTAGCTAATGTTAACCAAAATGTTTTAAACTTTATAAAAGTTAAACTTTTTATTAATTTCATAAAATAACTAATATATTTTTTTTAATAAATGCCAAAATAATATCATGTGTTTGGTTAAAATGTAAACGTGTCCAAACAATAATCGAAAGAACCCAACTTTTATTAGATTCACAAACATAGAAAGTACATGGACTAGATTTGACAACTTGTTAAAAGATAAAGGTGACGGTTGTCACATGACTTAACTGGACTAAGTTAACGTCGTTAGGGCCAGGGATGATTCTCACAAGAAAATGAAACCTTTGGACGATTATGACAAAAAAATCTCAAGTTTGTACGATTATGGCAACTTTCATCAAACCTAAGGGACGATTTCAGCAATTCACCCTTTAAATTTTGATCGATAGTATTTGATTTTTTATTACACCTTTCTTAATAGATTATTTTAATGGCAGGTGGTGTCCTTGCCGATACGATCGGGAGGGCTTGGGCTCTCTTCGGCAAAGGACGCAGCTGCTTATGCATTTGTTGCCTTCAGGGTGCAGTCCTGGAAGTTGCAAGACCACGTCTTAAGGAGCAGTGGTGTAGTGGGGATCGACCCAGATTACATGCTGGCGTTGGACATTGTTCGCAACTTTTATCCCTGATTTGGACTTTGGTAGTTTCATGGATAAAGACACCGCCCCCAAGAAAGCACAAAAAACCTTGGCGAGTGCATTTACCTAGAAAACCCTTCACTGTATGGGAGAGAAGTTTGGTATGACTCCCCGTCAGAAAGCGGTGTTTGAATGCCTCAAGGGGGCACATGCTCAAGATTTTCTAAATGTCTTCCCGATCGATGGGCTTGGGCAACATATGTCTGGTATCAAATACCGGGCCATCCTTAAGTACAGACTTATGATCCCCATGTTCCCGGTTGACGAGTCGTGCCCGATTTGTAAGAAAGCTTGTTTGGATAAATTTGGGGATCACGCCCTACATTGTAAGGAAATGTCGGGCTTTAAATACCGACATGACTTAGTCAGGGGTGCCTTGTGGGATGTTTTGCGAAAGGCTGGGATCTCAGCTATGAAAGAAACCCCGATTAATTTTCTGACGGACCCGCTAGACGGACGGTCCACATTACGGCCAGCGGATGTCCTTGTGTTCGGGTGGGTGCAAGGTAAGCATGCGTGTGTTAACCTCACTGGGGTGTCCCATCTGGTGGGGCTTCGGGATTCGGGGTTTGTAGCTGGGCAAGAAGTATTGAAAGCTGAATCTAAGAAAAGTCGCTAAACATAAAAATGCCTGCATGGAAAATCAGCATGTCTTCGTACCCTTTGCTTTTGATACCTTTGGGGGCCTTGCCCCTGAAGCCATCTTGTTTCTGGATATGGTGCAAAAGGTGATGCATAGTAATTGCTCGACAGCCAGAGACCAAAGTTTCATTTTTAATAGAGTAAGTTTTGCTATCCAAAAGAAGTTGTCGACGCAGCTTGTTGTCCGCTTACCAGCCGTCCACTCGTAACGTGTTGATTTTAATTTAAATGATCAATGTTTGATCTGTTTCCAAAAAAAAAAAATAGTAATTTAATTTGGTGGAATATTCTATATTCAAGAATAACTAAATGATGCAACAAATGTTTAACATTGTCATTTTCTTAGAGAATGATTGATTGATTGTTTACGTACAGAAGAAAGTTTTTGTTTTTCACCCTAATAAACATCTGAAATTTAATCCTTAAAATGTAATTGTCATGTGAATATACACAAATAGAGTTTTAACATACAAGAGCAGCTAAAAGTGATGACATTGACTTGATCTTAATGTGTAATGTGTAATGTAATGTTTCCAAAACGTAGTTCATTCGGAGTCTTAAAGTGAAGGATGTTGCTAAACGTACCTCCCATTCTGTTACTTTTACTCCCAAGTAATAAAGCATGAATACATGTATTTTGAACTATAAAGATGTGCACCGGTAAGTTTACATATATGACGTACACTGTACGGTTTGGTTTGGTCGACGTACACTTATCAATTCGACTAAGCAACCTCTCAAGTTTTGAGATCGTCTCTGAGAAATATATTTGGACGTGAGTGTTGCAAATGAGGCAAAATTTGACATTGGTCCAAACCCTAAATTTCTAGGAAATCTACTCTTCCATTTGCCACTTATAGTCCTTTGGTTTCACTTTCTCACTCAACTCTAAGACTATAAGGAGTGGAGGGGGGAAAGAGGGGGATGAAGCATCATGTGGTATGTGTGGTGCTTACGTGTGAAAGGTGAAAATTGTGAAGAGTGGAAGGGGGAAGAGGCGGGGGGGGGGGGGGGGGGATAATATTATTGTGTGTAAGATTTAAAAAAAAAAGCAACCAATCAGAAAATGCCACATGGCCCAAACCATCCCCCACGCCCATGTGGGATGGTGTAGAGGGCTTGAAGAGTGGAAGGGGGAAGAGGCGGGGGGGGGGGGGGGGGATAATATTATTGTGTGTAAGATTTAAAAAAAACAACCAATCAGAAAATGCCACATGGCCCAAACCACTCCGCGTCCGGACACTCTAACACCAGCCATTGTGATCAAGATTAATCTATATGCAATCTTTTTAGTGGAGACATCTTGGGTTCAATCTTAGACAAAGTAGAATATGATTAATTTAGTGTAATTTAGGAGTGAATATGGATATAGTGACGTTAAAAATACTCAACACCAACATTAGATTGAGCTAAATTAGACCAAAAATTTTGGCTTTTGTTTTGACTTTTTGCTGATTAGACAACTTTAATTACAAACACACCAACTCAAATATATAAATTTTACTTCCGATATATAACATCTACCTTTTGATTATTACTCATTAGATAACTTTAACTTACAAACGCACAATATAATATTAATGCATTTTAATTAATTGTTACATGGCATCCCGATCCTGCCACCTTTGACCTCGCTATGTTTAGAATTTATATAAGGAAATGAAGACTCCATACGCCTATGACGGCAGATAATGTTGGGTAGCCCAAGCCTACCATCTCTAGTTCTGAGAAAAATCTGCTGGCCGAAGGCTCACTATTATAAAACTCGGTTAGTATCGGATTCGAATTTGAGACCTCTTGCCTTCAACCCAAATCTTCACTTTCCCCGGTGCCAGTTGAGCTATATATAGCTCATTGGCAGGTATATATCTATTATATTTGTAGGTTTTTATGAACAATGTCATCTGGCATTGTTTCATTGGTTACTTTTTCTTTATTTATTTTCACACAATTGTTTTTAATATATACGTGTTGATGGGAAAGAAAAGTAGGGTGCGTTGTTCGCATCTTCTAGGTTGTGGGTTCGAAGCCATTAACGACCTGTACATATTTTGTGTTGTTCTATTTACAATTTCAAAGTTTTGGGTAAGGTTTTATTAGATTTTCAAAAAAAAAAAAAAGAATTGATGTTTAGAGGCTATAGATGCGTAATAAGTTTAGTTTGACAAGTAACCATGATTAAAGCATGCATGTCATAGGTTGTTATTTATCTAGAATTGAATGTGTTTTTTAAGCAAACAATTAATGTTTTAGACCCTAATTTATGGTGAAGTCAAGTCACTGTCACTAGTGCTTTGAATAAGAAATCCAGTCAATTAAATGCTAAATGATGAACTATGTAGGAAATGGACTTTTTTTTAACTATGTAAAAATGAGTTTAACGTGTGAACTTTTTTTTTGAACGGCAAAAAACTATATATATAGCCCCAGCAAGAGATTGGAAAATACACACACCAATCAAAAGAACCGAACAAACAGATTACAAAACATCCGAAATAGAGAATTCAGTCCACTTGCACCACTCGATACGAGGAATCTTCGATCTGCTTGCAATCCACATAAACGACTCCTCCTTAATTAACTCCACAGTCCTAGCAACCGGAATGAAAGCGCCTTCAAAGGTCATTTTGTTTCTTGCCGTCCAACTATTCCAGATTGTGGCCAATATGATCGTATAGACAATTTTCTTCCAGTTTAACGTGTGAACTAATTAACATTTGGAATTAGTTGACCAAACTGGTCAAAGAAGAGGTGTCAAATAATACATTACGCTTTGTCTTTACAAGTAATGACGAAAGTTCGAATCTCATTGTTAAAAAAAATAAAAATAAAAAAAAGCGCCTAGCTATCTGAAAAAAATATGATAGAACAAAATTTGGTAAGTTCTAAAAAACAATAAGCAGATTTGAGTATATTTAAACTTCTAATACCAACATCAGATATTACCTAGAAGCGTTACATTGGCGTAATTAAATAAGTCAAATTTGGCGGAAACCAGATAGTCAAATCATGTGTTGTGGTTCCCCTTGAGCATAAACTCTATCGATAACGGGACGGTGACATGACATTGGATAAAGGAAGTTGCTCGCTCACCTGACCCTGTCGTGGCTCACCTTGACCTCCCACGTGGTTGGTGGCTCACTCGCGCTTGCTGATGGGTGTATGTTTAACCATATTTTAGTATGTGTAAGTAGGTGTTTTTAAGTGTTGAATTGTGTAAAACATGGTTACTTTGAGAATGGTTGGGATTTGGAGGTACTTGAAGCTTAATGGAGCTTATTATGAAGGTTTTGGAAGCTAGACAAGAGGTTGGAAGCATATGGATGCAATCCCAGGTGAAAGTGTGACGAAAAGAAGAAATTCCGAGTTGGAGCGCAAGGTAAAATGCATTTGAGTGCACGTGCTCTGATTACGATGCAAAATAGAATATTTGTGGAAGTTTGATACACCCCAGCGCATGCTGAGGAGGGTACTAGCGCACGTGCTTTGACACTCATCTGACCTTGCGCCCTGGTCAGCTTATGTCATGAAATTGATAATTATTCCCCAAAACGAAAAGACACTTAACCCTGGCCGTTTTTAGTCATTCTCAAGATGTTTTTCCCTTTATTAATCATTCCTAATCATCATCTTAATCATAAAAATCATGCATTCAATCTCCAACAATATATCAATTGAAGATCTTGCAATGGAGATGAGAGGCTAATTCCTTTGTGACCACCTCCGGGTGGATGGTTTGTGTATGTGAAACTCAACTCGATTTATTTTAGTATTCTTGGATTGTTCTTTATGTTTTGAAGAATACTTGTGGTTTGATTCATTTAAACACATTATATGTGTTGCAATTATTCATCTTTTGTCATTCGCATTCGGTTTCCTTGCATCGTGAGCAGTTTGATTACTGGGTGGATCTTTGATGCATATGGTTTGGTAATTAGATTGCATAAATTATTATTAAAAACTTGTCTCTTTTAATCACTTGAATCAAAACCATTAACAAGGCTATGTCTATGTGGTATTATTACTAATTGAAACAAGTTGGGTGAATCATTAAACCACAGAACCGAAGGGGGTTACTTCTTTTTAATAATTGTTTACAAATCATAATCAAGTCCGTTTTCTTTAAAACTTAAACCAATCAAACAAAGCAATCAATTAGCCAATTAGTTAAAAGCTACAACTTTCCACCAATTCCCTGTGAAGACGACTCGACTTCCACTTACTACTTATTTTCATTATTTTTGACCGGCCAAACGACATCGATCACTTGCTCTGCTCGCGTGCCACAACACACAGCCTTATTAAGATCAATGTTAAGGGCTGTTTGGTATCTTACTAGCGATTCCATTAAAAGGCTACCTCTGTATCAGACAACATTAAGCGAATGTTTGTTTCAGCTCTTAATGAGATAGATGTCTAAATCGGTCAGACAATTTATTCAGACTGTTTGTTTCGCGAGCCGATGTCTGAATCAGTCAGAGATTTGTCTTTGAACGGGTAAGCATTATACTGAGTCTGAATGGTTCATACCTCTTACTGGTTAAACACTTAATAGTGACCTCTTACTGGTTTAACACTTACCCATTCCAAAATTACCAAATAGCCCCTAAGTGTGTTTGATTCACTAACAAGTCACCTCTGAATCAGGTAGTAACCTCTTTCCCTTTAAATTTCAAAACGATGCCAAATGAAAGTTTTACTCGTTATACATTCGCGTGTATTCATAACCCCAACTACTCCACCACCTCACGCACCACCACCACCACCAACTTTTCAGACAGAGCCAAGTCAAGCCAAGTCTTTTACTGGTTCAGAGCCTCTTACCCAATCAGATATCTTAATAGCTCGACACTTACCGGTAAAAATGTTGCTAAACAGTAATTAACTTAATGACAAAACATTTTGTAACTAAGGTGAAATATACAAAACTTAGAAACACAATTAGAAATTTACATATAACATCACCCATATGGCCATATTTTTTTTTTGAACGGCAAACTTCATTTCATTAAACGCCCAAATATTTACAATCGTTCTATAAGCAAGGTGCTCAATAGAACTATAGCCCAATACAACCTAACAGTTACACATCAAAATTTTTCCATTTATCCCAATCCCATACATAATTCTTCGCCCTAGCCCTTAGCCACATAAACGCTAGCGATTTGATTTCCCCCAATAGACGATCCAGGTTAGTTCTTACCCCATTAAAGATCTTGTCGTTTCTTCCTTTCCAAATCGTCCAACAAGTCGCTAGAATGATTACTTGCAATGCTTTTTTCTTCACTTTACTCAGTCCGTTGACTTTATGTACACCCAGGATATCCTTGAAAGAAAACGCAAAAATGGGCTGAATTTTACACCAAACGCTGATCTTGTTCCATAAGTTTGCCGCAATGAAGCATGAAGTGAACAGGTGATCCGCTGATTCCGGCGCGTCTTCGCAGATCCCACAAGCCGTCGAACCTGTGATGACATGCCTTTTGACAAGTTCCGACTTAGTCGGTAATCTTTCTTGTTCGGCCCGCCACGCAAAAAGATTGATCTTCTTAGGAACCCAATTGTTCCACTTAGTCGGACAGTATGGAACCCCTTGGGCTGCAAGCAGCTTCCGCACGGATGCAACAGAAAACCCCGCAGCTGCCTCAACCGCCCAGACCCATTCATCCGACTGACCCGTCCCAGTACAGCCCCGAATGGCCAGCTCGCAGACCTGTAAGTCCCTTAGTTCTGATTCCAGCAAGGGCTCTCTTCTCCAATCCCAAACCCCCACCAGCAGCCCATTGACACAATTTGTCCGAGTCGCCACTGTGCAGTCTTTATTTCTTTCCAGGACGAACAAAGAAGGACACAATCTCATAAGCGGCACCTCTGAACACCAGCAATCGATCCAGAATCTGATGGAATTGCCGCTGCCCAGTTTACCCCGCATCAGTTCATCCGAACGAATGTTCAGATTATCCAATTCTTTCGCCACTTTAACAATTGAACTCCAAACCCCTGTTAAGGCCGTTTTGACAGGGAGGTAAGACCACGACCGGCTATTATTATGAAGTGCCATAATTGTTCTCCTCCATAAGTTATTCGGCTCCGTCTTAAATCGCCACCACCACCTTAGGAGTAAACTTAAATTCATATGTTTTAATGTACCCAAGCCTACCCCTCCTTTATCCTTCGGGCCGACAACCCGCTCCCAGCATACCCAAGCGGTTGCTTTTTTGTCTTCATCACCGCCCCAGAAAAACCGTCTACGGAGACCTTCGAGCTGATCCAGGACTCCATTCGGGGCCAAAAACAGTGAAAAATGGTACAATGGGAGGCTATCGAGTACCGATTTGAGGAGAACTAACCGTCCTCCCATAGACAAGTGCTTGGCTTTCCATTTCGATAGCCGAGATTTGCATACATCCACAACACCTTTCCATTGCCTAATTTGGTTCATGTTTGCACCGATGACAACACCCAAATACTTACAAGGTAGAGCACCACGTTGTACCATAATGCTATTAGCAACTGCTTCAACCGAGTTGGACCCCACCCCATATATATATATATATAAAAAGTGCCACAAGGTTTTAAACTCTTGATTGATTTGAAAATTTACCCAAACAAGGACACCATTAGTTAAAAGTTTTATATAAAAAAAAATGAGTTGTCACTTTTACATAGTGTGATCATGTCACCTTAAATAAGAAAGAAAGTAGGCTAAAAATTCACCACAACTAAAACTATGTTTGGTACAAAGTGAAGACAAAATGGAATGATGATCCATAAATGGTCTACTTCTGTCTCCCATCTGGGGTTTCCCTTTAACATCCTTTCATTTCACTCTCTCTTTCTTTATCCACTCTTTCTTTCTTTCTTTCTTTCTTTCTTTCACTCACAAACATATTATTATTATTTACCATAACTTAAATATTATTATTAATAATATCCCAACTTGAAATTCACAATCTTTAGTGATCCAATAATGGAAAATCTGCATTTTGTGCTTGGAGCTGCGTGGTTGTGAGGGAAATTCATTTGCTACTAAATAAAAAGAAGACAAGAACAAGGGTAAACGACAACGTTGCACAATAAAACAAGGTGTTTGTCATCTCTCTCTCTATTTATATCAATGTTTTTAATATCATTGCTTGGTCAATAAGCATTGTGTTCAAAATCTTCTTAAGTTTCAGACACAAGATCCATTAATATTTACATGTGTTCTTGACTTGCATTTAATTTGTTTGATTGGTAAGTGTGAGATTTTCACACCCATATTTTTTTTTTTTTTTTTAAAAGATTCTTTATGGGTTGTTAATTAGAGTTCATGATATTAAAAGGGTATGTTTGTTTCTTTTGTTTTAGTGTGAAAATTTGATATTTTTTTTAAAGATTCTTTATGGGTTGGTAATTAGATTTCATGATAAGAAAAGGGTATGTTTGTTTCTTTCATTTTAGTGTCAAAATTTGATTTTTTTTAAAGATTCTTTATGGGTTGGTAATTAGATTTCATGATAAGAAAAGGGTGTGTTTGTTTCTTTTGTTTGGTGTGAAAAATTGATTTTTTTTAAAGATTCTTTATTGATTGGTTTACAATTACTATTCATTTTTTTTTTTACATTTAATTTTGCTCTTTCATTAAAAACCAACAAGAATTACAACTGAGCGGCGGATAAACGGGCAACAAGCTGCGCTGCTACTCCATTCATGATATGAAAAGTGTTTTTTTGGTGTGAAAATTTGATTTTTGTAAAGATTCTTTATGGGTTTCCAATTAGAGTTCATGATAAGAAAAGGGTAAGTTTTTTTCTTTGTTTTGGTGTGAAAATTTGATTTTTTTTTATAAAGATTTTTTATGGGTTGTTAATTACATTTCATGATAGGAAAAGGGTTGGTTTGTTTCTTTAGTTTAAGTATAAAAATTTGATTTTTTTGAAGATTTTTTATGGGTTGTTAATTAGATGTCATAATATGAAAAGGGTTGGTTTGTTTCTTATGTTTTGGTGTGAAATTTTGAATCTTTTTGTTTAGCAATCTTCACTGGGTTAGGAGTAATGATGGCGGTGAGTTCGGCTTGCAAAGGGGACACAATGGGGATGGATAATGGGAAGTATGTTCGGTACACACCAGAACAAGTTGAAGCCTTGGAAAGATTGTACCATGATTGCCCAAAACCAAGCTCGCTTCGTCGACAACAACTTATTCGTGAGTGTCCCATCCTTTCAAACATTGAACCCAAACAGATCAAAGTTTGGTTTCAGAACAGAAGGTAACATCTCAAATCATTCTAGTTTTGTAATTTATAGTTAAAAAGTTAAGTTATTGATCTTGAAAAGTTTTTAAGTTCCATATTAGATCCATAAAATGGCCCATTTTGGACTAGAATGTATTGTGTGTTAATCTTTTTCCAGTTTTTGAGGTTATTTTAGTTAAAAGTTAACGTTCTTGATCTTGAAACACGCCCGTCATGAGTTCATGTTAAGTGCATAAAAAAAAAATGAACATTTGCACCAGAATGAATTGGGTGGTGATCTTTTTCAAGTTTTGGTAGCTTTTTAATTAAAAAGTTTATTGTTTGTGAATAAAGATGTAGGGAAAAGCAAAGAAAAGAGGCATCAAGGCTGCAAGCCGTGAATAGGAAGCTATCAGCGATGAATAAGTTGTTAATGGAGGAAAATGATCGGTTGCAGAAGCAAGTTTCTAATTTGGTGTATGAAAACGGCTACTTTCGTCAACAGACTCAAAACGTAATTTTGATTCCCAAAAATTTCAATCCCTTATGCTTCAAAAGTTCATCTTAGTTTATCATGACATGTTTTCTTGATCTCTTTGTTAATCTTTTACCATATGTTATGCAGATGACGCTTGTCACCACAGACACAAGTTGTGAGTCAGTGGTGACGAGCGGTCAACACCACTTGAGCCCTCAAAATCCACCAAGGGATGCTAGTCCTGCAGGGTAATTTAGTAATTTTACAACCCCTTTTAATATAAGATAATTTTCTTTATATTCTTGATTGATCACTACTTTATATGAATACACATTTGAAAATTGTGTTTTTTTTTTTTTTTTGTGTATATCTTTAGGCTTTTGTCCATTGCAGAGGAGACTTTAACAGAGTTTTTATCAAAGGCTACTGGGACTGCTGTGGAGTGGGTCCAAATGCCTGGGATGAAGGTTCTCTGCACTTACTTTAAACTGTGTCATTATATATTTTAATGGTGTTTAATCATTCCATTAACCTTTAATTAATATTATCTCTTGATTTAATTACAATTCTTCATAAAGGAGCCTGCTAACCTTCTAATTCACATTGGAATCTCATCATTTGAGCCACAATCCTCCACATTCAACCTTTTTTTATTTTTTTTTATTTTTTGTCTTTTCTTTTTCTTTTCTATTGTCCATCTTTCTGATTTTATATACCATTGGAAGCATATCATTATTCCCTTAAAAGAATTAGGTCTGATATTCTGCTCATCTAATGTTTTTGGCTTTTAAATTAGGTTCATTTAAACATCACATATTTATTTTTTCTAAAGCCGTATAATTTCGGCCTTTAAAATTATGTAAATGATCTAAAAGAGTGAGATATAAGTTTACTGAAGTATTTTTTTGTTGGTCTCTGCAACTTTTGATTGTGTATTGGCCATGAAGTTTTGACCCATTTGACTTCGAAAGTCAAACTCTAAAACTTTTTTTCTCGAATGGCTGTCCTTTTCCATACGTCTCAATGAATTAGTGGAGGAGAAGAATGAAGGATTGAGCAGTGATAATGATGATAATGATAACTGGTCGGTTTTGGAAACACTGTTTGGTTTAAAGTTTAAACTTCGTTTACTGATGCACTAAGGCTCACCCTTTATTTATTAGTTAAAATTTATTGAATAATATTTTTAATGAAACAGTGATCTTGCTTTGTCGAAAGTCTTTAACATGAACTATCATAGTTACACTCAATCGAAATAGTCTTTATTTATTTTTGTTATAATTTCCTTGTGTAACCAATTTTGCAGCCTGGTCCGGATTCCATTGGAATCATTGCTATTTCTCATGGTTGTACGGGTGTTGCATCACGTGCATGTGGTCTTGTCGGTCTTGAGCCTACAAGAGTACGCCCTCTTCCTCTTTCCTAATAACCTTAAACATGTGTGATTTTGTTTGACCCACAATCTTCAAATGCTGTAAATAGTAAATACTGATTTTTAAGTTTGTATTTCAGGTTGCTGAAATCCTTAAAGATCGGCCTTCATGGTTTCGTGATTGCCGAGCTGTGGATGTCCTCAATGTGCTCACAACCGGAAATAATGGAACTATCGAGCTGCTTTACATGCAGGTTAGCACATCCAATAGAAATTTGTGCATTAAAATGAGTTTTGTATACAATCCTCACTCTATGTTGACCTTGATGGTTTGACTCTTTGTATCATGTTTTTATAGCTTTATGCACCAACTACTTTAGCACCGGCGCGTGATTTTTGGTTACTGCGTTATACGTCTGCTTTGGATGACGGCAGCCTAGTGGTACGCATGAAAAACAGTTTTTTTTTCTTCTAATTTGTATCTTGTTTGTTAGTTTTTAAAGAAATGCCATAACTTTAATTTTGTTAACATAAAGGTATGTGAAAGATCGCTGAACAACACTCAAAATGGCCCGACTATGCCACCAGTACCTCATTTCGTGAGAGCCAAAATTCTGCCAAGTGGGTACCTCATACGGCCCTGTGATGGTGGCGGGTCGATAATTCACATAGTTGACCATGTTGACTTTGAGGTACTAGAAAGAAAACTAACTCTTAATCCAAAGGTGCTTATGTTTGTTTTTTTTTTTTTATATTAATTTCTAACTACATTACATTCCATATCATGTAGTCGTCAAGCGTTCCAGAAGTTTTACGCCCTCTATATGAGTCATCAACATTACTTGCTCAAAGAACAACACTTGCGGTATGATTCCCTTAAAATAAGATTTAAAAAAAAAAAAAAAAAAATTTCTTTAGCAATGTTATTTTTGTTATTTAGGCTTTTCGCCAGCTGAGGCAGATTTCACAAGAGATTTCTCAACCAATGGTCACTAGTTGGGGACGAAGACCGGCTGCTCTTCGTGCACTAGGCCAAAGAATGAGCAGGTTTTTTTTTTTTTTTTTCTTTTAAGTGTGACTGTCTCTTATATCATAGTGTGATGAAACATAATAGGTTTTATTCTTTTATGCAGAGGTTTTAATGAAGCAATTAATGGTTTTAGCGATGAGGGTTGGACTCTGATGGAAAGCGACGGAGTTGATGATGTCACCGTTCTTGTAAACTCATCTCCTGATAAGGTGATGGGTGCAACTCCATTGTATGCAGATGGATTTCCATCAATCAGCAATGCTGTTTTATGTGCCAAAGCTTCAATGCTCTTACAAGTAAGTTGGTCAAAGTCAAACACACCAATTTTTAAACTACATATAAGTTAAACACTTGTTACATTTTCATAAATTATTTTAAGACATTAAATTCCATAAAAAAAAACTATATGTATTAAAACATTTGTACAAAAACTTTAAAAGATTTCATGTCAGTTTTGAATATCAAAAGCAATAGGTTTGACCATAAAAGTCAAATTTTGACAGAATGTGCCTCCTGCAATACTAACAAGATTCTTGAGAGAACACCGGTCGGAATGGGCCGATAGCAGTATCGATAGTTACTCGGCTGCATCGGTTAAAGGTGGTCCATGTGGTTTACCACTAGCTAGAAGTGGTGGCTTTGGTGGTCAGGTTATTCTTCCATTGGCTCATACAATCGAGCACGAAGAGGTACTTTTTTAAAAAACTGGAACGTTTTTACACTTTTTTTTTCCGATAATCAATTTGGTTTCGGTTTCTGTCTGAAACAGTTTATGGAGGTTATTAAGCTTGAAAACATGTCCCAATATCGGGCAGAAGACATGCTCATGCCCGGGGATATTTTCTTTTTGCAAGTAAGTGAAACTGGTTATCTGATTATGATTACATAATCACTTTCAAACACATATCCAAACACCTCTAATATCTGTACTCTTTTGTTCCCAGCTTTGTAGTGGAGTTGATGAAAACGCAATCGGCACTTCTGCCGAACTTACATT
Organism: Ambrosia trifida; assembly: GCA_028751855.1. Classification (NCBI taxonomy): domain Eukaryota; kingdom Viridiplantae; phylum Streptophyta; class Magnoliopsida; order Asterales; family Asteraceae; genus Ambrosia; species Ambrosia trifida. The sequence continues at coordinate 129,501,703 of CM054125.1, read as the reverse complement.
TGCTCCTATCGATGCCTCTTTTACTGACGATGCCCCTCTCCTACCTTCTGGTTTTCGCATAATCCCAATTAACAATGTAATGGTCGTTAAACCGTCAAATAATATTTTTAATCCTCTAGTAGATTTGATTCTTTTTAAGGTCAACAACTAATGTTTGGTTTCTTAATCATCCATGATTCACACAGAGCTCTCAGAACCCGACACGTGATCTTGCATCGGCTCTTGAGGTGGGCCCGCCCGGGAAACGAACAGCGGCAGATTACCTTGGTCAAAGCGGGCCCACAAAATCCGTTATGACAATAGCATTTCAGTTTGCTTTTGAAATTCATCTTCAAGAAAGCATAGCAGCCATGGCTAGACAGTACGTGCGTAACATAATATCGTCTGTTCAAAGAGTTGCATTAGCACTCTCACCGTCCCCGTTCGGCCCAAGAAGTCTGCAAGCCCCATCCGGTACCCCTGAAGCCCAAATGTTAGCTCATTGGATCTGTCAAAGCTTTCGGTAACTAAGCCTTCTGATTACTAGACTCTCTGTGAAACTTTTACCTCGTGATAATCAAAGTTTGATGATCATTTTTCGTTTCTAAATATTGCGTATAGTTGCTTTCTTGGTGAAGATCTTTTCAAAGCCGTTGATGAACGGAGTGATTCGTTGCTTAAAACACTTTGGCATCATTCGGATGCCATAATGTGTTGTTCTTTAAAGGTAATGCTTTACATACACATATATAAATTATGTTTCATCGTTTTGGATTGAAAAACTTGTGTTTCTAAAAGTCAAATATTATCATTTTGCAGCCATTGCCAGATTTCACGTTTGCGAACCAGGCGGGATTAGATATGCTCGAAACGACGTTAGTTTCACTTCAAGACATAACTCTCGACAAGATCTTTGATCGAGGTGGAAGAACAAGCGTTTGCTCTGAGCTCCCACAGATTCTACAGCAGGTAAAAATTTAACTTAAATAAAGAGTCATTTGACTTTAAAAAGTCAAAGTCAAATCTAAATGTTTTTGTTTTAGGGATTTGCTTATCTTCCTGGTGGCGTTTGCTTGACGAGCATGGGAAGACCTGTTTCATACGAAAGAGCAGTAGCGTGGAAGGTACTGAACGATGAAGAGACGCCTCACTGCATAGCGTTCGTGTTTGTTAATTGGTCATTTGTTTGAATCTTTGAAAGTCAAAAGAAAAACACTTGTTATGTTTAGAAAGACTAGCTTTAGAAAGCTTATCATGTTGCATACTATAGGTATATTTAAAGGGCTATGGCTTTCTGTTGTTTTTAAGATATCTGTGTTTATTACTCCATTTTAAAGATTTTTGAATGAAGTTTTAGTTTAGTTGCAAATGAACCATTATTATCTTCAAACTATACATCATTTATCAACATATCACCATTATTTTTTGTTAATGCCAAGCATATAGATAATGCTTGTACGAATCCGCATTGACCCCTGAAGACAGCATATTGGTATTATATCATGTAGGCCTGTAAACAAACCGAACGTTCATGAACTGTTCGTTAACTGTTCGGCGGGAAGTTCGTTTATGTTCGTTTATTTAAATAAATGAACGAACAAGAACACAATTTTTTTGTTCGTTTAATTAAACGAACGAACATGAACACACGTTGTGTTCGTTCATTTATGTTCGTTTATTTTGTTCGTTTAATTAAACTTAGCTTTATTTTTATTATTTATTTCCTTTTGTTAAGTAACCTTAATTCATATGTTCTAAAAACTTAACCCTAACCCTAACATTCTAAACATATCACTTGTTAGCCGCTCTTCACACTTCACAGCCGCTCTCCTCCCTAACCCTAACGTTCATTTATGTTCATGAATCATTATTAACTTGTTTTTGTTTGTGTTCGTTTATATTGATTATTTGTGTTCGTTTATGTTCATGAACTGTTCGTTTAGGTTTAAATGAACGAACATAAACGAACACGAACACGACAAATTTCTTAATGAACGAACACAAACACAAAAATGTGTTCGATTATGTGTTCGTGTTCGTTCGGTTCATTTACAGGCCTAATATCATGTCGTTGAACTTGTACAATCACTTGTAATGGTGCTTATATTTAGCAAAGTTTAATTAGTTGCATGGTTGTATAATTCGCAGGCGCTAGTCGGCTGCTGGGGTGGGAACCCAATTTCACAACCTACCAACGTGCGTTGACTTTGACCTTAATGTCATAATAGATCACTCTTAGGCTATATAATATACCAGGGTCGTGGAGGGGCTCGTGGCCATGCCACATGGGTTGTGGCACCTGTGGTACACTGTCCCCACCATCACTACGCGTAATGAACGATTGAACGTGAGGCACACAACGGTCGTCACGGTCCCCCTTTCTCTCTTCGCAGTGTTGTAAAAGTCGCTCTAGGCGGTCGCCTAGGCACTAGTCGGGAACAAATGTAGGAATAAAGCCCTAGTCGGAAAACTAGGCCTTTTGGCCATTAGGCGGGCCTAGTCGGTGGTTTTTTTATTTTTATTTTTTAATTTCCACAAATTCTAAGGTAGAAAAGTGATGGAGACATACCTGGTTTGCAGTAATTGGAGTCCATAACGAAGAGGAAGGAGTTCAGAAATGGCGTATGATGATGGAGAGGAAAAAAATTAGGGTTAGTGAAAGGAGTTAGGAAGAAGAAGCAGCAGAATAGCGGCTGTTATGTTTTACAAATCTTTTAGGGTTTATTTAGGTATAGATATTTAATATTTGACCCCCCAAACTTTCATTATTTTACGTTTAGTTCTTCTAATTTGTAATGTTATACATAAAAGCTAAAAATAAGCTTATGTATTTAAACATTTAACCCTTTGATCTTAACATATTTTCAAAAAACACCTACATTTGTGTGTATATAATATATATATATATATATATATATATATATATATATATATATATATATATAAATACCAAAACGCCTAATTCCGCCTAATTTCGCCTAGTCCCGACTAGTCTCTAGGCTGGACCTCACCGCCCGCCTAGCGCCTTCTGCAGCACTGTCTCTTCGTTTAAAGTTGATTTGTGGATGAGGTCATCATCACACCCCATAGGATAGGATGGTGATGGTGGATGGTGGTAGAGAAGATGATGAGATGGAGGGAGGTGAAGGGGTGGTGACTCGTGACAACACTTTCTGGCCTTAGAAAAATTGGTTGATATAGGTAAAAACTAAAATACATTCGCGTTCATATACCTCCAACTCATTAAACAATGGGTCAGAATAGATCGCTCTTAAAATACTTGATAACTTAAAATGGATCCAAATGGACAAACAACTACGGCCATTGTTTGTCACCACCACCTATCGGTCGTCGCCTCCACCACCTAACATTGGCCAACGCCAAGGCAACCACCACCACAATCATTGTTGTCGCTTTCTCCGACACCACTACCACCCCAACCAATGTTGTCACTTTCTACCACATCACTACCGTCTACCACTCCACCAATGCAAAGGTTGCACTTTCTACCACATCACTATCACCCTACCAATGCAACCACCATCGGGACACCACCATTACCCAATCCACGGTTGGCGATGCAACCTCTGTCGTCACCACGACGACTACCATCACTACCATAGGCCATAGCTTTCTCTTACACCACCACTTTGATATCCACCACCATCTTCATGCCATCATTGTTGCCTCCTTAGGGTCTGCGACCGCAAGCAATATACCTTTTACCACTCGCCACCATAAAAGTAAATATTGCGAGAGTGAAGATGTTTTGATGTTTTTATTTTTATTTTTATCTAAGATGACTCCTTTCAAGCCAAACTAATTTTAGTTTGACCAATTTCGACCCGAACAAAATTGATACTTTCCTAAATCGGTTTGTTCTATCCCGAATTCATTCACTTGAACCCAATTTGACACAACACCTTACCCAACCCTACTGTTTTGCCAAACATACCTTGGTAGCTTGAAGTACTATTGAGCATATAATTCCGCTAACACACACAATACTTTTTTTACCTCATTACAATCTCGAGTGATGTCATTTTTTTGTTGCCAGTACTAGTTACCAATAAACTCACGGACCCACCAATACCCTAGCCCACGAGATCATATAAAAACATAAAACTTGTGCCACTCCTTAAAAGTTGAATGGTGCCATATTTGAGTTCATGAAAAGTGTTAAAAGCACCCATTTGGCAATAAAATCACTAGCAACAAATCCAAAATCATATTAACAGTGCTGCTAATCAAAAATCATATCAAGTTATCAACAATGCTGCTATATCACCCTATAAAACCACATGAATAGAAGTATCTAATATATGTCGACAGATAACGGCTTACAATATGAGAACCGGCTTCTAATATTCTGGCGGGCCACAGAGTCTGTCCAACCGAACACTTTCCTAAAACACAAAGGTTATATAGAAATGTTAACATTAATCTTTAAACCATACTACTAAGGTCCAACATGTCATATCTCGGTTTCAAAATTGGAGGAGACAAAGCTATAAATTTGACACCAAAATGTTTTCATTTGTGTCGCGATTATATTACAATGATTATTGCACTCAAGGACTTTCTTGATAATTCATGGCATTCACGTCGATTTTGAAGTTGGGCTACGCATTTTTTACCTCAAAAGTCAAACTCAGTTCTATGTTAGTATGTTATGTAACTTGGTGATCTTACCTCAGAGTTGTCATGTTCATACCGAATCCGGAAAACACATCTGCAACCCCTTATATCATGCAACTTTCTTTTAATATCAATAACTTGAGCATCATAATATCTTGCTTGATCTGATTTCTCCTGATAATGTACCCAAAAAAACATTAAAATGCTAGCATTCAACAATCGAAAGATGTAATTAAAAATTGATTGCAGTGTACTGACTTGGAAGCAGAGTAGGGTATCTCCAACCATGACTTTAGTGCATTCTGAGTGCTCAAGTGGAACCGATCGTTCTCTCACATTTTTAGCATGGACCCACTCATCCTCTTCTGTTCCAAAACCGATAAATCTTACTAGAACTTGCTGAAATTCGTTAAAAAAAATAATAAGCTTTTATATGTTAAAATTTATAATAGTAAGTACATATGTAATATAGAGATATGAACATCAGTAGTTTAATGTCACGCCGCTTTACATTTTCTAGAATGAAAAACAAATAACGCAAATAATCTGTAGAAATCGAAATCTGAGTGATCAGTCGGAAAAGATGCAAAATAAAATAAAAAAAAAAAAAAAAAAAAAAAAAACCCTTTAGAACTAAAATCCCAGAAAGTATAATAATGGACTTTTTAGAAGGTAAACCGTAAAAGGTACAAACTTACGGGTCCAACTGATTCAAGAAATCTGTGTGTGATAAAACTCTCCACGTCGTACCTGCAAAAAGTATGCCGATATGACTAACGGTTACTAAGCATTCCAATGTAAGTGTACATAATTTTAAGTTTCTATTGAATCTTTATCTTGATAAATGTAAGCTTACCATGAATCATCTGATGATTTTGCCTCAAATTCCATGTTTGACAGATCTAAAACTTTTTCTCCTGCATATAGTAATCAAAATACGCAAAATACACCTCAATACTGAAATCAACGTTGATCGCTTTTTTCTAATTGTTATGGATGCCAAAGAGGTAATTTTGAGGCACCTTTAGACATATCAGATGTCTCGTTAACGTTCTCCAAGGCACAAGCTTCTTGAGCAGGTGGAAAAGTATTGGGGACAGTTAGCGATGTATCTTTTGACATAAGATCTTGCTGCCTAACAAGAAACCAATCTTGAACCTAATATATATGATTACAAATTAACGTGTAAATAGGCGTATTTTAAGAATTTAGTAGTCTTTCTTATTAATGTTAACAAGTATGAAAAAAAAAAAAAAAAGGCAGACCTCAGTACACCTTAAAGCAGGTTTTCCAGCACGACCTGCAGAACGGCTGTTAAAAAATATAAGAGCATTCATTTGGAAGCCTTTCAAGTTAAAATTACTGATTAGTTAATAGTTGATAAGCATCATAAAATATAAAATTTGGTTGTGTTGATATCGGTCCGCAAGATTCCTGTTCATCAAAAGGTTTTAGAATTTCATAAACTCACTTGAATCCACCGGTCAATTTCTTAATGACCTCTAAATTTGGAAGTTGCTCTGATTCCTTTAATACTTTCTCCATCTTATCCATCTGTGATGTAAACAACTCTCTAATTACAAACAAAGATTATGCTTACACATTACTTATAATGATTGTACAAATGCCGATTATACGTATTTTCTAAGGTGATCAATTGTCAAAGGGAAGCTAAGACACCAAAATAAATAAATAAAATACATTCACTTCAAACAAACAGATTCCGACAGTTTTAGCTTCAAATATCATAAGTTTTTGGTTGTGGGAAAAAGAGTAAGAACGAACAAACAAACAAACGTACCGACTATAGTCCCACTCATAGCCAAAGCTACTAGATTTCGTAACGTTGCCAATCAAGTAACGATCGAATCAAACAACATTACATAATACTAATAAAAGAGCTACAAAAAATCAAGAATATATTCATGGAAAACTTCTGTAAAGTCAAACCTGATGATCCTAAGCTACACTAAATCTAACTTATATCTCTGAATTTCGGAGTCCCTAACGAAAGCCAAGACACGCGGTTGAACAAACAGGCCATATAAAACAACAGGAAAGAGGTGTTTGGCAAGACATTTTAAAGGTGATTCAATCTACTATATCTAATGTTGTGTTTTTAAGTAGCAGATAAATCAGTTTCTAGTGTTTGGATAAAAATTTATACATATGAATATATATTATATACCAAACATTAAAAACAGAACATGACAAGTTCAAACAGTGAAATAACAACGCACCCAGCCTAGCCAGATGAAAAGAATGTCTAAAACGTACAAAAGCATTAACATTTCCAAGAATATATATATATATATATATAATCATACAAAATTAAGATAAAAAGAAAATAATGTATATATCCAAGAAAAAAGAAGAAAGTTAATAAAGTGAGGGAGTGTGTAATGATTGACCTCGGGTGTTGTAAAGCCAGAAAAAACCTTCTTATCTCCTCTAAAACGAAGAAGATGATGATCCATGTGTTGTAATTGGGACTCTGAAACCCTAGAAAGTCTTCAAATTTAATTTAAGTTGATTTCAAGGGGGGAAATTGTTTGAATACTTTCAAAGGTGAGTTGCGCCCGTAATTTATTTGGTTGGTATTGATATGACACTGATATTCGTTTAAGGTTAAAGCCCTATAGCGCCCCCCAATACCGCCCCGAGGGGCGCTATAGGGCGTTTTGGATGGGTGGCGTTATGTATATAACAGGCATTTTGGCTGTGATTATTATTATAAATTATTATTATTATTATTATTATTATTATTATTATTATTATTATTATTATTATTATTATTATTATAGATCTGTGAGAGAGAGAAGATGAAGAAGAAGTGAAGAAAAAGAGGAGGGGAAGAGGAGAGAAAGAAGATGGGTGAAGAAGATGGGTTGAGAAGAAGGGTTGGGTAAAGAAGATGAGTATAATAATAATAAAAAACAATAAAAAACAATGATTACCCAATCATTTATAACCCTCTTTCCACTACACCCTCTTTTTCCATAACCCCCATAACTCCCCTTCTATTACTTTTTAATATTTTAATACTCATACCCCCCATAACCCTCCACCACTACACATACACTAACAACTAAAAGAGAAAGAGTTGTATCATGAAATTAAATGAATTATTACTATTTTATGGGCTTGTTTGGTTACCATTGAGAATGAAATTAATCATTACTTTGTATTAGTTAGTAGACCAAAAATATGAAGGAATAAAGTTGTTGGCGACGGTCGTTGACAATGGCTGGTGACGATGAGTAATGACAGTGGTGGTCAGTGGCGGCAATCGTTGGTGCTGGCAGCGGCAAAGAGTGGCGTCAACAATGGGCAGTGGCAACGGTGGTCGATGATGGTGACCGTGGTCAGCGGTGTCGGGTAATGATGGTGGGTGGTGACGACTAGACCTAGCAATTTCAACTCATCTAGTTGAGTTTGGGTTGTTTGGGTTTAAAATTTGACATTTTGGGTTAAAATGGGTTTAATATAATTTTCAAAGGGGTTAGGATAGGTAATTTTAATTGTAGGAAATAAGTATTTGGGTCAGGATGGGTATATTAAAAAAACAAATGGGTCAGGATGGGTATTCTTAGATAACCATATACAAATCTAAATCAAAACTAACCCAACACCAAAAGCGTAGATGCCTCATAGAATTCAATGTCAATACAAACAAAACATTATATCTTTTGCATTTGTTGATAACTCCAGTCGGGTCGAAACAATACAGGTCACTACGGGACGGGTTAGGCTGAAACGGTTTGGGTCGTTACCGGGCCCGGTCGGGCTGAAACGGTCCGATTCGATACGGTACGGGTCAGGTTGAAACGGTCTAGGTCGTTACCGGGCCAGGCCGCGTCGAAACGGTCCGAGTTGCTATTGGACCCGGCCGGGTCAAAACAATCCGGGTCGCTAAGGGACGGGTCATGTTGAAACGGTCTGGGTCGTAACCACGCCCGGCCGGGTCGAAACATTCCGGGTCGCTACCGGGCCAGGCCGAGTCGAAACAGTCTGGGTCGCTACGGGACGGGTCAGGTTGAAACGGTCAAGGTCGTTACCGGCCCCGCCCGGGTCGAAACGTTCTGGGTCGCTACCTGGCCCAGCCGGGTCAAAACAGTCTGGGTCGCTACGGGACGGGTCAGGTTGAAACGGTCTGGGTCGTTCACGGGTCCGGTCGGGTCGAAATTGTCCGGGTCGCTATTTGGCCCGACCGGGTTGAAACAGTCCGGGTCGCTACGGGACGGGTTGTTATCGGGCCTGGCCGGATCGAAACGTTCCGGGTCGCTACCGGGCCCGGCCGGGCCGAAACAGTCCGGGTCGCTAAGGACGGGTCAGGTTGAAACGGTCTGGGTCATTACCGGGCCCGGTCGGGTCGAAACTATCCGGGTCGCTACCGAGCCCGTCCGGTTCGAAACAGTCCGGGTCGCTACGGGACGGGTCAGGTTTAAACGGTCTGGGTCGTTACTGGGCCCGTTCGGGTCGCTACAGGACGGGTCGGGTTGAAACGGTCTTGGTCCTCACTGGGCCCGGTCGGGTCAAAACAGTCCGGGTCGCTACCGGGCCCGTCTGGTTCGAAACAGTCCGGGTCGCTACGGGACGGGTCAGGTTGAAACGGTCTGGGTCGTTACCAGGCCCGGCCGGGTCGAAACGTTCCGGGTCGCTACCGGCCCAGGCCGGGTCGAAACGGTCCGGGTCGCTATCGGGCCCGGCCGGGTCGTAACGGTCCGGGTTGATAACCAGCCCGATAGGGTCAAACCGGTCCGGTTTGAAATGAAATATTTTGTATCCTTAAATTTTTATTTTTTAAGTTTATTTTTGTTTTTTTTATTTTAAATTTGTTTTTTTTTTTACTTTTTTTTATTTTTTTATTTACTTTTTAAATTTTTATTGTTATTTTAATTTTTTTTTTAATCTATTTTGATTTGACCTATCCAAATCAAACCATCCATACTCAAACCCATCCTGATCCAACCCATCCTAACCCATTTTTTTAATCTACCATCTTAACCCATACCCATCCTAACCCAAACCCAACCTGACCCAACAACCAAACCCACCTAACCTACCCATTTTGCCACCCATAGTGTAACACCCCAACCGATGGCGGAAACATCGGGATGTCACGTATCGATGATTGTTCAGTAGCTCATGGTGAATATTGAATTCCATTAAATAAATTAAATGAATTACATACAAATGTTCTAGAATTTGTACATCAAGTTGAATAAAACTATACACATATCTTCAAGCATCAAATCAAATCTTCAAGCAAAATAGAACCTGAAACATGTTAAGTTGAAAATGTTTTGGGTCAACAAAAGTTGGTGAGAATTACATAGGTTTTTGATGATTGAATAAAATGTTGTGCAATTCATGTGTCATGTCAATCTAGTCCATATGTGAGAACATACTAGGAATAAATCGAGTGCATAATCAACCCTGATGACTGTTATAAAATGATACATACCATACGCTCATGGTCCAAAATGTTATACGATAACAAACACCCACGTAACCTTTGTAGGAGGCACGTATCCGGGTGGGATTGTCAGTCCAATAGATCTATCAATGTATACCGCCGGCTGATCAATGTTAATGATTATGCTAGAATGGTGCTTACTCTAATCATGCTCAAGACATAATGCAACATAGAAAACACATAGACACATTGATGATTGAATTGCAATGATGATGTTATAAACATGTTTCACCCCAAAAATGGTGATAAATAGAAAAGGGGCTATGTAAAACTCACTTTGGTAAAATGTTATATCTGTTGAAAATAGTGTGTTGCCCAAATGTATCAAGTATCACCCTAAAATGAGGTAATAAATATGTCTAAGTCTATCAAGTCCACAAATGTATAAGTTCTAGGGCTTCGAATTGGGGATAATTGCTCGTTTGATTAATATTAAAAATATTCGCCAATTGAGAGAAATTTAGTAAATAAATAACCAAAAATCTTTTTATAAATGTTAAATCTAGGATGGTCACAAGAATGTGTTTAAAGTATAAAAATAATTTTTACAAAATTATTTTCCTTAAAATAGATTTTTAAAATCTATTTATTACAAATTGTCAAACTCTAACTTTAATATTAAAAATACTAAAATTAAAGAATTATTAGTTTAAAAATTATATTTCTGCTCTAAATGATCAGAAATAATTTGTATAAAATTTTGGTGCAAAAATGATGAAAATTGGATTTATTATGATTTAATTATGATTAAATCTAACAAAAATTGATTAAAAATATAAAATAAATGATTTTACTGAATTAAAAATTATTTCAGTAAAGTTTAATGTTATAAAAACTTAGGATAATTTTTGTGGAAATTAATAAGATCGTTTTGATATTTTTATAGATTTTTATAAATAAAATAGAATAAACTTGATTTAATTATTATAAATATTAAATAAATAAATTTCAGAAAACTAAAAATGGTAGATGAAACTTTGACATCAGATTTGTTAAAAATAATTTTTTTAGAATTTTTAACAAGGTTTTAATAATTAAAAATGAATTTACAAGTTTAAATGAAATATATATATATATATATAATAAGGCTTGTTGAAAATAATGCAAAAAGGGGTGCCCTTGCTGGGACTCGAACCCGGTTCCTTTCAGTTGCAGGCCATGGTCACAACCACTTGGCCTAGGCCAGTGGTTGTGATGAATCCTGATTAAAATTATATAAATACTCTGTGCCAAAACTAGTTTATCCCCAAATTATAAATATGAACCCTAGAATTTTCAATCAAGCAATTCACACATCTTTAACCCGATTAATGTTAGGGTTTTTGATGTGTGAATGCCGATGAACAAAACCCATAACAATAATTATGCTTACAAGTCTGATTTGTGCTCGATTGCTTGGTCAAAACCACTAGTCAAAGTTGCGAACCAAGAACAAGAACAGAGTGAAATTAAAGAGATTGGAGGTTAAGGAAAGATGTATGAGCGAGTGTTATTGGTCCAGGAACGATTCAATTTATAGGGTAGTGGCTATGGATTCGAATTGGCAAGGTTGACTACGGTTTAATGTAATACGCGTTTATGTGTGTAATTGGTACGAATTGGTTTGTATTTGGACGCGAATTGATACATAACAGGCCGATAATCTCGTGTCCAAGTCATCCCATGCGTTAATTGTGCCAATCACAGGTCAAAATATGGAAAAATTTTTGGGTCTAAGCTGCTGCTGCTGTTTCGCGTAAAGGAGAAGGAAAAAGGAAGCAGCAAGGCGGGTTTAAATATAATACGGGTTAGGATTAAACCAACATAGAGGTGTAGACCAGGTGGTAGACGCGTGTTTGTGGTGTGGAGCTTGTCCGGGTTCGAAACCCGGGTGGAACAGAAAAAAAAATCCCCTTTTTTTTTTTTGAATAAAGCTGATAAGAGGAGGGGTGTTTGGGCTTGGTTTTGGGCTGGGCTTCAGAAATAAAAGAAAAAAAGGGGGTGTTGGGTTGGGTTTGAGGTTATAAACTTGGGTTAAAGATGGTGGGTTAGTATGTAGGTTTGATTAGAGTTTGTTTTATAATTATTATTATTATTATTATTATTATTATTATTATTATTATATATATACACATATACATACATATATATATATATATATATAAGTTGTGAATGAGGAAAAATAAAGACTTTACCACATTTTTAAAACGTAATACTAATAAGGGTGTTTATAAAAAAAATTCGGGGGAAAATTTCGCGATGTTACAGTCTCCCCTACTTTTAGGAACTTCGTCCCGAAGTTAAGAGAAACACTAGGTTAGCAATTGATCGACTACCGACACTCTTGATAAAATTTCACACTACCTTAATGTACCTGTAAATTCACGATTACGTTCCGGACCGTAATAACCAATTTACCTTACATTAGGGTTTTGCGTCCTTTTATGACTTTCCGACTGTTGAGCAGGTCTGATAGTCTCCACCAGTCGTTGAGCAGGTGGTAGGGCCTCTCCTGACTGTTGGAAAGACATGATGACCTCTACCAATCGTTAAGTAGGTTGTTTGGTAGTCAACTAATTGTTGTACAAGTAAGCACGTATGATCATAGATATAACAATTAGTTCATATTAAAACAAGCATGCACACAGATGTTATGATAATGCTAGAATTTATTACTTGAATCAAAAAGCGTCAATACATAGATTTAAAGGTAGACAACATTTAAATGGTGGGACTTGCTGTTAAGTAGCTGGAGGGTCTTGATCTCTGTTTAGTTTAGGGCATCGGTTACGGAAGTGATTTGGGTTTCCACATTCATAGCATAACTACCAGGGTTGTGAATAATTGCAGTCAGTTGGGCATCAATACCTCTGTTGTTTTTGTTGTTGTTGTGGTTGGTGTTGTGGTTGTTGTTACTTTCCTCTTGGTTTCCACCACTGTTATTGCGAGTGCTACGACGTGGAGACATGATCCGTAAGGGACACAATGAAGGTTCAATGTGGCATAAAATGAATGAGGTGATATAAGGAATGTAATCATTTATTCATTAATTAAAACGAATAAACGAAAACGTTGACTTATCAAAGACTCCAGATTCTAATAACATATGAAGACATGCTTTAGCCTATAAGTGAACACTCATCCCGAGAATTCCCAGGTAGGCATCCGGGTCCCTCGTCTGATTGGGATATATGCGCAATGCCAGCCTAGACAGAAGACTCAGAATACAGGCGTTCACCCTTCCAGATTGCACGTGTTCGTTATTAAAATCTAGAACTTCGACGAGATCTCAAGGTGGTTCAGGTTAAACCTTATCAGTCTAAGAGTGAATCCAGTGATGGTGAGCAACCTTCTTGTAGGAATGAAAGTAGGGATATGAAGTAGGAGGGAGATAGAGAATAGCAAGAAGCAAGTACTTGTTATATCCTATGGTTATAGACTAGATTATTTTTCTAATAACCTAATTCCCTATAACCATGGCTCTGATACCAATCTGTAACACCCCAACCGATGGCGGAAACATCGGGATGTCACGTATCGATGATTGTTCAGTAGCTCATGGTGAATATTGAATTCCATTAAATAAATTAAATGAATTACATACAAATGTTCTAGAATTTGTACATCAAGTTGAATAAAACTATACACATATCTTCAAGCATCAAATCAAATCTTCAAGCAAAATAGAACCTGAAACATGTTAAGTTGAAAATGTTTTGGGTCAACAAAAGTTGGTGAGAATTACATAGGTTTTTGATGATTGAATAAAATGTTGTGCAATTCATGTGTCATGTCAATCTAGTCCATATGTGAGAACATACTAGGAATAAATCGAGTGCATAATCAACCCTGATGACTGTTATAAAATGATACATACCATACGCTCATGGTCCAAAATGTTATACGATAACAAACACCCACGTAACCTTTGTAGGAGGCACGTATCCGGGTGGGATTGTCAGTCCAATAGATCTATCAATGTATACCGCCGGCTGATCAATGTTAATGATTATGCTAGAATGGTGCTTACTCTAATCATGCTCAAGACATAATGCAACATAGAAAACACATAGACACATTGATGATTGAATTGCAATGATGATGTTATAAACATGTTTCACCCCAAAAATGGTGATAAATAGAAAAGGGGCTATGTAAAACTCACCTTGGTAAAATGTTATATCTGTTGAAAATAGTGTGTTGCCCAAATGTATCAAGTATCACCCTAAAATGAGGTAATAAATATGTCTAAGTCTATCAAGTCCACAAATGTATAAGTTCTAGGGCTTCGAATTGGGGATAATTGCTCGTTTGATTAATATTAAAAATATTCGCCAATTGAGAGAAATTTAGTAAATAAATAACCAAAAATCTTTTTATAAATGTTAAATCTAGGATGGTCACAAGAATGTGTTTAAAGTATAAAAATAATTTTTACAAAATTATTTTCCTTAAAATAGATTTTTAAAATCTATTTATTACAAATTGTCAAACTCTAACTTTAATATTAAAAATACTAAAATTAAAGAATTATTAGTTTAAAAATTATATTTCTGCTCTAAATGATCAGAAATAATTTGTATAAAATTTTGGTGCAAAAATGATGAAAATTGGATTTATTATGATTTAATTATGATTAAATCTAACAAAAATTGATTAAAAATATAAAATAAATGATTTTACTGAATTAAAAATTATTTCAGTAAAGTTTAATGTTATAAAAACTTAGGATAATTTTTGTGGAAATTAATAAGATCGTTTTGATATTTTTATAGATTTTTATAAATAAAATAGAATAAACTTGATTTAATTATTATAAATATTAAATAAATAAATTTCAGAAAACTAAAAATGGTAGATGAAACTTTGACATCAGATTTGTTAAAAATAATTTTTTTAGAATTTTTAACAAGGTTTTAATAATTAAAAATGAATTTACAAGTTTAAATGAAATATATATATATATAATAAGGCTTGTTGAAAATAATGCAAAAAGGGGTGCCCTTGCTGGGACTCGAACCCGGTTCCTTTCAGTTGCAGGCCATGGTCACAACCACTTGGCCTAGGCCAGTGGTTGTGATGAATCCTGATTAAAATTATATAAATACTCTGTGCCAAAACTAGTTTATCCCCAAATTATAAATATGAACCCTAGAATTTTCAATCAAGCAATTCACACATCTTTAACCCGATTAATGTTAGGGTTTTTGATGTGTGAATGCCGATGAACAAAACCCATAACAATAATTATGCTTACAAGTCTGATTTGTGCTCGATTGCTTGGTCAAAACCACTAGTCAAAGTTGCGAACCAAGAACAAGAACAGAGTGAAATTAAAGAGATTGGAGGTTAAGGAAAGATGTATGAGCGAGTGTTATTGGTCCAGGAACGATTCAATTTATAGGGTAGTGGCTATGGATTCGAATTGGCAAGGTTGACTACGGTTTAATGTAATACGCGTTTATGTGTGTAATTGGTACGAATTGGTTTGTATTTGGACGCGAATTGATACATAACAGGCCGATAATCTCGTGTCCAAGTCATCCCATGCGTTAATTGTGCCAATCACAGGTCAAAATATGGAAAAATTTTTGGGTCTAAGCTGCTGCTGCTGTTTCGCGTAAAGGAGAAGGAAAAAGGAAGCAGCAAGGCGGGTTTAAATATAATACGGGTTAGGATTAAACCAACATAGAGGTGTAGACCAGGTGGTAGACGCGTGTTTGTGGTGTGGAGCTTGTCCGGGTTCGAAACCCGGGTGGAACAGAAAAAAAAAATCCCCTTTTTTTTTTTGAATAAAGCTGATAAGAGGAGGGGTGTTTGGGCTTGGTTTTGGGCTGGGCTTCAGAAATAAAAGAAAAAAAGGGGGTGTTGGGTTGGGTTTGAGGTTATAAACTTGGGTTAAAGATGGTGGGTTAGTATGTAGGTTTGATTAGAGTTTGTTTTATAATTATTATTATTATTATTATTATATATATACACATATACATACATATATATATATATAAGTTGTGAATGAGGAAAAATAAAGACTTTACCACATTTTTAAAACGTAATACTAATAAGGGTGTTTATAAAAAAAATTCGGGGGAAAATTTCGCGATGTTACACATAGTGAGGACGGTGGGTGGTGGCGGCGGTGGTGGACAGTGGGTGAGGGTGGTGGTCGGCGACGACGGTAGTGGGTGGCATGGTGATGGTGCCGTCTGTTAGTGGTGGTAGAGGGAATGGAATGAAAAAAAAAATATGGGGTGGATGGAATGAATTTTGGGGTTAGAGGGAATGAAATGGGAGAGGTAATACTTGATTTAGGGCTGACAATTTAGACACGAACATGATAATACGACACGAACCTACACGTCCTTAACAAGTTTCGTGTTTGATCTTAACAGGTTCGTGTCTTAAACAGGTAGACACGATAAGATCTTAACATGTTTTGTGTCTAAACAGGTTAAAGACCTGTTAACATGTTAAGCGCCCGTTAAGACGCGTTAATAATTTTATTAAAAAAAGTTATATAAGGAGTGTGGGTATGCTTTATACATATGCGGATTAAAGATCAAGGAACCATAATTTTCAATTTTCAAATCACAGAGTACGGACATATACATCGCTCAGTCATCCCTCCTCTTCATTCTCAACTCCACCGTCCTCGTTACCGGTCCATCGTTCCCATCCGTTGTCACCCATCACCCGTCCGTCGTCACCTGTCGTCCTTCTCAACCCCAGCGCCACTCAGTCTGTCACTCATTGGTTTGTGGATACGTTTTGCAAAGCTCCGGTGGCGATGTTGAATAAGGTGGAAAGTATTATGAGGAGATTTCTTTTGTGACACCCGACACGTTTGGGTCAACATTTTATAAACACATAAGTCTACCTTAGCGAAAAACGTTTATTAAACATACTTGACGGGGTCAGTCGAGTCGGAACACAGTCCGTATTGTCCAGGGTTCAATGATTCGGAGGATCATTGGGTTAATTACACACACACGTTACGAGTCCCGTTGTTGGTGAATTACATAAACTAATTAAGTGTATGTGTAGACTAATTGTCGTATGGTGGATTATATGCTTAGATGTGTTTAAATGATGTGTAGATAATCATCCGTGCTTAAATATGTTAAGCATAGACTAAGTTTGCATGCTCGTATGTTAAGGTGCGTTAAAATGCGTTAAACACGACAAACTAGAAAACTAGGAAAAACATAAGTCCTGGTTCGACCCTTAGCAAAGGGGCGAACCTGGAATGTGGAAATGAAAAAGTTTCATTCGACCAGAACATGCACATTCGACCCTGTGAAAGGGGCGAATGTGGGTACATTCGCCCAGGTGAAAGGGGCGAATGTGGACATAGTATAAATACCACACTTTGTCATTTTTCACCATTTCACAAACCCTAAACGCCTCTAAACACTCTCTAGCAACTTTAAACATTGGGGAAGGAGTTTTGCTCTTGTTTTCCTATAATCTAACCTACAAACATCTTCTACACAAAGATCTAAGGTGTGTTCTTCATTCTAAATCATTTTTAAAGCATTTCAATTCGTTTTCATTAAACCCCAAGAGTCCAGATCTGATTCAAACATGTTTTCATGGATAAAAACCTTCCTAATATCTTTCTAAGCAAAACCTATTCATAAACAATGAGTTTTCATACAAATTAACATGTGTTAATGGTGTTTTATGTGGTGTTATGTATTGTTTGATGATTGATTGCTGTATAGATGTTATAACAATGATCTAGGACTGTTATTGATGATGATTTATGATTGAGATAGGTTACAATTGATTATTGATGGTGTTTTGTTCATTTTGGGGATTTTGGGTTAGATCTAGGGCTTGTTCATGATGATGGTGATAAGGATATGATTGGGGGTTTCGTGTTCATGATAATCTGAGTATATTAAGTTGATTATTGATTGATTTCAGAAAGTTTCCTAATTGGGTAAAGATTGCATGCGTTTGATGTGACATCTCCATAATTTGCTATTTCGGGTAACTTGTAAAACGAACGGATTTCGGGATAAAATTGGTAGGGTTTTGTAGGAATATGTTAATGATAGTTGACTGCTGTGATTGGTGATGTTTCGTGATGTTTTCGGACGTTTATATGCGTTTTGGTGCGTTTTATGAAATGCTGATGCAAACGGGCGAACGTGGCTCTCATTCGACCCTTCGTGTGGGCGAACGTGGCTCAAACGGGCGAGCGTGGCCCAAACGGGCGAACGTGGCTCAAACGGGCGAACGTGGAACAAAACGTGACTCAAACGGGCGAACGTGGCTCAAACGGGCGAACGTGGAAATGGGAAAAACCACATTCGACCATCTGATGTCCGGAATGAGATTTTTGATGCAAACTAAGTGTTTTATGCTTGAAACTTATGTGTTAACTTTATGTGCATGACTAATTGATGTAATGGGTCACCAACGGGATGTCGGGTCGGTCTGGGATGTCCGGTCAACGTTTAAACACACTTTTTAACACACGTAGTCAAGATCTGGACAATCAGGGACTAGTTAGCCTTCGGGTTAGTAGTCATCACACTTATGTAAACTCATTGATAGGTTGTCACTAGTTGGGATTATCATACACGTGTTGGATTTCTAATTATCAGAAGACGCACTCTAAGGTGAGTTCACGGCCCCTCTTTTATACATTTTTCTCTCGGGGGAGAAGCATGCCACACGTTTTAACAAATACAACGTTTATCTTTTGAAACGCAACACTTATGAAACATAACGCTTTTGAAACGCAACGCTTTTGAAACGCAATGCTTTTGAAACGCAACGCTTTTAGAAACATGACGCCTTCTGGGAATGTGACTCTTTTAAGAAACGTGACACGTTTGGCACTTGGCATATTTAACATTGGCATTTGACACTTTTAAACATTGACACTTGGCATTTGGCACTTGGCGCTTGGCACTTATTTACTATACGACAAAACCTAAGTCCCTATTGAAACCATGAATGTGCGGGGCACAACGGGGGAAATGTGGATAGATCTATCGGGCGTGACGAACCCACCTGACGGCTGGGAGCCGGGCGGGTGCATATTGTCTCTACTTGACACTTGGCACATGGGCAGCAACTCGAGCAACGTTTGTCAGTAATGGTTTTAGCAACACAGTCGTAGTAGTAAGGGAACATTTGTTATTTACTTGGAACTTTTGCACACTTGGCACTTTATGAGGAATTGCTTTACACATGAAAACGTTTACGAACTTAAAACCTGTGAACTCACCAGCATTATATGTTGACGTCTTTTTGGCATGTTTTCTCAGGTCGCTAAGGTAGCAGCATTGAGTATAGGCGCACGGAGTCTCACGGCGTCTAGGGATCATATGCATGTTTTGTTAAACATTTCAGACTTTGAGTTTTACTTTTAAGTTGTAATAATACATTTTGCTTCCGCTGTGTTAGAACGGTTTTGAAACTCAATGGTAGTTTACGTTGTTTTCATATCATATAGATGTCGTTTATTGTGACCGTTGACTTGGATCCTGGTGTGTCACGCGCCTCGCGGTAAAACCCCGCATGTGGAAATTTGAGGGTGTGACATCTTTGGGGTGGTTCTGTAACAACCGGCAAAAATAAGGTAATTCCGTACAAATTGATTAATATATGATTAACGTAATTAAATGCAATTATGTGTGATTTAATTATCAAGGCCTTAGGAGATAGCAATTTCCAAATAGTGCATAGGAACGCATACGTTTAATGGTAAAACATGATTGGATCATGTGCGAATAAACTATCCGGTATGGACGTTGGCAGTTACCCGGTAATAATTAAATAAACGAAAAGGATCCCGGACACCCAGGATATAAAATAAAGGGTATTTCCACAAAATATAATGAGTTTTGGAACTCCAAAACCATAAGTGGAAACGTCTTGTACAAATCTCCCGGTAACAAACAAAATGCGCGTACCGCACCCGATACGCGTATAACTCATAATTTCACCCGGCAAAGGCCTAAATAACCAATCAACGCTTGAATTAGACTATATTTAAGGGTTATTAAAGGTATTTTTAATGTCCGAACAATGCGCGATTAAAACCTGAAAAGTACCCGAACGACACCCGAACGACGAGGGATTTAACTTAACAAGTATTGGGTAAATATTTGGAGTTGTGGACCCCACCTAAGCCACCAAAGGGGCCGGCCTAAATGGCCACATTATCTCCTTGCTTTGTGACATAATTATAACCTATAAAACCTATATTAACAAGCATGCATGGTAAAGATAATGTGTAAGATTTGCAAGTACAAAGCATGATCAACTTGATTGCTTTTTCATAAAAGATTTCGGCCCTATGGCCATATAATCCAAGACCAAGACAAATCATATCATTACCTAGTGCACATGCTTGTAAGAAGATATTACATAAAGATCTCATGTGTAATCTTGGAAAGATTATAAAAGATTGCAAGAGATTACATATCCAACTTAACCACACAATAATCTTCCACTCTCTCTCCCAACTCACGGCACACACACACACTACCAAATCCATCCAAGATCACCTAAGTACACACTACAATCTCCATTAGATTACTTGTAATAGTTGGAAGATATGGAGGGTTTATAAAAGGAAAGCATGTGGTGAATACTTGGATATCAAAACAAAACAACTTCCTTCCCTTTTCCTCCCTTGTGGCCGTAGGTTATACCACCCACACACACATCATTCTTTCAAGATCAACACTTCCAAATTACTCTTAAACATCCATCATCCAAACCCCTATTGTGTGTTTCAAGCTTGGAGCTTAACCATTAAGGAAGAACACACTAAACCCCTCTCAAAATCCAAGGTTTTGTCTTCCCTAGCCTTGTGCTAGTAGTAAGCTTCTTAACCTTGTTTTTGATTATTATTATTCATGTATGTGTTCTTAGAAGCAAGTTGTACATGAAGGGTTTAAAAGGTGGTCTGAACATAATCTTTAATAGGTTTTACTTGTGTAAAATAGATGATTAAAGATATGTAAATAAATCATGGATTTGATGATGATAAAGTAATGATCTTGAAAATATATAAAGTTTACACTTAAACTAAGTAGGATGATGATTTGGCTAAGATTTGTGGAATGAACTTGAATATGTTAAAAAGTAACTTTAATCATCTTATTATGATCATCCATGGTATAATATATGATGGAACATGTTAGAAGTTCAAGAATAAAGAAGATGAAAAACTAAAGTTACTTACTTAGAAGAATGATATTTTGTTAAAATGGGCAAATACATAAAACACACATACAAGTAGTCTTATATATGGAATATAAGACTAACAAAAGTGTTTTGATACAAAAATAACTTACCAATAAAAAGTTGAATCTTCAAAGTCTACTATTTTGAGTGAAAAATGTTAACTTTGGAAGATAGAGTGGAAAAATGCAACATTTGAAAGTTAAGGGACTAATATTGTAACTTTGAAAGTTAGAGGACTAAAATGGATATTTTAGAAACTATTAGTCCAAAAATGCAAGGATGGAAAGTTTGGTGGCAAAAGTATAAGTAATAAATTTCTAAGGATGATTTGGGTAAATACTAGTAGATATACTTGGGTATTTTTGTATAAAAGTATATTTTTGAAGGTTATAAAAATATGGATGGTATTGACATAAGGATTTTTATAAAATAGAGATTTTATAAAAATATTAAACAAACTTGAGAAACTTATACGAAAATGAATACTTTTATATAAATGGGAATATAAAAGTATTGGAAACATTTTTGTAGTTAAGTTAACAAGTTGGATTAAAAATACTTAAGTATTTTAAATCTTCCAAGTAACATGTGTTAGGAGGAAGAAATATGGATAATATTTCTATAAAACACATGTTGGGAAAAACTTGGAAAAATTAACTAATCGAGCTAAGATACCGAACTAAGACGCGTTAACGAAACGTACACGGACAAAACATGAGAAAATGCCATTGCGGCAAGATGAGAAAATATATATTTTTAGGAAGTAAAATATATATATACATGGGTGAAAACTAACAAACACTTTCCTAAGTGTTAAAGGAATTATTCGTGGGAGAAAAATATAACATAAACAAATAAGACGTTAAACAAACGTATATACTTAACAAGAAAAATTACACATTTATATGTATGTACGCTCGTCTCGGCAAAACTCTAGTATATCTACTTAATGGGAAAGTAGATATGTGGGAAGGAAAGCCGCGACGAGTAGACAAAGATATATATGTGTATGCCGTACCAACAAGATCCTAGTATATTTATTTGAATGGGAAAATAAATATACGGTATGGTGAGTTGAATCGGGTGTTAAGAATATACAATCGAACGACAAGATCTTAGCATATTTGTTTAAATGGGAAAACAAATGTGTGGCAAAGTGAGTCGGGTCGAATGTTGAAATATATATTATATCGAGCGATGCGATCTTAAGTATAATTATTTAAATGGGAAAATAATTATATGTTAAGTGAAGTCGAGTCGATGATAATAAGGTACAAGTTAAGGAAATATTAACAAGAGTAATATATAACTTGTAACACAAAGGGTAATCTAACGCCAACGAAACCTAGGATACGCGCTTAATTAAACGGGATTTGGAATAACTTGTGGTCGGGAGTTGGGTGTACAACTTGCCAAGGCACATGCACTATAGGAATAGTGACTTATACGTCTAGGACGTTTGTAGGTGCGAGACCCTCTATGCTATCTACTTAGTGAGCCAGACAGTGTTTCAGGTGAGTTTCACGGCCCCATTTTACTGTTTTAACTGGGGGAAAGATATGTTTGTCAAACGTTGTCACATGTTGAAATGTTTTCAAAGGTTAAAATGTGATAAGTGGTATGATGAGTACTTGAGCAGTGATCGCCACTCGGGGTTGAGTCCTCTCTCCCGTAATCATTAATTCAGGGAAATGAAACCGAAAGAATATTTGGATAGTACTATTGGTGCCTGACAAGGCCCACCCCTAATCGATAGCGTCGATTATGCATCGGCGTATGCCTGGGGTGCACGTATTCTGAAATTAAGTCGTGGGGTTCCGAGGAACGACTTGGAGCGGGGCATTATTATTAGTCTTGGTTTGGTTATGGGGCTCAAGGGGTTGCTCATCATTATAGTTTGTAGGAGCTAGCTACTCCTTACAAAGGCCACAAGTTGTGCAGGTTTCGCACATGTTGTAAAAAAACGGAATATCGATCGACAAGTTCCTAGTATAATTATTTAATGGGAAAATAATTATACGGTAAAGTGAGTCGAGTCGATGGTTGTGAAAATGTTGCTGTTATGAACTAAAACCTGTGAACTCACCAATATTTTATATATTGATGTCTTTTTAAACATATCTTTCAGGTAACTAAGTGCTGAATAGATATGGGGCTAGTGCGGTGGAATTCGGGATGTCGGATACTGGTCGGGGTTTCATCTATTGTTACCATCGGGTTGGAATATAAACGGAAATACCCCCACATTGAAACTTAATGTTCATTGTCTCATGAAATGCTTTGTGCAATATTGTAACGAGATACTCATTTTCGACATCCTAATAAATTGATCTTTTCTAATTAAATATAGTTTGTGTTAATCTTGACTTTGATATGCTTTCGAGCGTTGCGCCACGTGTTTCCGCCATTGGCGTGGTGTGACAGAAGTGGTATCAGAGCCAAGGTTATAGCGAACTAGCATTTTTGAAAAATCTAGACTATAACCGGTTTCGGCTTGAAGACAAAATTTTCAAAATCAAAACACAACAAAATATTTGTTTAGAAAAGAAAGAAAATGTGTACATGGGATGTACAAGGGGAAATTCCGACCGACTAGCCATGTGTGTCAATATATGAAGTATTAGATAATACGGATAAGATGCTTATAGTAGGAATCCGATTTTCTAAGATTAAGTTAATACATATACGTAGTACGGATATTTTGCCAGTAAGGTTGTTGTGTCACGCTTCACATTAGTCCACACTCCTGCATCGATCACCGGTACCAGCCAAGAGGAAGGATACTGTGGTCTACGAGGAGCCTACCTGCTTGCCTGTAGACGGGATGATCGGAAGGACTAATCTCTATCGCGATAATGGATGTCGCCACGTTGTTTATGACTTGGAGGCGAAACTAGACCAAGCCTTTTTGTTGTATGAAATCTTTGTTTTGAGATCAGGAAGCTCGGAACTAGCGGGCAACAAGATTACCTGGCAACACAAATTATCATTACGGGTGCACACGTAATAATAGTTTGGGGTGCACGGTAACCTTGGTGGGCGCTAGGGCCGGGATTGGTGATCACTCCTTGTCTTAGTTGTTCTTGTTCTTTAGATTCAGTCTTAGTTTTGATTGGCCAATGGGTGAAATGGGAGGTCTCGTCGACGTCCCTTTATTTTGATCCTAGCAAACCTAATGAGCTTTCTTCGACATTGCCTTTATGGTACGAGCACGGAAGAGCTCGAACGTCTATTCATATAAGTAATCTGACACAAACCCTCGCTCTAGAAAGGAATGGGAGATGAAAGCTTCCTTGTGTAGGATGTCTCCACCACAAAGTTCTTCCAAAAGGAGCGGGCATACGAGGATGCGCCGCCTACCGAAGAGACGAATGCCCGGTACGATGCGAGGAATGCTAAACTTGAAACCCAACGAAGACTGAGGGTGCGTCCCTGCTAGACTAGTGCGTTTAGAGAACGGGACCCTGCGTGGATTAGATATGAGACTCGTGGCCGTGTGCTGCGGTGTTATCATAGTGAATAAGTCATGTTCGATCTAACGCATGCCCAGGTTGTCTTCAAGGGTCGAGTATTTTTCTTCTCCTGTAGGAAGAACAGAATCGAAGTTACGGGATTAGGAAGCTTGATCATCGTTATTCTGAAGGCTCGATAGCCTCGTCTGAATCAACAAGTATTGGTTGCTTCCAGGCAGTCATGGACGGATAGTGAAATCGGCATGTCGCCTCACACATCCGCGAGTCATAGGGCTTTGCTAAACTTTGATGATGTCAGAATTTCGGCCACTAATCATGACCGCGACATGGTTTGCCAGTGATAGGATGACGGCGTGTAGTAGAACAGCAAGCCCCAGTCGGCGTTTGGCGATGGACTCACTCGGAAGTGCATACGATTAACTCGTGGGAAGCCACTACTCGGTGTATTGAGTATTCAAGTATGGATTAACAACCTTTGCAATAGCGCTGGATCGTGTTCGGAAGATGAATTGTGATGGACTCAGCATGTTGGTACTTGTGTCATACCACCTTCCTAAGGTGCAAAGGTTATCATCAGACTCCTCTATCTACCTCCTGTTTGTTTTTCAAGGATTATTGGAAGCCTCGCTTCAGTCGATAAACGCCAGAGTGGGTTCGACACGGGTACCGTGCCTGAATCCGTCATAAATCCTAGAAAGTGGAACCACACTTTGGGAATCGCAATCGTAAGGGTGTTCCGTAATTGTCAGAATGTCGCAAGACGCTTTTTGCTGACATTGAAATTCCCCTCGAAAATCGAAGGACGGACTACTGTAAGTGGTCACGTTTATCTGGTAAATCGAACTTACCCATGGGACGGAAATCCCATTGCCCTTGTGGCAATAACGTTCGTCACCCTCGTCATGACGACGAGACTAGTAATCTATTAGGGGCGGCAATTGACGCGAAGTGTTTTCCATCAATCCCCATAGATATTGAGACGTTGCGTTCCCTCGTTACGGTGATTTATAAACTAAGGTTGCAAGGTCCATTCGTTGTGGACACGGTGACCTGTCTAATCTCTTGCCGCATTTCGATACTCTCACGGCGTGGCCTATCAGGAAGAAAGTCCACCGGCCTCGCTTGAATGACAGAGAGGCATTCCAGCTAATTACTATCGGTGCTAGATAGCATGTAAGGAGACCCTAATGAGAAGAATGACTCGGCTGGTTTGCCAGAGTCGGTATCGTTTTCATTTTATCGTGGTGTATCGATAAACCGTGATCCATCTACCTCTACTTGCTATGCTCGTTGTGACCACTATCCTTGTTATCGGGAAAGATGTAGGTTGATTTCCAGGTCCTATGGATGCTGATTACCACACATATAATAACTTCGACGAGTCTAAGACTCCGGTCGAGCCTGACGTTGTTGCTCCTGTTATTGTCCTATAGCTCAAGCGAGCCCTGTTGACGCTATTAAGTGTGTAGCTCTCGCTGAGTTTGTTGTTGTCAGTGGTTCGATAGCACTTATCGGGCTTGATGTCGTTGTTTCTATGTCTGTTGTTGAGTTTATTGTTGTCATTGTC
Source organism: Ambrosia trifida (assembly GCA_028751855.1). Lineage (NCBI taxonomy): Eukaryota > Viridiplantae > Streptophyta > Magnoliopsida > Asterales > Asteraceae > Ambrosia > Ambrosia trifida. The sequence continues at coordinate 129,475,377 of CM054125.1, read as the reverse complement.
TGTACAGTCCATATTGAGCTTGATGATGTTGTTCTATGGCTCTGCTCGGGTTGACGTTGTTGATATATTTGAGGCTCCTGCAGAAGTGAATGATATTAACGAAGACGTCTCTATGACCCTTTCCAGGCCGCTATGACCATCTATGTGTCTTTGTGGAGTTCGTTGTTATTAATTCCATTCTCTTCGAGGCTTTCATTGAACTACTAGTTATCATTCCTTGGGCTCTTAGGAAGCCTAACATTGTCAATGGTTCTTAGGCCTCAGTGGAAACTGTCGATGTTTCTGTTGCCATTGTTTGAGTGACTCATAACAAGCCTATGGTCGTTCTCTCCATGAACAATATCGGCTTGAGAAGTCAGCTGAATTATGTGGAACCCGTCATTCCCATTTACGTTATGACGACTAATGCGCCGGCCAATCTAACCAATTCCTACCATTGAGCCTATGGAGGTTAGGCTCAAGGCCGAAGGTACGGAAGAAAATCCCACCTCCACAAGTGATCTGAGACGCACGGGGATGCGTGCTCACCAGAACGGAATTTTCTGTTGATATGGGCTGTGGATCTTCCATATTGAGCATCATATTGACGGGTGCATTCATGCTGCTGTGTTACCCCCAGCCATAGTGCATGCTCGTTATTACATTATAATAGCTGATTACGTATTCATGTGGTTGCGCTACATTGCTGATGATGCATTCCTGTTGTTTACTGCTCCTGCAGTAGTGTAGCCTTGCCGTCGTATTTCTCTGTGTCATGCGGTTCCTGTTGCAGTGTTGCCTTGTCGTCATGCTTCTCGGTTTTCGTGTCACTCCCGGGCGGTGTCCCCTTATTGATGTGTTTCGTGGATGTATTGCTACAACTGTTGGATTACCTTGAGGACGTGATGATTTGTCGTTTGCATCGCTCTTGTTTCTCTCGGAATGGAGACATCACCTAAACCCCTCGTGCCGTCATTGTCCTATTTGTCTGTTTGTGTAGTGCCGACGTTGATTATGTAGGATTTCAGGTGTCCAACGGACTTTCTAAAAGTCGTGCTTAGACACTCTAGCCTTAGTGATTACGTGTGTATTCCCCTAAAGTCTGAGTCTCGTGGTCGTCTGAGTAATTGACCGAATCATGTGTCGACCCCTGTATATGCTCACGCACTTCGTGAGCGGTACATCCTCAGAATCTGTGGCACCAGTGCCGCTATGTCCAGCCCTAACCTTTTACGTGCAATTTGGTCGCCCAACGACCGGTTATGCAAATCAATGTCGGGAAGAAACCCTGTGATCTGCACGTGACAAGGCGAGACTTGCCTTTGTGATAAGGGATTTCGAATACGTCTCGAACCTGAAGGTATCGAGTATTTACGAGCGATATTATGATCTATACCTTTGGGACTAGCAAGAGTTGAAAGGTTCAAATCATTTATTGCTCACTCCAGTGGATTCATTTGAAGTCATATATACCGACGTGTCATACTGATGGTTATGGAAATACCATTGTGGACCCACCCATGGGCGTGCATTGGTGAAGTCCCTGGTACGTGATTAAGAGGCTTTATGAACCCTAAATCCAGAAGGGCGTGTAGCATTATCTACTCTATAAAGGTGCTACACTACCGGGTTGAGATAGTTGATCGTCTCGACCCTTCAATTTATGTTGTTATTCCTCTGACGACTGGTTTACCTTGGTATCTTTGCGTGGGACTCTTGGAACAATGGAACCACTTCGACCGTGGGTCGATACTAGTGTTCCCAGTCATCTTTAAGTAGCATTGCTCACGCTAGAGCAAAACCCCTTATCCTTGATAGACGCTGTTGGAGACACCATAGTAATGTGAGCTGCCAGGTCAGGGCGTATGGCACCTGACTAATCAGGACGAGTTTGAAGGCTTACATATCCCGCCCATATGTGTGACTACCGAGTCATTGAATGGGATGCCTTATGGGAAGGCTCGGGACTATTACTTGAGGTGCGATCTCAGTCGTTCGTTCATTGTTCTAAGTAACGACTTTGGCGCATGAAGCTGTCAAGACGTGAAATCTATGTCAAATGCATGCATCTATGACTCGATTTCACCATTTACTCAAAAGGATTCCGAAGGAATGGGACCTTCGATGAGTAAGGGTTCCGGTTTCAGGACTCATTCCACTCAGATCTCCGCCAAGGATCGGAAAGCCAATTTAAGGGCGTGTGGTCTGTATTATGCAGGATTGACTCACTAGGTTGCTAATGACGATAGGACACCAGTGCCCGTAAGACACATATAACAGGACAAGTACTGGATACCCATGTTTTGGGTAGCTAATGGTGTTCTGTATACTTGTCACAATGGGGGCCAACGTGTTGATATGTCTTAAGAAACCTTATACTCTGTTCATTGCGACAACAACTTATGATGTTTCATATATCTCTTTCCGATATTGACCTATGTGCTGGAAGCATTTGGTCATTAGTGTTTGAGTCGACTGGTAATTCTCGAGGATTGTGGAATCGTACGGCCCTGGGTGTCGTATATACACTGCTTACTGTCAGGGAACTGAAGGGTGAAAGCGACGCAAAAACTTCCGACCCCCATCAGTCCCTACTAGACGCCCTAGTACCATTAACCACAACTGCTCAGGAGGAAAGTAGCGATTCAGTACCTAGAGGATTCTACGGAAATAAAGTCCCATTTTGAATGTGGTTGTTCGGTCGACAAGAACCTAGTATATTTATCTTAATGGGGAGGTAAATATACGGTAAAGTGAGTCGAGCCGAAGGATAAATAAAATGGGATACCCGACGAGGTTTCCAAGGGGACATTTATGTGGTGCGGTAAGATCACCTGTTTGACATCACCATGACACCCGAGGTGTCCCGGGGTCAGATGTGACCCAAGTGATGATTGATTGTTGTTTGGAGCCCTCTCATTCCTTACTCACCTATAGCTCCGAGATGAGGCATTGGATAGCTACCTATACTCTCGGAGGGTCGTGGCTAGGCACCGGATTGCCGACTTACATTATATCGGATTGTAGTGGTCACTCTACCTCAAGTTCGACAAACTTTGTATACAAGCATGGGATACTCGATTTGAGACGAGTATGGCTTGTCATTCTCGGACAAATTGAATGTACTTGACGGAATTGTTCCGTGTTGACACGATTGATGTTCGTGGCAGATCGAACCCATGAGCTTCCTCACCAAAATTTCCTATGTGATAGGAATTAGCATCCCAGTGTTCGGGGTGTACTACTCAAAGCCCTTGGAGGGCATACGTGTAAATCTCCAGTGCGTCGAATGACAGACGGAGATAGATACATAACCTGGTCTGAGTTATTCGAGAGATGGCCAGTAGATCTTGCAGATTAAAGACTGTTTGGATGAGATGCGAACCTATTAAGGAGTCATACAGACAAGGCGTAGGCCTTAAGAACTTCGGTCTAGTAATAGGTTTTCACTGAGAGTCATACTCCGAAGAGGTGTCAATAAGCTTAGAGTTTGTAGTAGGCCAAGTTCCTAATACTTCGGTGGTACGGAGATATCGATCAAAATTGGCCTCGTGATGAATAAGCTTGAATTGTCGCAAGAGCTTAGTGGGACTCTTAATGAATCCCGCAAGTCTGGCCTGAGGAAGTTTTGGTCAATTCCTCGACCGGCGGAAGTCCGGTTGACGATAAGCTCTACTATTTCGGGAAACCGATAGATGTGTCAAGGTGGGATGACCAAGAGCTTAGTCGTAGTTGAACTATGACATTGTGTTTGTTAGAGCACTAAGCGTGAGCCGAGCATGAATCTGGGCTCACTAGGAAAGAGGAGATCTCATGAAGCGCAAACACCCCGCCCTGTTCAAGGATACTATTGTGATGGGTAACTTGAATTGAATTCCGGGACGGAATTCTCTTAACGGGGGGAGAATGTAACAACCGGCAAAAATAAGGTAATTCCGTACAAATTGATTAATATATGATTAACGTAATTAAATACGATTATGTGTGATTTAATTATCAAGGCCTTAGGAGATAGCAATTTCCAAATAGTGCATAGGAACGCATACGTTTAATGGTAAAACATGATTGGATCATGTGCGAATAAACTATCCGGTATGGACGTTGGCAGTTACCCGGTAATAATTAAATAAACGAAAAGGATCCCGGACACCCAGGATATAAAATAAAGGGTATTTCCACAAAATATAATGAGTTTTGGAACTCCAAAACCATAAGTGGAAACGTCTTGTACAAATCTCCCGGTAACAAACAAAATGCGCGTACCGCACCCGATACGCGTATAACTCATAATTTCACCCGGCAAAGGCCTAAATAACCAATCAACGCTTGAATTAGACTATATTTAAGGGTTATTAAAGGTATTTTTAATGTCCGAACAATGCGCGATTAAAACCCGAAAAGTACCCGAACGACACCCGAACGACGAGGGATTTAACTTAACAAGTATTGGGTAAATATTTGGAGTTGTGGACCCCACCTAAGCCACCAAAGGGGCCGGCCTAAATGGCCACATTATCTCCTTGCTTTGTGACATAATAATAACCTATAAAACCTATATTAACAAGCATGCATGGTAAAGATAATGTGTAAGATTTGCAAGTACAAAGCATGATCAACTTGATTGCTTTTTCATAAAAGATTTCGGCCCTATGGCCATATAATCCAAGACCAAGACAAATCATATCATTACCTAGTGCACATGCTTGTAAGAAGATATTACATAAAGATCTCATGTGTAATCTTGGAAAGATTATAAAAGATTGCAAGAGATTACATATCCAACTTAACCACCCAATAATCTTCCACTCTCTCTCCCAACTCACGGCACACACACACACTACCAAATCCATCCAAGATCACCTAAGTACACACTACAATCTCCATTAGATTACTTGTAATAGTTGGAAGATATGGAGGGTTTATAAAAGGAAAGCATGTGGTGAATACTTGGATATCAAAACAAAACAACTTCCTTCCCTTTTCCTCCCTTGTGGCCGTAGGTTATACCACCCACACACACATCATTCTTTCAAGATCAACACTTCCAAATTACTCTTAAACATCCATCATCCAAACCCCTATTGTGTGTTTCAAGCTTGGAGCTTAACCATTAAGGAAGAACACACTAAACCCCTCTCAAAATCCAAGGTTTTGTCTTCCCTAGCCTTGTGCTAGTAGTAAGCTTCTTAACCTTGTTTTTGATTATTATTATTCATGTATGTGTTCTTAGAAGCAAGTTGTACATGAAGGGTTTAAAAGGTGGTCTGAACATAATCTTTAATAGGTTTTACTTGTGTAAAATAGATGATTAAAGATATGTAAATAAATCATGGATTTGATGATGATAAAGTAATGATCTTGAAAATATATAAAGTTTACACTTAAACTAAGTAGGATGATGATTTGGCTAAGATTTGTGGAATGAACTTGAATATGTTAAAAAGTAACTTTAATCATCTTATTATGATCATCCATGGTATAATATATGATGGAACATGTTAGAAGTTCAAGAATAAAGAAGATGAAAAACTAAAGTTACTTACTTAGAAGAATGATATTTTGTTAAAATGGGCAAATACATAAAACACACATACAAGTAGTCTTATATATGGAATATAAGACTAACAAAAGTGTTTTGATACAAAAATAACTTACCAATAAAAAGTTGAATCTTCAAAGTCTACTATTTTGAGTGAAAAATGTTAACTTTGGAAGATAGAGTGGAAAAATGCAACATTTGAAAGTTAAGGGACTAATATTGTAACTTTGAAAGTTAGAGGACTAAAATGGATATTTTAGAAACTATTAGTCCAAAAATGCAAGGATGGAAAGTTTGGTGGCAAAAGTATAAGTAATAAATTTCTAAGGATGATTTGGGTAAATACTAGTAGATATACTTGGGTATTTTTGTATAAAAGTATATTTTTGAAGGTTATAAAAATATGGATGGTATTGACATAAGGATTTTTATAAAATAGAGATTTTATAAAAATATTAAACAAACTTGAGAAACTTATACGAAAATGAATACTTTTATATAAATGGGAATATAAAAGTATTGGAAACATTTTTGTAGTTAAGTTAACAAGTTGGATTAAAAATACTTAAGTATTTTAAATCTTCCAAGTAACATGTGTTAGGAGGAAGAAATATGGATAATATTTCTATAAAACACATGTTGGGAAAAACTTGGAAAAATTAACTAATCGAGCTAAGATACCGAACTAAGACGCGTTAACGAAACGTACACGGACAAAACATGAGAAAATGCCATTGCGGCAAGATGAGAAAATATATATTTTTAGGAAGTAAAATATATATATACATGGGTGAAAACTAACAAACACTTTCCTAAGTGTTAAAGGAATTATTCGTGGGAGAAAAATATAACATAAACAAATAAGACGTTAAACAAACGTATATACTTAACAAGAAAAATTACACATTTATATGTATGTACGCTCGTCTCGGCAAAACTCTAGTATATCTACTTAATGGGAAAGTAGATATGTGGGAAGGAAAGCCGCGACGAGTAGACAAAGATATATATGTGTATGCCGTACCAACAAGATCCTAGTATATTTATTTGAATGGGAAAATAAATATACGGTATGGTGAGTTGAATCGGGTGTTAAGAATATACAATCGAACGACAAGATCTTAGCATATTTGTTTAAATGGGAAAACAAATGTGTGGCAAAGTGAGTCGGGTCGAATGTTGAAATATATATTATATCGAGCGATGCGATCTTAAGTATAATTATTTAAATGGGAAAATAATTATATGTTAAGTGAAGTCGAGTCGATGATAATAAGGTACAAGTTAAGGAAATATTAACAAGAGTAATATATAACTTGTAACACAAAGGGTAATCTAACGCCAACGAAACCTAGGATACGCGCTTAATTAAACGGGATTTGGAATAACTTGTGGTCGGGAGTTGGGTGTACAACTTGCCAAGGCACATGCACTATAGGAATAGTGACTTATACGTCTAGGACGTTTGTAGGTGCGAGACCCTCTATGCTATCTACTTAGTGAGCCAGACAGTGTTTCAGGTGAGTTTCACGGCCCCATTTTACTGTTTTAACTGGGGGAAAGATATGTTTGTCAAACGTTGTCACATGTTGAAATGTTTTCAAAGGTTAAAATGTGATAAGTGGTATGATGAGTACTTGAGCAGTGATCGCCACTCGGGGTTGAGTCCTCTCTCCCGTAATCATTAATTCAGGGAAATGAAACCGAAAGAATATTTGGATAGTACTATTGGTGCCTGACAAGGCCCACCCCTAATCGATAGCGTCGATTATGCATCGGCGTATGCCTGGGGTGCACGTATTCTGAAATTAAGTCGTGGGGTTCCGAGGAACGACTTGGAGCGGGGCATTATTATTAGTCTTGGTTTGGTTATGGGGCTCAAGGGGTTGCTCATCATTATAGTTTGTAGGAGCTAGCTACTCCTTACAAAGGCCACAAGTTGTGCAGGTTTCGCACATGTTGTAAAAAAACGGAATATCGATCGACAAGATCCTAGTATAATTATTTAATGGGAAAATAATTATACGGTAAAGTGAGTCGAGTCGATGGTTGTGAAAATGTTGCTGTTATGAACTAAAACCTGTGAACTCACCAATATTTTATATATTGACGTCTTTTTAAACATATCTTTCAGGTAACTAAGTGCTGAATAGATATGGGGCTAGTGCGGTGGAATTCGGGATGTCGGATACTGGTCGGGGTTTCATCTATTGTTACCATCGGGTTGGAATATAAACGGAAATACCCCCACATTGAAACTTAATGTTCATTGTCTCATGAAATGCTTTGTGCAATATTGTAACGAGATACTCATTTTCGACATCCTAATAAATTGATCTTTTCTAATTAAATATAGTTTGTGTTAATCTTGACTTTGATATGCTTTCGAGCGTTGCGCCACGTGTTTCCGCCATTGGCGTGGTGTGACAGGTTCGAGCGAAGATAAAAAGATAAGTTGGGTTGTGTGGGGGAGGGTTACTAGACCAAAAAAGGCGGGAGGGTTGGGAATTAGTCGTCTTAAAGACATCAACGAGGCTTTGCTCCTAAAATGGAGTTGGCGGTTCAAGAAGGAGAGTAGTAGTCTTTGGAAGCAGGTTGTTAGCGGATGCCATGAGTCCAAAAATAAGTGGTTGTCACTCCCTCTTTCGTCTAATCAATCAGGATGTTGGATCGAAATTGTGAAAGTATGAGATCATTGTATTCCGGATGGGAGGAAATATAACTCCTTCTTTTTGGCATAGTCGGAGATGGCAAAACGCTTAGGTTTTGGCTTGATTGGTGAATCGGAGATGCTCCTTTAAATGAAGTGTTTCTGTCTATTTTCCGGTTAGAAAAGTACAAAAACGTCCTGGTAGAGAATAGAGTTTCTCTTAGTTGTGAAGTAAAAAATTTAGTGTAAGAATGGAAAAGGGATCCGAGCTCACAGTAGGAAGTTTCAGATTTGTTTGGGCTTCTCAAATTAATTCATGACTATTCTTGGGCTAGTGGTTTGGATTCTTGGAAATGGCTTGGAAGTGGTCAGGGTATTTCACGGTTTCTTCGGCTAATGAGTTGTTGTCTTCTTCTCATACTTATGGAGAGTATTTTCAAAATGAGATGGAATGGTTGGATTCCTCTAAAGTGTAATGTTATGGCTTGACAAGCGGGTCAAGACAGACTACCAACTAGACTTGAGCTAACGAAAAGAGGTTTGAATCTTCAAGACGAGTTGTGTCCGTTTTATGGTGAGTGCACGGAAACGTCAGATCATTTGTTCATGGGGTGTTTCTTTTCTACGGAGATTTGGGCTCGGATTGCTCACTAGTGTAAGTTGGGCCCCATTTACGCTTTTGTAGTGAAGGATCTTCTGTTGATTCCGAATCATTTGAAGTTGAGAAAGGTAGACTCGAGGGTGATGCACAAGATTGTTCCCACTACACTTCGGTGTTTATGAATTGCTAGAAATGAATCGGTTTTTCAAAGGAAGATGGCCAAGGCTGTGGATGTCATGGCTAAGATTAAAGTGTCTTTGTACCTTTTATTTTGATGTAACTTTTGGCTTTCCTTATGGTCCTTGTTTTGAGGACATACAAGAAGTTTGTTTGGTGTGAATTAAAGTTATTTTTCCAAAATAAAAAAATGTGACTAAGAATTTAGTAAACTGTATAACACACTAAAAAATTGAATATTCTTGTGATCAAGTCTTAGAAATAAAACATGAATAAAATTCACAATTAGTAAAAAAAAAAAAAAAAAAAAAAAAATCCTGATCATGTGGCCTAGTGGTAAAAGGGCCGGTTCTCTCTTTGGGGGAGCTGGGTTCGATCCCACGGGAGGCATGTGATGGATACCCCCACCCTTGTGGTGGGGTAGGTGGTTGGGAAGTGATGGAGAGACCCTTGATCCTTGTCGTCATGGGTTCGACTCCTGATCCCTCCAGGTTTTATCGGTTCACTACCGTCGTGCCTTCGGGCGGGTTTGTGGGCCGGGTTTTCCCTGGAACAGGAGACGGGTGGGCCGAATGGCTCTGTCCGTACGGACTAAAGAAAGCAGAAGATATTTTAGCCATTTGCATTAAGAAGACGCAAGAAAAGCACTTCGAATTGTTGATTAATCGCCAGAGATAGCTTAGAACCAATCGTTCATTATCTAATGGATCTTTCCGTTCTCATACACTTTTTCTATTTGGGTTGCTAACTCAACGGTAGAGTACTCGGCTTTTAAGTGCGGCTAGGTCTGGGGCCCCTTTCAGCCATTGGGGGCCGCGTATAGAGTACCCGGCAATACTTTAATTGATTGTTCAAAAAAAAGTAAAAAAAAAAAAAAAGAAGAAAAAAGAAAAAGGAAGAATTTTTCAAATCTTGAACAAAAAAAGCATGAGAAAGAATAGGAAACGCCAATATTAATACGGTCACTCTCCTACGTTTTCTCTTTAACACACACATATAACTCACATTTCTCTGGTATATCATACTCTTCCACACTCTTGCATTCAAGTTCCCATATTCTTTTTTATAAAATCACATCAAAAAAATCAAAATTTCTTGATTCCATACGTTTAAACTTGATTATCATTCATCCAAAAGTTAATAAAAAAATTTGTGGTAGGTCATGCACGCACCTTTGTTCCCTTTGTTCCTTTCTAATGGCAAATGCTATTTTGTATATCGGTTTCGGGTGTTTATTGTTGCGTGTTCTTGTCACATTTTCAGATCATTATAGGTTCATCATGGGAGAATATGATGAGGTGGATAACAATGATATTGTTGCTCAAGGATCCCAACTTGCTACACCTTGGAACATGTCCATTTCCAGGTTATTCGGATCGATTTAATAATATTATTGAACAAATGCTATTGCATTATGATCATATATATTGTTTGACACTTGTTGGTTGTTACATATCTTGTTATTCATATGCATTGTTTACATATAAGATGTTTGCATGATGATCTAGTGGCTATGCATTGTTGCGCGACCCGCGCCTTAACAAAGGGCTAGCTTTCACTGAAAGAGAAAGAGAGACTCATTATTTAACCGGGCTTCTTCCTCCCACAATTGCTACTCAAGAACTCCAAGTATGTTAATGAAATGTGTACACAATGTTCATGTTGTTTTCTTGGTTATTTTGTTGTTTGTTTTCTTGATCATGTCTTGATTGTTTTCTTCAATATTATTTTTTTTATTGTTTTCTTGATCATTTTCTTGATTGCTTTCTTGAATATTAATTTTTTTGTATTGTTTTCTTAATCGTTTTCTTGATTGTTTTCTTAATCGTTTTCTTGATTGTTTTCTTGATTGTTTTCTTGACCATTTTCTTGATTTTTTCCTTGAATATTATTTTTTTTTAATTGTTTTCTTGATCATTTTCTTAACTGTTTTCTTGAATATTAAATTTTTTTTGTATTGTTTTCTTGATCATTTTCTTAATTGTTTTCTTGATTATTATTATTTTTTTACTGTTTTCTCGAATATTAATTTTTTTTACTGTTTTCTTGATCGTTTTCTTGATTGTTTTCTTGATCATTTCCTTGATTGTTTTTTTTTTTTTTTTTTTTTTGATTATTTTCTTGATCATGGCAATTAGGAAAAGAAAGCGATGCAAATGATCCGCCAATATGAGGTTCCATTGCAAAAATACATAGCCATGATCGGTCTTCAGGTACTTTTCAATCAAGAAACATGAAAACAGATGATTCATCAACTGTTATGATCATTTACACGCGGTTTACTTTGATTTATGTGTTTTGTAGGAGAGAAACGAGCGCTTGTTCTACAAGCTTCTAACTGACCATGTGGAGGAACTACTGCCAGTTGTTTACACTCCAACAGTCGGTGAAGCCTGCCAGAAATTCGGGAGCATTTTTCAGCGTCCGCAGGGACTTTACATCTCTTTAAAAGACAAGTATGGTTTCATTTTAGTGTTTTTTGTTATAAATATAAAGTTAATTATTTATAGTGTTGTGTAACTTTACATCAGAGGGAAGGTTCTTCAGGTTCTGAGAAATTGGCCTGAGAGGAACATTGAAGTGATTGTTGTGACTGATGGTGAGCGAATATTGGGCCTCGGCGATCTTGGTTGCCAGGTATGGTCTTTGATGCGCTATGAAAATGATTATGATGTTCAAAAGCATAATATGTTTATCCAAACATTAAAAACTGATTATTTGCGTGCAGGGGATGGGGATACCTGTAGGAAAACTTTCTTTGTATACCGCACTTGGAGGAGTTCGCCCTTCAGCTGTAATTAAACTAAATATACTTTCGTTTGCAGCCTTAACTATAGCATTTTGAGAACTTTATAATAGCTAGTTAACTGCGGTTTTTTAATATATGTTACAGTGCTTGCCTATAACCATTGACGTCGGGACAAACAACGAGAACCTCCTAAACGATGAATTCTACATTGGTCTTAAACAAAATCGTTCACGAGGAGAGGTTTTGTTCATTCTTGTTACCTTATTTTGTTATTTTGCCACCAGGGGCGAAGCTTGGTTCGCCAATCGGGGGGGCCGGACTCAATTTTTTTCGATCAGTAGTGGCAAATCGGCGGGGGGCCGGACTAAATTTACATACGAAAATCGCAAATTTCCACTACTGCGCCAAAAAACAGGGGGGGGGGGGGGGGGGGGGGCAGGGCCACCCTGGGCCTCACAATGCTCCGTCCCTGTTTGCCACCCCTATTGGATTAAACAACGTCGAATAATTATGTATGGTTTGATGTAGGAGTATGATGAGTTGTTAGATGAGTTTATGAAGGCAGTCAAGATAAACTATGGAGAAAAAATCCTTATTCAGTTTGAAGATTTTGCAAACCACAATGCATTTACATTGCTTAATCGTTACCGCACAACTCACCTTGTTTTCAATGATGATATACAGGTGATTAGCAGCTTTGAATTAAGCCTGTGTGGTTAGAAAACATTCACAAATGGTTTTGTCTGTCGGTTTTTGTTCAGGGTACTGCATCTGTTGTTCTTAGTGGGTTGCTTTCGGCTTTGAAGTTACTTGGTGGCACCCTCTCGGATCATACGTTCTTATTTCTAGGTGCCGGAGAGGTATTTGTTTTTGAAAATGCAATGACTAGTCGTTGGTATATTACCAACGACGTTTATAAAGTTTAAGTTCTTAATTGTCGCGTGTAATCTTCTTTCTTTTGTGTAAAGGCTGGTACGGGAATTGCAGAACTTATAGCGCTGCAGATATCAAAGAAGACAGATATAAGCATAGAAGAGGCGCGTGAAAAGATCTGGCTCGTTGACTCCAAGGTACGAGAAACATATATCCTAATGTCTGTCTTAGCCTCTGAATGCCACCTAGCGCAAGTTGCGCTTTACCTCGTGGCCCCACTAGCTAGCAGTGTATTAGTGGGGCTACGTAAATGAGTTCAACACTAAGAGAAGCATGCCTAAAATGTGTAAATAATTTATTTGACATAGGGATTGGTTGAGAGTTCGCGTGCAGAGTCCCTGCAACACTTTAAGCTTCCATGGGCTCACGAGCATGAACCGATCAGCAATCTACTAGACGCTGTAGAGGTACAAAGCCTGTATCCATTTACCGCCTTTTTCTTTAACGCAAAACATGCTTATATTACCTCATTATGTAGGATATCAAACCGTCGGTATTAATAGGAACATCTGGTGTGGGGAGACAATTTACACAAGAAGTTATCGAGGCCATGTCATCTATTAACGAGGTTCGTTTACTTCTCAAGCCCGATAAATAATCATTTATTCTACAAAACTCTAAATTGATTTTATCAAATGGAGTGCAGAAACCGCTCATTATGGCTTTATCGAATCCAACCTCACAAGCTGAATGTACTGCAGAAGAAGCGTATACATGGAGCAAGGTACTAAAACAGTAAAACTACTAGCAAGTTTTGTTCTGTTTCAGCGTCTATTCTGTTACGTCGTGTATTCAACTTCTGATCTTTGTAGGGTAAGGCTATATTCGCTAGTGGCAGCCCGTTTGATCCTGTAACATATGAAGACCAAGTATTCGTGCCTGGCCAGGTCTAAGCCTAGCCGAAAATCACTTGAACTATTTCATTATCGTTTTCTGTCTTATCGTTTTTTGTCTTATCGTTTCTTTAAAATATGCAGGCAAACAATGCATACATATTCCCAGGATTCGGTTTGGGGTTGATCATGTGTGGCGCAACACGCGTCCATGATGATTTACTTCTAGCAGCATGTAAGTGACATTCGCATCTTTGAGGCGTTATAAGTTATAACCAACGATTATAACGACTATGTTAAATTAAATCCTAAACTGTTCATACAGCTGAAGGTTTAGCATCACAAGTAACAGATGAAGACTACGAAAAAGGGATTATATTTCCGCCATTTTCATGTATCAGAAAGATTTCAGCACATATTGCAGCCCAAGTAGCCGACAAGGCATATGAACTCGGTAAGCCTTTACGTTTAATTTTACAAATTAGAATAAAACGTTCGCCAAATATATAATGTTAAACTGTTGATTTTATTTTCAGGTCTAGCGTCTCTTCTCCCTCGCCCTGATGATCTCGTTCAATATGCCGAGAGCTGCATGTACTCCCCCATCTATCCCAACTATCGCTAATAGATATATTTGCGCGTTTTTATTATCTACGCCTCGCGACATGAAAAAAAATCATTTTGATATTTGACAAATAAACAGTTCTATAGTTCTATTAAAATTTTATAATTTTAATTCCAATCATAACATTAGATAGATAGAATGTAAAGAAACATAATCCAATTCCCTACAACAATAATCCTCCATTTAATGTATTCAAATCTTTAATTCTTCACTGTTTATCCTCACTCTTTTCTTCTGCACCGGATACTCTTGCGTCTTTCATTGACATGTTACCTAGCCCGTTAAATTACCAAAGCGAACCATCATTAGCGCAGTGACAGATAACTAGTAGTATTGAATGTCATTCTTACCACTCAAAGATACAGGCTCACCGCCAGATGGTTTTATAGAGGAATTTGGTAAGAAACTCGTTGACCATGATCCTCCATTTGATCCAGCTAGGGTCATAATTACTTCTGCCTGAAACCGAATTTTCAACCATTAATCTATAGAACAAAACTTGTAATAGGGTACTGCTGTACATACCCCCCCCCCCCCCCCCCCCCCTTTATCATACGAGCCACATAAAGTGTGATAAAAGGTTATACAAGACTTATGACTTTGCCAGCAGTGTGCACTGTCATATCAGGCACTTCTGTGGCAGTATAAACCTCATATGAACATCAACAATCATACGACCCGTATGAACATTATGACCCGTATGATGTGCCAGTATTACAGTATAACACCTCATTCGACCCTGTATGACCCATACGGCCCATATTAGCAGAACAGTTAGAATTAAACAACAGTATGTATCTTGACCTTGTTTGGATGAACATCATCAAACACATGGGCTTGACCACCATAAAATATGGTCATCTGGCGACTAACGGACGCAGACCCTTGATGACTGCAATAACATGGGTCAAAAACAGTAAATCTCAAACCAAACATCAACTACATGACTAATTAAACCGAGTTATTAATCTTACGGTTGTGGAGTAGACGAACCAGGCTCAGTATTACCAATAAGAGTCTTTAACTTGCTGCTGCTTGGTTCAGCTACAGAGCTCAAAATCCCTGACCCTTTGATCCCAGTTCTGGATCCTTCATCAGCAGCTGACTGGGACATCAATGGGGAGCCTGCATTGGAATCTTTGAACCTGTTTGAGTTCGTTACTGGCTGATAACTGTAAGGTACAACTTGAGCGGCGCGCGGAGGGTACTGTAGTACAGGCCCAACATTCACAGGGATGGCTCTGTCCCATTTAGATGCATTGGTTGGTTGTACATTGTGTGATGATGATAATGTTGGCCTCATTTGATGCATGCCCATGAATGGTTCATCTTCATGGGGCCATCTTGGTCTCTCTGCACCCACATTTCTCAGCATCTGACACATAACATATTATACATTAGAATGGGTTCATGTGCTACATTATTATTATTATTATTATTATTATTATTTCATTTACAAACAAATAACAGAATGGATAATGTTTTCTATGTGTATTGAATGACTGAAAACCAGATCTTTTTTATATATTGGGATTATAAGGAAAATGATAACGGTAAAGCTAACTAACTAATGATAATGATAAAACGTCAGTAACTTTACTAATATTAAAACTAGAAATGGAATAAAATATGCTAATATGCCCCCTAAAGCTGAACGGTCAGAGCTATATGTAGCTTAAAACAAAGTGTAGCAAATTAAGTACATGACATACCTTCATCAAATGTGAGGTCTCAGGAAAATCTGGTCTCAGTTGAGGGATAACCTCTCTAGAAGGCGGCAAAAATCCCGAATCAGAGTGACTGCGTTTACTGCCCGAATATCGAATCTTGGAGCTTGAAAGATCGGTTTTATGACCGAAGAACGGCACCCCTTCGAAAAGTGTTCCGGCATGCCTTTCTGCCATTGTTAAAACCAGATGATCACATCATGAATCAACAACATAAATATTAAAATTAGCCATAAGAATGAGTGAGTCAATAGGTGACTTTAGCTTCAAATTTCGCAGTCGTTTTCTTTATTTTTTTTTATGAAAACCACATGTTGTGTATCATTAATCAACTATATATACGGATACAATAACGATAATTACAATAAAAATATTTAATAAAATTATAAGTACTAATAAAGATTATAAAATAAGGAATTTAGGAACCATACACCTCTTAATTAAGAATGATACACCCTGGTCCACATCATGCACCAATAGAAGCTTGCCACATACCCCAGAATGTGATGTCACATGGTGTATGAAACCCAGAAAGTCCCAACCCTAACTAATATATTGTGGCTAAACTAACCTACTTAAAAGATACCTACCCTATATATGAAACAAATCATAGGACATTGTGCATCAGGTAGGTATGTACTGAATCCAATGAAATCATGTAACAATAACATGTAATTAATGCATCAACATTTATACTACCAAATAGTCACACAATCTTGATGAAAATATGGACCAAAATTCAAGAAGAAAAAAAACTAAATAATTTAAAGAAAATAATTAAAAAAAGAAAAAAAAAAAGGAAAGAAACAGTGTTGGTTACCAGAACCCAGATCAGAGGCGGTGGAGACTGGTCCACCGCCACGGGCGCTGCCAGAGGCGGATGAACCGTCACTGGCGGCGACAAAGTTGGCTGCGGGAACACATCCGCGGCCAAGAAAGTCATGTAAAATAGTGGGTTTGACATCATCCTCAGTAGCAGCATTGTTGTTATTATTGTTGTTGTGTTGAGCCATAATATTTAATAAAGAGGATGCAGCCATAATCTCATCTCAAATGAGATATAATTGTCATCATCATGAGAGAGAGAGAGAGAGAGAGAGAGAGAGAGAGAGAGAGAGAGAGAGACTGCAAAAGATAGAATTGTATGTTTAAGAGAAACAAAGGTTGGTTTGTATGAAAGAGAATAAAGCAACAGATTTGTGTTTGGAGGAGAGAGAAAGGGAGAGCATTAAAGACCAAAAGCTTGTTGTTGTTGTTGGTGTTGTTCTGCTGTTTGCTCTGTCCTACAGTGTGGATGTTTTGTCTGAACTCTTTCTTTCTGAGAATGTGTCTGTCTAGAGAGAGAGAGAGAGAAAGAGGTTGGATGTACTAAGTTAACACTTTTACTTTGATCATTACTCCATAAACCTAGAATCTCATTTACCTTTGTATTCATAGGCTACTTTAGATTTATTTATTGGTATTGGTTAATAAGGGGAGGGGGACTCCATAGGCGTTTTCGACTACGGTTGTTATGCGGTAACACCGTTGTCACCTTCTTGTTATAAAGGTTAAAAAACTTTGCAGCTCGACATTAAGTAACCGAGCTACAACGGTTCAAAACATTTGAAAGTTGGCCGTTCTGATCATTCACTGAGCTGCAACGGTCGAATTCTTTTTTTTTTTTTTTTTTTTTTTTTAACCATTTTACCTATAAAAACTCACCATTCTCATCCCATTTTCACCTCAATCGTCTGAGCTCGACCATGACCCAACCTTCAATATCCAATCTTCACCTCTAAACCATCCATTCATCCGATTTAATCATGGTACGTTGGACCGAGAAGGAGGAGGAGATCGCGTTGGTCACCGCTTATATCAAAGTCAGAGACTCATCGACACCGTCGCGACTATCCTTATGGCCTTGTGTACTAGCTCAACTCAAAGTGCTAGTGGGTAGATCCAACCGCACAGTTGATTCACTTCACTGGAAGTGAGAGGACCTCCATAAGAAATATGAGCGATTCCATACTCACTATCGAAGAACCTTTGGAGGATGAGGGTGCTGATACAGCCGAGGACATGGCCATTGGGGTCACCCAAATTGAGTACCAAAGTTGGTACGACGAGGAATTTCTACATATTTCTGCATGGCAAATGTTAAGGTCGCGCTTAGATTAGTTTATATTTACTTAGTTTAATTGTGTTTTTTTTTCTAGTTTAATTGTGTTATGTTTAGTTTAATTGTGTGTTTTTTATATTAATGTTTGTGTCTTTTATTTTTGTGTAATGTTTGTGTTTTATTAATATAAATGTATTTTTATTAAAGTTTATTTGTTCTATTTAAATGAAAAAAAAAAGATTTTAGACAAAGCCAGTGTTTTGATGATTCTAAGGCATTGGGTCCATTTTGACATGACGGAGCAGGATTGGTTAGGGCTAGAGTAAGCACTCTTGAGTGCTTATTCCTCCCTAACTTATTAAGATATCCAAAGTTTAAGGTGTTATTCTTCTTTAGAAAAATAAAAATAAACTATGCTAGGATGGCAATATTTTACAAGGGTCGAGCCATGCCAAAAACGGATTTGAATAAACTAAAATCGTTTTAAAAACCATATTTTTTTAAAGTTAGAATCTAAGTAACTTGTAATCTTATGGTATCAAATAGTGTAGTAAAATGATTTTTAGGGATGTACTAGTGAACATTTGCAAGTAGTAAGTTGGTTATATAAAAAAAGTAAGGTAGCAACAAAACATATCTTGATACAATTAAAGGACGTAGTAAAACTTAGAGAAGAGAGAGAACAGATAGCAAGAAACAAATATCATTTTCTTTTATAATCTACTAGTTTTTATCTCGGGAGCGTCCCGGGTTGAAATATCTTATATAAAATAATAAAATATATTATTATTATTATTATTATTATTATTATAAACAAATCTCTGCCATAAGTTATCATATTCAAATATAAAAAAAAACGAATCTCTGCGCCGGGGTATAAATCTAGTGCCATTACAAATGAATTCGGAAGTTTGTAATCGATCATTCTAAAAAGAACTAACATGAAATAAGAAAAAAAAAAGTTAATTATTGAAATATCGAACGCATTAGTCTAAGGGTTATGTGATGCGTTAAAAAAATCATGGGTATATGATCGGGTATGTAGTTCAGGTATTTGGGTATGTTGTTTCGGGTAATCGGGTCGGATATCACCTAATCCCAGACCCGACCCAAACCCACAATTTTTTTTACTAATCCCAAACCCGACACAATACCTGTCGGGTTACAAAAAATAGTCATTTTTTTCTCCGATTTTTATATAGCACTATGGTACTCGTTGAAAAGATAATAAAACGCTCGTTAATTTGGTGTAATTTTTTTCTTTAAAAAATCTCGTATATAAAAGATATTAACGTTTAAAAGTTATGGGAGGAAACACGAGAGATAAAATAATAAAGGTTTAATATTTAGATTTAGTAGATTATGTATTTAATAGATTAGGTTAAAGATTATAATAGATTAGGTTAAATCATATCTATTTCTTTTTTTTAATTGGTTTAGAGTTGCCACATCACATCCCATGTGGCATCTCTCAAAGGAGAGATTGCATAAGAGTATGACATGTAGGATTAATCCCTTTGCAATATATATATACTAGCTTATTACCCCGGGAAGGTCCCGGGGTTGAAAAATTTAATATGATTTAATAAAAAATGATAAAAGAAGAAAACTCAAATCACGAAAAGAGTGAATAACTTAAACATAATCAATCTTAGTTAAAAAAACATTTATTTAAAAAGTTAAAAAAATAAAAAGCATAAACCATATTAAACATAATACATTATTAAAAGGATAACCTTCAACATATAATCATCTTCACGTAATTTAAAA
Organism: Ambrosia trifida; assembly: GCA_028751855.1. Taxonomy (NCBI): domain Eukaryota; kingdom Viridiplantae; phylum Streptophyta; class Magnoliopsida; order Asterales; family Asteraceae; genus Ambrosia; species Ambrosia trifida. Next base: position 129,455,693 of record CM054125.1, on the reverse strand, counting down.
TATGTTACAATTTGACTTTGACTTATATAGATGTAGAATTCATGAAGGGGGTTGAAAAATATAACTATTCTAATAATACTAATAGTAATAATTATTACTCTTGTAATTAAATAAATAAAAAAAATAACCTTGTTATAAGGTGACACCATGTGTTGCAGTGTTGCGCAATTCTTTCTCCTAGCTTCTCTTGATGAAGTATACCTATCCATCTTTAGAAGAGTAAAATTCTAATGATAACATGGCGATTGGGCTGAATTTCAACATCGTAGATAAGAACCTGGTTTAAAAGAAAAATCATGATTAATGAATAACCTGAACACTTTGTGTTTTTTTTTTCTGTACGAACATAACCCCACAAAAAATAGTCGTTTTTTTCTCCGTTTTTTATATAGCACTATGGTACTCGTTGGAAAGATAATAAAACGCTCGTTAATTTGGTGTAATTTTTTATTTAAAAAATCTCGAATATAAAAGATATTAACATTTAAAAATTATGGGAGGAACATAAGAGAGAAAAATCTAAATTTATTTTTAAATTCTTTTTTCCTAAAATAACTCAATTTAATTTTAGTAATTGAGAATTGAGAGATAGAGAGATAAATTTAGGGTTTTATGTTTATCTTTTTTTTTAATTAAAAAAGGAAATAATTTAAAAACAGTAAAATCTTTCAATTATGATGCCACGTGGCAGTTTCATGGAGAGGTTGAAGGCACCATTGCACGCCACGTCAGCAATGTTCAATTCTTTTATATATATTAATAGATATATATATATATATATATATATATATATATATATATATATATATATATATATTGCAAAGCTAATAATCCTACATGTCATTATATTATGTAATCTCTCCTTTAGAGATGCCACATAGGATGTGATGTGACAAATCTAGACCAATTAAAAAAAAATATGGTTTAAACTAATATATTAAATACCTAATCTACTAAATATAAATATTAAACATTTATTATTTTCTCTCTCATATTTCCTCCCATAACTTTTAAACGTTAATATCTTTTATATACGAGATTTTTTAAGGAAAAAAATTACACCAAATTAACGAGCGTTTTATTATCTTTCCAACGAGTACCATAGTGCTATATAAAAAACGGAGAAAAAAATGACTATTTTTTGTGACCCGACAGGTATTGTGTCAGGTTTGGGATTAGTTTAAAAAAATTGTGGGTTTGGGTCGGACCTGGGATTAGGTGATACCCGAAACATTTACCCGAAACCACATACCTAAATACCCGAACTATATACCCGATCATATACCCATGAATTTTTTAACGTATCATATAACCCTTAGACTAATGCGTTCGATATTTCAATAAATAACTTTTTTCCTTATTTCATGTTAGTTCTTTTTAGAATGATCGATTACAAACTTCTGAATTCATTTGATATTATATAATATTTTGTAATGGCACTAGATTTATACCCCGGCGCAGAGATTCGTTTTTTTTTTTATATTTGAATATGATAACTTATAGCAGAGATTTGTTTAATAATAATAATAATAATAATCATTAATCATATATTGGAAAATCACTAATTATGTTGTCATATTAGATATTTTATTATGTCATATTAGATATTTCAACCCGGGACGCTCTCGGGATAAAAACTAGTAATGTATATTGAGATGCATTATCGTCTCCAAAAGTGGGTTAATTTTTAATGTTTTAAGGTTTAGTAATATAAATTATTCGGTTTAGATGTAAAAGTTTTATTATCTTATAAAATAATAAAAAAGTAATAGTTTTCTAAGCGCATTAAGTTTAGTGGATTCACACATAGGTGATTTAAGTTTTTTTTAAATATTTTATTTAAATTTTAATTCCAATCATAGTTTTAAATAGAAAAAAAAATGGATCTAACAAGCAAAACTAGCCAAATATTCTTTGGCTGTTAACTCTGAAAAAAAAAATAAACAGCTATACCTTGAAGTTAAAAGTTTAATCACAATAATAATAATAACTAGTATTTAGTACCCGTGTATTACAGTGGATTGTTAAACACATTGAACCACGCACGTGTATTATCTCGTAAAATTTAAATCGAAACGTAAAAGAGAAAAAATTATAAAGTTATAACGACAAAGAAAACATTATTAGATTAATAGCAATAGCGATAGTTAAACAAAATTTTAAAGTATAGGGTTTATTAGAATTAAAAATGTATAGAGTATTAAAATTAAAAATATAAAATATTGGGTCTATTAAAATTCAAACTAAACTATAAGAATTACATGTATTTTTTACTAAACTACAAGGAAAGAAAAATAAAAAATTATTAATACTTTAAGGGGAGAAAATGAAAACTTGCCTAAGGAAAGAAAAGCGGAAACACAGAATGCGACTTCAAAAGATTTTAAATCACAAGAGTCATGTAAGCATCAAATTCATGAAATTTAAAGATATTATAAAGATGACATTGTTTAATAATTTCAAATAATATAGTTCTAAAATCATTCAAACAAAAGACCGGTAAATATCCCACGATGCCAATGCGCAACTACCCCAAGTTCCATGCTCTATGTTTAATTGTCTGAAATATATGCAAATACAATGTGTCAACAATAAAGTTGGTGAGTTCACAGATTTTGATGTATAGATGTATAAACCATGGTAGACTGAACCATTGCCTAGCTAAGACAATGATTAATATGTGTTACACCCTCAAATTTTCACATGCGGAGTTTTACCGCGAGGCGCGTGACAAACCAGGATCCAAGTCAACGGTCACAATAAACAACACTATATGACAAATACGTAAACCCAAAACATAACTCTTATATCAGAAAATTGTAGCGGAAGCAAAAAGGTTATTTCAAAAACATGAAACTAAAGCCCTAGACGCCATGCAGACCCGTGCGCCTAGTCCGTATAGTGCTACCATAGCGGCCTGAGAAAAACATGCCAAAAAGGACGTCAACATATAATGCTGGTGAGTTCACAGGTTTTTATAAATGTTACCAAGTATTACCAAATGTTACCAAGTCTAAAACTTGTCAATACTATGTCAAAGTGAAACCAAAGTACGCTAGCTAGACGTATGTTTTGTTACTACTACGATTGGAAAACTATTACTGGACGCGTTTAGCAAGTTTAGCATGTGTTTAAGCAGCCCGAATAGTGTTCAACAAGTTTAGCATAGTTCGAGACAATATGCACCCGTCCGACCTCCAGTCGACAAGTGGGGCAGGTCACGCCCAATAGATCTATCCACATTTCCCCGTTGTGCAACCCCGCACATTCATGGTTTCCCCCGGGACTTCCAAAGATCGTATAACAACTCAAAAGTAAACCATAGTATGACATATGTTCAAATATAAGTTTAACACATGTTTTCTCCCACAAAAGCAAAACCAATAAAAGTGGGGCTGTGAAACTCACCTCAAGTTGCGTTCTTCAATTATAAGATAAAAGCTAAGTCCTTGATAGTCCCAACTACCGGAGATCTATCATAAAAGTTCACATAAGTGTTTTGACTAATAACCATAAGGTTATCTAGTCCCCGATTGTCCAGATCGTGACTAAGTATGTTTGAAAACGTGTTTGACTACTCAACCGACACACTAGACTGACCCGACATCCCGTTGGTGACCCACTACATAAACTAATCAAGTATACATAGATTACACATAAGGTTCAAGCATAAAATACTTAGTTTGCATCACAAAACACATTCTTGAAGTTACAGGATCGAATCAGCCCAAGATAGCACTTCATTCGACCCATCCACAAGTTCATACAACCTAATACTTGTTCATTCGACCTTAACACATGTTAATTCGACCCTAACATGTGTTAATTCGACCTAAATCAAGCTCGTTCGACCAAATAAAGTTCATTCGCCTTATTTGAAAGCTGGTTCGACCCCAGAGGGTCTCATTCGACCCCACGATGGGTCGAATGAACCCTTGGTCCGACCCACTCTGCTGCAAACTTCCTAATACGCATCAAATCGCACCAAAACAGTCCGAAAACATCACGAAACATCATGAAACATAGCTGTCAAGTATGAATAATATATCCCTACGAAACCCTACTAATTTTACTCCAAAATCAATCCATTTTAACACTTACCCAAAATGGTAACATTATGGAAACGTCACATCATGCATGAAAACTTTACCCAATTTGAGAACTTTTCGAAATCCTTTCCTAATCATATCAAGATGCTCAGTTTGTTATGTTCATGGAAACCCTTAATCGTTTTATCAATAATAATAACATGCATCAAGCCCTAGATTCGTCAAAACCCCCGATATAGACATAATCTCATCATCCATCCAATTGTAACCTAGAACAATCATAAACCAACACCAATAGCAGCCCTAGATCATGTTTCTATCACTTGTACTAGTGTAAATCATTAAACACACATAATATCACATAAGACACAACTTAACACATGTTTATTGATATGAGAACTCATGTTTAATGATAGGGTTTTGTTTAGAAAGATGTTTGAAAGGTTTTTAATCATAAAAACAACCTTAGAAGTGATCTGGACATTTGGGGTTAGATGAAAACGAATCAAAAAGCTTTAAAAGGGTTTTGAATCAAGAACACACCTTAGATCTTTGATTAGATGATGTTTGTAGGTTAGATTATGAAAAACGAGAGGAAAAACTCCTTCCCAAGTGATTAAAATCGAAAGAGAGTGTTTAGAGGCAACTAGGGTTTGTAAAATGATGAAAAATGACAAAGTGTGATATTTATACTAAGGCTTCATTCGACCCCTTGACCTGGTCGAATGAGATGATACAGGGTCGAATGACCTTTTTACAAGATTCTCCTGCATGGTTCGACCCCCCTTATGGTCGAACCAGTACCCATGTTTTCCAGTTTTTCCAGTTTTGTCGTTTAAACGCGTTTTAACACATCCTAACATATGAACATGCAATCCTAACATATGTTAAGCATATAGAATCATGTATAATCATGTTTACACCTTTGAAACGTGTATTTGCACATTGTAACACACATATGTATCAATCCACGTATAACACTTAATTCGACTTATGTAATTTCACCAACAACGAGACTCAAGACTAGTGTCTTCACAAAACAACTCCCAATGATCCCCCAGATCATTGAACCCTGGACAATCCTAACCTGACCCGACTCAACTGACCCAGTTAAGTCTGTTTATAAATATTTTTCGCGAAGGTAGACTTATGTTTTACCAAATTGTTTAAGATGAACATGACGGGTGTCACAATATGTGTCTGACATGAGCCCGTAACCAAATTTTGATGTATTGCGCCTCGCCCATTGTACACTAAAGATAAAGAATAAATGTGAAATACAAGCACTCTCTTGATGACTGTATTCTGGTTAGAGCGACTAACCAAGAGTGGGGGTGTCAACCCAATAGATCTATTCCAATGTTTCATGGCTAAGTACATAGCTAATGGTTACAGTGAAATGTATGACACAAGGGCTTACGAGTACTCTGAACCTTATTGTCTCATGTTCACATAATAGTCAAAATGTAACTGAACTTGTACGCATGTTTTCCCCCCAAAAGCATGAAAACAGTAAAAATGTGCCGTGAGAACTCACCTAATGTCTGACTACAAATATGGGACTGAATCTGATGTGCAAATGTCCCTACGAAGATGCCCTAGATTATTAAGGACAACTTAAGTATGTGTACTTAATTATTTATCATGCAAGTTGTTCACCGGATTTGTATGTCTTTGGACTATGTGTACTATGTTATTGTCCATATACGTGATGATTATTACATATTGTTGTTTGTACTTTGAAAAGATGTTCGGTTTTAACTTATGTATCTTGGAAAAACTCTTGTTACTCTTGTTGTTTATAACTATAAAACAATCAATCGTGTCAAAATCGGGGTCTTGGTTTACCACATCTATAACTTATAATAGAAGAATTGAATATTGATGAGGTGACATTCAATGGAGGCTGCCACATGGCACGTTGAGGTGAGAGTTTTTAATTTATTTTTTTATTTTGTTTTTATCCATTCTCCTAGACTTATCTAACCCTAATCTCTTTAAGAATTTAAAAACAAATTTAGATTTTTCTCTCTAATGTTTCCTCCCATCATTTTTAAACGTTAATATCTTTTATATACGAGATTTTTTAAAGAAAAAAATTACACCAAATTAACGAGCGTTTTATTATCTTTCCAACGGGATAGTGCTATATAAAAAACGGAGAAAAAAACGACTATTTTTTATGGGGTTTCGTTCATACAGGAAAAAAAACACAAAGTGTTCAGGTTATTCATTAATCATGTTTTTTCTTTTAAACCAGGTTCTTATATACAATGTTGAAATTTAGCCCAATCGCCATGCTATCATTGGAATTTTACTCTTCTAAAGATGGATATGTATACTTCATCAAGAGAAGCTAGGAGAAAGAATCGCGCAACACTACAACACATGGTGTCACCTTATAGCAAGGTTATTTTTTTATTTATTTAATTACAAGAGTAATAATTATTACTATTAGTATTAGTATTATTAGAATGGTTATATTTTTCAACCCCGGGACACTCCTGGGATAAAAGCTAGTGGTACATATGTTAAAGCTTTATACATAATACAGTAAGTTAACATATGTTTTTAGAAACTTTTTGTGTGAAAAGGCGATTAACACATGTTGGCCGATTTTTAACATATGTTTCAAAACTACAAGTTTTTATAAGTTTATGTTTGGAATCTCATGGGTCCGATTAGGTGTCTTATATGCAACAATACACACTCTCATGTACTCGTGGGTCATGACATGTGTGTGTATTTGTGTACTCGTGCATGTATATGTACACTACATATATGTATACGCTTGTGTATGTATTTTTATGTTTAGGCAAATGTGTGTGTATATGATGAGTTTTTGATACAAAATGCGGGTGTTTAACCTTTGGTAGTCTCATTTATACGTGCACAGGTGTGTGTTCGTGGGTGATGGTTCGGGTGAACCATGGAATCAATCAAAAGAATAAGTTAGAAGGAGTTATGGTATACCTTGGCTAGAATCGAAAGAAACAAGGTAGATATGGTGATTTCTTAGCCAATCCTTCCTTCAAGCGACTTGCACAACACTTGTTGATGTCCGACTCGTGGCTCGCGATCATACAATGGCTCGGTGAGGGTGCTTGGGTTCGGCCGAGGGTTCAAGGAGGTGTGGTGAGGGTGTGTTGAGTGTTTGACGATCAAGTGTATTGTGTGGGTGATTCTTGGGACCAACCGCTTGTATATATATGCGAGAGAGAGAGAGAGAGAGAGAGAGAGAGAGAGAGAGGTTGAGGGTGAGGGTGAGGGTGAGGGTGTTGATCATGTTTGGAAAGTCAAAACTCCTAGATCTTGGTAACTAAAAGGTGTTTTTCCCATTTGATGCAAGAGTTGACATTGTTCATCATGTTTCACCATGGGAATGTATGGGCCGATTTCTAGGGTTTGTTTGTGGATGAATTGGGAAGTCATAGGTGCCTAGATCCATGGGATAAGATGATATTGTCTCTAATTGGTGAAACATATAGGCTTTTTGAGATTGTTGGATTATGTTGGTTTGTTAGGTTGTGTAGGGCGGCTCCTAGCCAGAACATGGGGAAGGGAATTATAGTTTTTGGTAGTCAACAAGCATGGGGAAGGGTGTAAGGTGGCTCATGTTCCATTTTGGTGCAAGTCCTAGGTGTTAGTGTTTTTGGAAGGTTATGTGTGTGTGTATGTCTATGAATATGTATGTATGTATGTATGGTGTGTGTGTATAATATGTTTTGTTTGTTCAAGATCCATTTCTTATATGTTTGTTTGTATGTTTGTGTTCTTGGTGTTAATAATTCATGTTAAATGATAGTATGGTTTGATCCCATAGATGTCATGTGTAATTCATGATTTAAACATATGTTGGAATGATGTATTAATACACATTACATATGTTCTAAGTTGGGACCGATCATTGTTAAGCTCAGTGTGTTGACTTGTGAAACCTTCTTTGGTTACATGTAATAATTGGACATTTGGTTGCTCTTTGTTGATCGGGTGATTGGCTTGATTGTCACTGCCAATTGTTTTAGAATTATTTACGTGTTGCATGCGTAAACGAAAAAATGTAATGAATTCCTTAACTGTTTTGGGCTTTGCTAGACTTGGGGTGACGCAGTTATTGTAAAAATATCTAATGCATAGCTGAAAATGACATAATTGTAAGAGTGTGTACGGATCTTGACCTAGAAATTCGACGGGTGTCACAACATAGTAAATGAATGCCTGTGGACGAAGAAAATATATTCAACAATGTTCATGGTGTCATTCTCACGTGTGTAGGAGGTGAAATGTTTCTCTACCAGGAGGTTTTTGAGTTGTTGCATTGGATAATAACTGACTCTCTTTTCAACATTTATCTTCTAGCACGCATTATGTATATCTTTCCAAATAAGTTTTCTCTGAGGGTTCTTTTTCGTCAGCGTTCTCCATATGATACGCTTTGGAATATCCTGCTCTGTCATCTGCCCGATCAGTTCTCTATCCTCTAAAGAAAGCCTTCTTGCATTGGCGTGACCTTCTAAGTTTTCATAGGAAGTGTGGTTGTGCGCCAGGTTTTTCACCTTTAACATCGAAACTTTTCTCTGAGATTCAAGTACCCCTATTAACTCAAACGGGCAACCAAATTTTTTGTTACACGTCTTGCTCACCGTAGCCACACTCTTATGGTTCCCACCAAGAGTGCTTTGAAATATAATTTTCACGAAATAAGTTTATTATAAAATAAGTTTTTAGTAACTTTTTAAAATTATAAGTTATAAAATACGTTTTTAGTAACTTTATAAATTATAAAATATGTTTTTAGTAACTTTTTAAATAATAAATTATAAAATGAGTTTTTTAAATTCATAATTTATAATGGTATTTATTAACCTTTTTAATAACAAGAGTGGCTGAAATATACCATTACGAAATCGTCTCCTTTTTTTCTTCGATCTTTTTATAACAATGACATTTCATTTTTCCTTTCCCGTATCTTGTACCGAGTCGATCAACTCCTGGTGTGACGAAAAGGTCCAGTTAGTCTCACACAAAACTATGACCGGGTAAGAGCCTTCCTGCTCTTATACCGGCTTGGCGGCTTCTCACCACCACTGCAAGTGTACGGGTCCTTAGGGGGGTATTCAAGTCCAGCGGCACCGTATTGTTACGATAACGAATGTCAGACTCAACCTCCTCGACACCCTCTGGAACTGACATGTTGTAAGAATCACCAAAAATGTAGTCGTAATACAACATCTTGTATGTTGTTGGTAAAATTTGTAAATTGTGAGTGAAGTTGTAAATGTTTAAATTTAAAGCGATAACGGACGATATAATATCGAACGTATGAAATGGGATTATAGAAATCTGCATGGGTCTAAGCGTCGCGCTATTGTCATAGCGCAACGCTTAGGGTTCACGGACATGCATTGGACAGACAACCTCGTACTATGTACTTTGTGCAGTGCTTAGGGTTTGCTTTTCAACTTTTTCAGTAAAGCAGCCAAACAAAGTACAATGATTGATCCTAAAGCACCGCACTATGACCATAGCAACGCGCTTTAAGTGGTGAAAATATTTTTTTATGGGGGTGCAAGACATATAGACTTTGGAGACTACCAATACGAAAAAAAACAAATGCGATAACCATAATTTTAACTAAGCCCATGAACCAACCGTGTAACTTACTCTAATTTAATTCATATTTGAATACGGTTTCAAATTTGTATCATCGATTGAATCCCTCGCTCAAAACCCTAGATGACTAATCTCGCATCTCCTTCTCTCTCTATTTGTTTGGGAGTAAATATATACTTTCATTCAACCAAAAAACGGTAGACCTCAAGCCGAGGAAAGCTGAGAAAAAAAACCCAATTTACAACATGTACAAAGGGAAAATAACCCACTCCTTCCATCTTAAATTTTTAAACTTGGACCTATGTCTAAACCAAAAGAAAGAGAGAGATTTCACGGAAGAAACAACGTCAAAAACTTTCGGGTCTATCTTCCTGAAGATCTTATCGTTTCTGGCCTTCCAGATAGCCCACATAGTCATAAGAATGATCTCATTAACCACTTTCTCCCCTTCTTTGCCACCCGAGACCTTCTTATGTAGTAACAAAAAATCTCGAACATCAAAAGCAAAAATCGGCTCCAACCCACACCAATTCCCAACCCATGACCACACCCCGTGAGAGAAACCACGACCAGAAAAAAATGTGAGCGACCGATTTAGCACCATAATCACAAAGAAAACATGCCTCAGAATAAAAAAGGACCCCTCTTCTGGCCAAAGCATCAATCGTTGGAATTTTATGCATCTCGGATCTTCCACGCTAGAATGTTACACTTAAGAGGGACCTAAACATTCCATTCAAACTTGAAACCATCTGCAACATTCCTGCTCTCGAACAGTAACGTCTTAACTTCCTTAACCGAGAAAGGCGCAATACCTTTTCCTAACCATTCCTAGCTATCTCCCATATCAGACAAACAGACCCGACAAATATCAGAAAGAACATGCCATTCCTTTACCCATCAGCGCTAACCAGAACATTGGGTTGCATCACGGTCCAATAGCCCAGACCATTCCCATCGGTCCAATAACCCCGAGCTTTACATTGCTTATTCTCCGCCAAACCAAACAAAAGAGGAAAATTATTTAAGAGGAGCATCCAAGGTCTAGTGGTCAATCCAAAAGCGTATAGACCTCCCATCTCTAAGAATACCTCTGAACTGGTCCATCATCTTCTTGTCGCCAAGCTTAAGCTTCTCACCAAGCTGAACTATAGTCGGCCAGCACCCGGACGAGCTAGAAAAAAGAGGCAGGAAGGACCAACGGTTTCTACCTCGATGACAAGCTACAATAACTCTCTTCCATAAGCTTTATCCTCATAATGAAACCTCCATATTCACTTAGACAAGCGTGCATTGTTGGAATCTTGTAATCTGGATAACCCCAAGCCCCCAACACTTTTCGGGGAGGCAACTTTCTCCCAAGCCACCCAGTGATCTTTTTGACCAGGGTAAGAGCCTTCCATAAGCTTTTGTCCTCAGAACAAAACCTCAATATCCACTTAGACAAAAGCGCCTTGTTGAAATATTGTATTCTGGACAACCCCAAGTCTCCAACACTTTTCGGGGAGGCAACTTTCTCCCAAGCCACCCAGTGAATTTTTTTACCAGGGAGAGAGCCCGCCCAAAGAAAACGCTTCATCCGACTTTCCAACAGTTCAATTATTTTCACTGGGGCGTTATATAAAGAGAAATAATAAAGAGGAAGGCTTTCCATAACCGATTAAATAAGAATGACCCGCCCTCCAATTGATAGAAATATCGCCTTCCAAGAAGCTAGTCTCTTGTCAAACATATCCACAATTTTCCCCAATTTGCTACCCGGTTTATGTTTGCACCAACCATAATTCCGAGGTGCTCAAATGGAGAAGAACCCATTTTACAATCCAGGAGACTAGCCATATCATTAGTTTCATCAGCCCCAATCCCAATACCAAACAAGTTAGACTTGTGGATGTTTATTTTCAGCCCCGAACACACATAAAAAACCCGAAGAACACGCGCCACCTTCTCAATATTTTGTTTGGACCACTCCCCCATAATCAAAGCATCATCCGCATAAAACAAGTGAGACAAAATCGGACCATCTTTAGCAATTCTTATCCCTTCAAACTCCTTAACCGAAACAGCTTTATTGATGCGACACGACAGGGCTTCCATCACTATCAGAAACAAAAACGGAGATAACGGATCACCTTGCCTCAAACCTTTTTCACATTGAAATTCAAAGGTAGGCGACCCATTAACCAGAATAGCCGATCTCGCAGATCTCAAAATCCCCTCTATCCACATACACCATTTAACCGAGAACCCCATTTGGAACATAATCATCAACAGAAACTTCCAATTAACGTTGTCGTAAGCTTTTTCAAAATCTATCTTTAACAAAAAAGCTTGCCTGCCTTTTTTCTTTAACCAAGATAGAATTTCATTCATCATCAAAGGGCCGTCCAAAACGTATCTATCCGATAAGAAACCCATTTGGTCTTCCGAAATAACCAACCCAATCACCTTTTTAGGCGACCCCCTAACACTTTCGAGATCACTTTACTAATAACACCTACCAAGGTGATAGGTCTATAGTCTTTTAAACCCAAAGGGTCTCTCACCTTGGGGATCAGAGTGATGAAAGATGCCCCGCATCCTTTATTTATAATACCAGAATCATAAAAGCTTGCCATAATATTAAAGAAATCATCTTCAAGGTGCTCCCAGAACATTCTTACAAATCTAAAATTATACCCATCAGGACCCGAGGCTTTGTCCACGCCACAATAAAAAACCACACTATTAATCTCTTCCTTCGAAAAAGGAGCAATCAGATCAGAAATCATATGACCAGGAACCTTCTTTAAATTCTCACAGCTAATAGTCGGTCTGTCACAGACTTTCTCTGAGAAGTGAGATCTAACGAATTTTAAAACTTCCCCTTTCACCCAATTAGGCTTGTTAACCCATACCCCATTAACCATAAGGCCAGGAATGAAGTTACAAGCCTTTCTCCCATTAATAACCCCGTGAAAGTAAGCCGAATTTTCATCCCCGTGCATCGCCCAAGAGACCTAAGATTTTTTCCTTAAGTCTTTAACAGCATACTCCTCAAGTTCCCCTATACACTTCTTACATTCGGTCCACGCCCATTCCTCCTCTTCTTGAAGATCTCTAACCTCCAAAACCCGCTCCAGATTTTCAAGATCCTTCGTCAAAATATCTAACTTCTATTTTTCTATAGCATCTTGTTTGGTCTTCCATTCTCTCAGCTTCAATTTAAGAAAACTAAGCTTCTTAATCAAAGCTAAATTTGTTGGCCCCGATATCTGAAAATCCCTTAATACCAAAGATACCAACTCTACACACCCCTCTCTGTCCGCCCAGGAGACGAGCACCAAAATTTTTATTATCAAGAATGAGCAATAACTGACAATGGTCCGACAGGTACCTCGGCAAAGCATGAAAAGTAGCTACAAGCCATTTATTAAAAAAGTCTGTACAAACAAGCACTCTGTCAATCTTGCTCATTGTAACACCCCAACCGATGGCGGAAACATCGAGGTGTCACGTAGTGACGATTGTTCAATAGCTCATGGACTAAAGTGTAAATTTGAATACATTGATTAAATAGTTTATTACAATGAAATAAAATACAACGATTCTAAATGCTAACTAATCTGAATTACAAAGAATCAAAATCTAAATATAAATCCGAAAGCTTAAAGAATGCATCTCAAAACAACCTGAAACATGTACAAAATATTTTGGTCAATACAAAAATTGTATTGGTGAGCATACCCTGTTTGAATACATATAGTAGAAAAAGTGTTTCGCAATTCACGTGTCATACTGTCTACAATTTAGTGTTCAAGCTGTGTACAAATGCTACCCAAAATCAAACCTTTGTTTAATGAATCAAGAGTCACACATATATATAGTATTCGCTCATAGTAGGCGATGAATAATCGTTCACACATAACAATAATTAAGTACTATTTATTGCTATGCTAGGCCGCAGAACGGTTAATGATTCAGGTCATAAGTACACACTATCAGCGAATCAACAAGTAAAACACATACAAGAATTGCGATTGTGAATATATAATAAACCATGATTAAGTGAGTGAAATAATAAGCGTACATGAGTCACCCCAAAAGTGTAAAACATGAAAAAGGGGAAAGATATACTCACAGTTTGCGAAAGCGATCAAAATCCACTTAAGCGGTCGTGAGCTAAGTAATGGGAATTCCGAGGAATTCAACCTATAATGTGTAAGCATACTAATAAGGAAAATGTCTAAAAAGTCTAAGGTAACTAGGGTCTAAGGCATTAGGGTTTGCTAAGTTGATCTGGGGAATTAGAGATTTTATGATTAGTCGAATAAATGTAAAAGTTGCATATTAAAAATAATATACCAAAGTTTGTAATATGATTTAGGTAATATAATTATTACCGATTAAATATTTAGATAACAATATGTTTGAATAATCAAGACAAAATAATTTAGTTAGTTACTTTAACTAAATTAAAATAATATGATAACCATAAATATATAAATAAATATTTTTTTTGTGTTATACAACGATTCAACAAAGAATAATTAAGACATTAAACCATACGAGTATTTCTATAAAAAAATATTTATAAAATAGATGTTTAAATTGTATAAATAAATAACTGTTTTATTATGTCTAACTAAACGTAAATAAGACTAATAATACTATACGTGGTCCAAAAATATTTATTTTATAGAAAATGGATGATTTCTGATGTAAACATAATAGAATAATTTTCCCATAATTTATATAAACTTATTTATATTTAAAACTGATTTAATGAGATTAAATCATGTTTAAATGATTAAAAATAATAAAATTAATAAAAATAAATGTTTTTCTGAACCAATAATTTTTATTTCAGTTCATAATCATTAGAAATAATTTATCACAAATTTTGAGATTAAAATCATTAAAAATGAATTTTTAATCAATTAAATATGATTAAAACAATTTAATTCAATAAAAATATAAAAATAAAACATTTTTCAGAAACTAAAAGTGTGGAACTTTTCTTTATGGTGTCAAGAAGCTACACCTAAATTTTTATAATTTTTGGATAAAAATTGGATTTATTATGAATATTCTAAGTTTAAATGAATTTTAAATTATTAAAATAAAGGATAAAATGATGAAATAATAACTTCAAAAAAAAATCAGCAAAGATGTGCATCAGATGGGTTTCGAACCTGGACCCTTTTTAGATGAAAACACCCACCAAACCACTAAGCCACATGCTATGTTTGTTAATATGATTGAAAACGTATTATACTTAAATACATGTAAGGATGCCATCTTCTTCCCCATTTCAATAACCTAGAAACCCTAACCCTAAGAATTTCAATAATCAGATTCAAGCATGATTAAACCACGAGACCTTAGGGCTTTTGAAGGTAATGGACTAAAGATCATAATGGCAATAAAAATTAGAACTTACAACGTGTTTAGGGGTTCGAAAAAGACATGTACAGGTCCGCAACAATGAAGGCCGATTATGGAGCTTCTGGACGCGAACTGGAGCAGCTTTTATGTGGGTTTGGATGCGAAAATGATGCAGAAGGGTCTAGACATGATCTATTTATACACAAGTCGGACGATTGAAAGTTTTGTAAATGTCCGGTCGGTTACACTAAATCTCGATTCAATACTCATTAAAACAATATTTTAACGCGTTTTTGATAGTTAAACAGTTGATTAATCATGGAGAAAGCGTTTGGGATCATTAAAGTCTTGAAACGGGCATTAAACTTGCGAGTTAAGGCTCGCCGGAACTGAAAGTCGCCGGCCGGAAATGGGGGTCGCCGGAAAAAAAACGAAATCAGGGAAGGAGAAGTTGAGTTGATTTAAAACTTTCACTATTTGGCAAGAATGGTCCCCTTAGTTAGTATAGTTAAGTTTATTGATGATTTTTAGTTAAGTTCCTTAATAAAACTCTAACCAAGTTAAGATAACTTAACCAAAATGCTTTGTAAATCTTATAATCTTAAACTTTTTTAAAAAAAATTTTACGAATACGTTTCAACTTACGCATTAGATTAAAACTTATATCCGATCCATGATAAGTATAAATGATAAAATTTTAGTTCATTTTAAAATTAAATTTGAAACCAACAAAACTTACAGGGATTAAAATGAAAATATTTGAAGGGCTATTTTAGTAAATTTGACGAAAAACGAGGGTGACGGATGTCACAGTCTCCCCTTCTTTAGAAAATTTCGTCTCGAAATTTCTTTTAAGTGGAGGTTACTATGAAACAAAAGACGTTGTAAAAGTCAGCTAAATTTTTAAAAGAGAATTCCATCATTTATGATTTGACAAAATTTAACGTAGTTGTCAACGTAAAAGTTTCAAAATCTTTGACGGTTAACCCAAAGTTAAAAAGAAAAGTTTTGGGAATGTGTAACGGGTGAAGGCACAGACACTGATGAAGCAGTCTCCCCTATTTTAGAAAGATTCCTGACCGAACTTTACTAAGATACGTAACAAGATTTCAAATAACAGAGCGTGTAAGGGTATACAAGATTTGTGTTTTCTGTGTGGGTGGTCAAGAGAAAGACTCTAGGAAGGCGAATGAAGCTCACGTAAGAACGTTCCTATCGAAAATGCTAGCTATTAGCCCACTGTTCTAATGAAGAGATAAGTATAAAGTAATGGATAGGTTCTTGGTCAGACTCATAGTCCGCTCCCGCAGTACCGTTTATGCTTATATATAGGGTGTACCGCAGCTAACCCACCACACTCCCAATACTTTGGTCTCGTACTGATTGTCTACCAATAGCCTAAATAGAATTACACACCACCCTCATGTACCTGTAAATCCATGATTGCGTTCCGGACCGTAATCATCGATTTACCTTACACTAAGGTGTTATGCTTTTCCATAACCTTAACCAGAAATAAATGTGTGCAACCAATATGTAATAGTCACTGTAATGAAATGATGTTCAATCATGACATGGTTAGAGGTTCTTCCCTTCCGGGTTTTCCCTTTAACCGTAAATGTGAATAACATGTAAGTATAAGACATGGTTAGTGGTTCTTCCCTTTCGGGTTTACCATTAACCGGTAACTCCTGTCCTCATCGTTGGCTTTAAACACTCATATTGATAACCCTGAGATTTACACCGTTCCCCTCGGATTAAAGAAATACTCTAACCCGAGTCGTACGTGGGCACCGGCTTAGATCTCATACGAGTTATCAACTAGTATGTTCGTTGGCCATGATGAAGAACAAATTAATGTAAAGTATAACAGGGTTTTGCTCAAAACAGGAAGAAAATATGCATACTAAATACGCGTTCAAGTAAGTATATAAGTATAGCATAAAATTCCGATGGAAAGAATAGTATAACATAAATCGAGTAAATCGCACAATTGCACAAAATGAAAGTAAACGAGTTGAATTAATGCAAATAGGCAATGTGAAATTAATCACAAATGACGTGTTAGAAATAACTATGTAAAAAAATGGTGCAAGAGTAAAATAACGAATTAACGTGTATAGCCTACTGGCATGCAAGTTAAAATCTAGTAATTTTACATATATGCGTTATACTATAAAAGACATTTAGCAACATTCTAATAAAAAGATGTCTACTCGACTTTGTGATATTGTTGAAAGAATAGTTAGTGATGCATGAGATTAACTTTTTAGAAATCGAGGTGTGTTTTAGACTAAAAACCGGTTCATTTGAAAAATCTTTGTAAATACACATTTTCATGTGTCTACGAGGAGTCGAGTTTGAAAAATGTTCGGATACGTTATACGAAGACAAAAGGTTTAAATTTGACCTTTAAAATGTGCAATACAAGTTTGTAAGATGCAAAATGAAACCATTCCATGAAGTATGTGTTAATCTGATGTGTTTCTTTTTTTTTTAAAATACCAAAATTTAAAATGATGTAAAATTAACGTATGTAATAGATTACCAATATTTAAGAAAGTTCATAATCAACGAGATGTAGAAATAGATCCTTGAGATGTGGATTTCACTCCTAACTCAAAGATGTATTTCAAAAGTGAAAACGATTGTGGAATGAAACCAATCACTAAGTTAAGGATATCACTCCCAGCTTAGTAGTTAAGTTTCTTTTTGAAGGAAACACTCTTTGAGTTGTGGATGTCACTCCTATCTCAAAGATATATTCCAAAGATATATAACATATAGAGGAGTGAAACTAATCACCAAGGTATGGATGTCACCCCTAACTTGATGATATCGTTTCGTTTGTGAAATACGAGTGTCTTCTTCGCCAAGCAAAATATCGAAAGAATAACGAGAAATAATCATAACGAAAATATCTTAAAAGAAAATATGAGAAATAAGAGAAATGTACACGAGAGGACTCGTGAAAGTAAACTTAGTTATAGTCTAGGCTAAAAGGCATTCTAATAACCTAATTCCCTATAACCATGGCTCTGATACCAATCTGTAACACCCCAACCGATGGCGGAAACATCGAGGTGTCACGTAGTGACGATTGTTCAATAGCTCATGGACTAAAGTGTAAATTTGAATACATTGATTAAATAGTTTATTACAATGAAATAAAATACAACGATTCTAAATGCTAACTAATCTGAATTACAAAGAATCAAAATCTAAATATAAATCCGAAAGCTTAAAGAATGCATCTCAAAACAACCTGAAACATGTACAAAATATTTTGGTCAATACAAAAATTGTATTGGTGAGCATACCCTGTTTGAATACATATAGTAGAAAAAGTGTTTCGCAATTCACGTGTCATACTGTCTACAATTTAGTGTTCAAGCTGTGTACAAATGCTACCCAAAATCAAACCTTTGTTTAATGAATCAAGAGTCACACATATATATAGTATTCGCTCATAGTAGGCGATGAATAATCGTTCACACATAACAATAATTAAGTACTATTTATTGCTATGCTAGGCCGCAGAACGGTTAATGATTCAGGTCATAAGTACACACTATCAGCGAATCAACAAGTAAAACACATACAAGAATTGCGATTGTGAATATATAATAAACCATGATTAAGTGAGTGAAATAATAAGCGTACATGAGTCACCCCAAAAGTGTAAAACATGAAAAAGGGGAAAGATATACTCACAGTTTGCGAAAGCGATCAAAATCCACTTAAGCGGTCGTGAGCTAAGTAATGGGAATTCCGAGGAATTCAACCTATAATGTGTAAGCATACTAATAAGGAAAATGTCTAAAAAGTCTAAGGTAACTAGGGTCTAAGGCATTAGGGTTTGCTAAGTTGATCTGGGGAATTAGAGATTTTATGATTAGTCGAATAAATGTAAAAGTTGCATATTAAAAATAATATACCAAAGTTTGTAATATGATTTAGGTAATATAATTATTACCGATTAAATATTTAGATAACAATATGTTTGAATAATCAAGACAAAATAATTTAGTTAGTTACTTTAACTAAATTAAAATAATATGATAACCATAAATATATAAATAAATATTTTTTTTGTGTTATACAACGATTCAACAAAGAATAATTAAGACATTAAACCATACGAGTATTTCTATAAAAAAATATTTATAAAATAGATGTTTAAATTGTATAAATAAATAACTGTTTTATTATGTCTAACTAAACGTAAATAAGACTAATAATACTATACGTGGTCCAAAAATATTTATTTTATAGAAAATGGATGATTTCTGATGTAAACATAATAGAATAATTTTCCCATAATTTATATAAACTTATTTATATTTAAAACTGATTTAATGAGATTAAATCATGTTTAAATGATTAAAAATAATAAAATTAATAAAAATAAATGTTTTTCTGAACCAATAATTTTTATTTCAGTTCATAATCATTAGAAATAATTTATCACAAATTTTGAGATTAAAATCATTAAAAATGAATTTTTAATCAATTAAATATGATTAAAACAATTTAATTCAATAAAAATATAAAAATAAAACATTTTTCAGAAACTAAAAGTGTGGAACTTTTCTTTATGGTGTCAAGAAGCTACACCTAAATTTTTATAATTTTTGGATAAAAATTGGATTTATTATGAATATTCTAAGTTTAAATGAATTTTAAATTATTAAAATAAAGGATAAAATGATGAAATAATAACTTCAAAAAAAAATCAGCAAAGATGTGCATCAGATGGGTTTCGAACCTGGACCCTTTTTAGATGAAAACACCCACCAAACCACTAAGCCACATGCTATGTTTGTTAATATGATTGAAAACGTATTATACTTAAATACATGTAAGGATGCCATCTTCTTCCCCATTTCAATAACCTAGAAACCCTAACCCTAAGAATTTCAATAATCAGATTCAAGCATGATTAAACCACGAGACCTTAGGGCTTTTGAAGGTAATGGACTAAAGATCATAATGGCAATAAAAATTAGAACTTACAACGTGTTTAGGGGTTCGAAAAAGACATGTACAGGTCCGCAACAATGAAGGCCGATTATGGAGCTTCTGGACGCGAACTGGAGCAGCTTTTATGTGGGTTTGGATGCGAAAATGATGCAGAAGGGTCTAGACATGATCTATTTATACACAAGTCGGACGATTGAAAGTTTTGTAAATGTCCGGTCGGTTACACTAAATCTCGATTCAATACTCATTAAAACAATATTTTAACGCGTTTTTGATAGTTAAACAGTTGATTAATCATGGAGAAAGCGTTTGGGATCATTAAAGTCTTGAAACGGGCATTAAACTTGCGAGTTAAGGCTCGCCGGAACTGAAAGTCGCCGGCCGGAAATGGGGGTCGCCGGAAAAAAAAACGAAATCAGGGAAGGAGAAGTTGAGTTGATTTAAAACTTTCACTATTTGGCAAGAATGGTCCCCTTAGTTAGTATAGTTAAGTTTATTGATGATTTTTAGTTAAGTTCCTTAATAAAACTCTAACCAAGTTAAGATAACTTAACCAAAATGCTTTGTAAATCTTATAATCTTAAACTTTTTTAAAAAAAATTTTACGAATACGTTTCAACTTACGCATTAGATTAAAACTTATATCCGATCCATGATAAGTATAAATGATAAAATTTTAGTTCATTTTAAAATTAAATTTGAAACCAACAAAACTTACAGGGATTAAAATGAAAATATTTGAAGGGCTATTTTAGTAAATTTGACGAAAAACGAGGGTGACGGATGTCACACTCATCTTAAAACCCTATCCTTTGCTAGCCAAAAAAAAGTGTATTTCATCCCCCTTCATATTATACTCTCTTAAGCCAGCTTCATCAATAAAGTCATTGATGTCAGAGGAAATATTAGCATGAAACACGGAATTTTTTTCTTTCATCTGGGTAGCGGACAACATTAAAATCACCCATAATGCACCAAAATTCCCCATGACTACTAATAACCTATAACAGTTTTTCCCATAAAGTTTTCTTCGACCCCCATTTCTGAGGAGCATAAACATTAAGGTAATTATATTTATCACCAAAATCCTTCTGATAACCAGACATCCAAATAAAATTTTGATCAACAATATGGTCACAAAAGTCGAAAACCTTTTTATCCCACATCATAACCAAACCACATGAACGACCCAAAGCATTAACACTAAGACATCCCATATCCCATCTACCCAAGAATCTACGAAAGTCGTCTTCTGAGGCATTACTAGTTCTAGTCTCCTGTAAAGCAATCAACGAGACATTATTTTGCCCCGTCAATTTCAAAGACAGATATGGTTAAAGAAGAGGTGTCTTTTTACACCTATGTAAAAAGACACATCTTCGGAGATATTACCTAACTTTTTTTTACACTTATGTAAAATCAAGAAACACTAGTGTAAAAAGACATACAGATATTTTGTTTATTTAGTTTTTACATCTCTAAATTAGTAAAAGCCATGAGGTTTAAAGAAATTGAAAAAAAAAATTAGAAGGTAAGATTTCTCATGATTTTCTTATTTAATTCGAAGTAGTTCCTAAAGTATCCAAGCACTATTATATATAACTAAAAATTTTTGTTTCTTTTAGCAAGTTACACCATTTAAAATACCTCTTTAATACCTAAAAAATAAAATATTAATGCATTATTCTCATTTAATACTTTTATAATCTCAAGTATGAAAATATCAAATGTTAGTTAAATATTTCGAGTTGGTGCAAGATGTGATACCCCGCAATTTCAAGTTTCCACTTTAACTAAACTCTAGTTACATTCTTTGCATTCTACTTAACTAGGGTTAGCTAGATAAGTCACACGTCGCACAATTATAGGTTAATAACTGCATGAAGTGGTAATTTGGGGAATTACCAAACTATATACATGAGTAGTGAACTTCGGACGTTGGTGAATGGTGAAATTAGATAATTGTGAATTAATTGATTGAGATTGACTGCAATTACGTGCTTCTGTGAAACTATGTGGAAACTGTATGTGATTACGTGAACTTAAACCGAAAGCGTTAATAAAAATCGTAATGGGTGGACCGTTAGGATGGTTGGGGTCTTAACACATGGGGTTACACTTGTTATGGTCCAAAATAGCGAAAACATCGAAGAAAACACGCGGTACAACGGACCAGGCCACCCGGAGCGAGCCAGGGAAGAGTGAGCGGCCGCTCACTCTGGCCGCGCGGCCGTTCGCGGGCTACTGACGAAACCAAACCGCCTCAAACACCTATTTAAACAATCTTAAGCCCCAAGTATCCCCTAAACTCAACCCGAATCGCCCCCTACTGCCTATTTACGAAAATATTAACCTCAAACACATGCTAAGGCTCAAGAACATCGATCAGGAAGCTTGGAGAGCAATCGGTTGGTGGTTTTGTAGTGCTTGTGGTATAATATTCAATCTCTTATGTTTTAATCTTCTCTAATATGTTTTAAAACATCATAACCGAGTTTGTCCAGGTCTGAAACAATTTCATAATGATTAAAACTTGATGATAATAAAGATTTAATGGTTTAAATATGGTGTTACATGATTGATTATTGATGGGTTTCTTGATATTGCATGTTCTTGATGTTTTAGACTTCTAGGGGTTATGATTTATGATGTATCTTTCAAGTTTTGATCAGATTTGGGTCTTATAAATGTTGTATGATGTTTGTTGGGTGTTATTGATTGATAATATGCAACTAGCTAGGGTTTGGTATGTCATGCGCTTCGCGGTATAAACTCCGCAGTGGAAATTTGAGGGTGTGACACAAGATCGCTCCTTTATTCGTTTTTTCGATTCAGGATGTGTTAAATATGGTCGAGTATATGCAGCTTAAGGACGTAAAGAAAGACATTGTCTATGGCATTCTTATTTTGACGTGTTGGAGGGTGTGGAAGGCTAGGAATGAAATGACGTTTTCAAAGATAGAACCGGACGTGGTAAAGATAGCGGCGGATGTTAAATCCTTGGGATACTTGTGGTACAAGAGTAGATATAAGAAGGATACGGTCGATTAGAAACGTTGGTGTCATTTTTATTTTGATGTGATGTAACTCATTTTTATGTGGCTTATCTTTATCTTGGAGATAATGCCGGTTTTTTGGTGTTAATGAAATTTGCCTTCCCCCCCCCCCCCCCCAAAAAAAAGTTAAATAAATAATTAATAGTTTTTTTTATAATTTTGTTTTTAAACATCTTATATCCTTAGCGAATTATATTATTGGGTCAAATTGTCCTACACAGTGCAATAAAAATGAGAAAGGGTGAAAATGACACAAAAAAAACATAATGAATAATGAAATATAACACAATGGGTAATCATGGGTCACTAAATTAACATAATGTCAAGGAAAAAAGACATAATGAATCACAAAAATGACACAATAACGAAAATAAAGAAAAGACACAATGCAACATAAAATACACAATGATATAACACAAATTCTAAAAATTACAAGCTAATAATTCAAAAACTCGAAAACCTAAAAACTAATATCATAGGGTTCGATAAGACGGTTCTAATGCCGCTTGAATAAGTTCAATCGGAATCCGTTTGATGCTATTGCTACGACTTCCTATTTTTTTTTTACTATTTGATCATGACTTTTACACTATTTACATCTATTAAACACTTAATTTTATGTTCATATATAAAATAATATATTATTTGTATTTTTACTAATACCTGTGGTAAATAAATAATAGTAAATAAAGATAGAAAAGGCAATAGTGGATATCCTAAGATGGAGAAGCTGATTTGTGGACTTTTGGGCAACCATGTGTGACACCAATCATGACTTCGATATTGTATGCATCCGTGTATACAAGCACCAACAGAGAAAAAGGGTATCATTATGTCAATGAAATCCTCATGACAATAACATCCACTCATCTAGATAACAATCATAACCCTAATAAACAATACAAATATGATAATATAAATTACAAAATTAAAAAAATAAAGGGTCCTCGTGCGCAGGATTTTTTGACTGTTATCCCGATTGAGGGTTTGGGGCAATGCATGTCCGCAGTAGAGTACAGGGCTATACTCAAGTACCGGTTGATGATCCCTATGTATCCGGAAGACGAGACATGCCCCATCTGCCGTAAAGCTTGCATGGATAAATATGGGGAGCACGCAATCCATTGCAAAGAGCTCCCTGGGTTCAAATACCGGCATGACTGGGTGAGAGACGTTTTGTGGGACATCCTGAGAAGAGCTGGGATTTCCGCAAAAAAGGAGGCCCCTGTAAATTTTGTCACAGACCCTGCGGAAGGGAGATCTACCCTGCGACCAGCAGATCTGCTTGTCTTTGGTTGGGAGAGGGGGAAACATGCTTGCGTGGACCTCACAGGGGTATCTCCTTTGGTTGGGTTAAGGGAAACAGGGTTTGTAGCTGGGCTAGCATCGAGAAAAGCGGAATCGAAGAAAGTGGATAAGCATGCTAAAGCTTGTGCAGAGAACCAACATGTCTTTATCCCTTTGGCCTTTGATACCTTTGGCTCCCTAGCACCAGAAGCTATTCGTTTCTTGACTAGGGTCCAACGGGTCGTCCACAACAACAGTTCATCTCCAGGGGGGCAAGGATTTGTCTTTGGTAGACTAGGTTTCGCTATCCAAAAAGGGGTGGCGGCGCAGCTTGTTGCCCGCCTACCTTCTATTGTAATGTAACTTTCGTATTTTGTTTTAATGAAGTAACTTACATTTGATAAAAAAAATAATAATAAAATAAAAATAAAAAAAATAAATAAATAAAAGAAGGAAGTTATTCTCATGGTTTTTGTAATCAAGCTTACCTCACTTGTCTAAATAACATATAAAAAAAGTTAGTTTGGCAATTATGACTTGTTGACCTAAAAGTAAACTAACTTGGCCATAGGTTACATGGATAAGATTTAGTCATTAACTGTTTGATGTGGATTTTGCAAGACAATAGATCAATTCATATATGCATGTTATATGACTTTAGTCGAGTATATATGTATGCGTGTGACTGATATCATTTGAGCGATTTGGATCCAACGATAAGGGAGCTCATCTAGGGTTAACAACGGTGTTTAAACGATGAGATGTGTATTATTTCAGTGTGTAATCTGTGATAACATTAATGAAAGCAGTTTCTAAATCTTCTATGTTGTTTGTTTTATGTGAGATAGACTCAAAGGCTATCAAGAGTGATGTTTTTAAAAGTTATATCCATCCAGAAGATCCATAGGGAATTTCAAGTACTAAACTAGATAACTCATCTTTTATGAGATTAAGTCACTTAAAACATATTTAATTACTCAATCATTTTAGGAGGAGATTATTAATTAATATAATAGAAGAATTTGTTAACTATCAAAATCAATGGTGGATTTACTTGATGACTAGGGTGGGCATGTGCCCACTATACGACCCACACTGCATATACATACATATATATATCCTATTTTTTTCCGGCGAGCAAAGGAGTTGTAGAGATGATGGTAGGCTCCCTAAAGACGAGTCAAAATATAAGATGGTTAAATGTATAAGAAGACCTAAAAGTAAAGTTTTTATTTGATTTTTAATGTGAAACCGTAGAGGCATGAGTTAGTGTACACCTACATCATTATTTGAAATAATAATACTATTTTTTTGTGTTATTTAATTTTTTACTTTGTTACTTATCGTTTTATTTAGTCTATGATTTGTTATTTTTTATAAGGATTTTTTTTGTCTTTAAATATAGATATTCTTTTTAGATGCATTTTAATAGTATATATATTCTTTTTAGATGCATTTTAATAAAATATGGATTATTAGATAAGCTAACACCAACTAAAGGAATATAAAAAAAAAAAGTCAATAACTGTGACCATTCTTTTATGTAACACATTCAAAGGTAACCAACATACAATTATGAATTAAAAAAAAAATTATTATGAACCAAACAAATAAACTTCTAAAAGTTTCTAGTTCTGTCACTATTTGTGTTTTTTCGGTTTCCTAAACGTTTATTCGAATATTTACTTCAATATGATTATATCATTTGATTACTGACAGTGTATATTATAACTTGATTTAAACTAGTTATCACCTATTTATAACATAACTTGACTTGTTATCTGTTGGGTTTAAATGTCCGAACATTGATTATTAAACGTTGCTAACAAAGTACAATCCAAAGAGTTACACTTTGAACAACGAACAAGAATACTATATAATTGTTAAATATTGTATATCACAAAACACAGTATTTTGTTTGCGATTATAAATATTCAGATAAATATTCATTCGAATGATTATTTGGGAAATATCTGAATTTGGTTGATCGTTTAAGAGTTAAACGAATGGTGATTTATTATCGGACAATAAATGGGATTATCTATTGACTTAATATTTATCTGTACATAAATATTTTATTATAATAATACATCTAAGGTGAATCTCACATCCCTACTCTACTCAGAATGGTGTATAAGAAATTATTGTAAAATGTTTGCCAAAACTCTCCATTAACCTCCTAAGAGTCGTACATAACAGTATAACACATGTTTCTTTTAACATAATAATATTGGGTTTATTCATTTTCAACACTCATCACTTTGGTATACCTTGCCCGATTAGCTTGTTAGACTAAAGAGAGCACGAGTTGCGATTTAACTTACGGATGATTTGCAACAATTTGTGATGATAAAAGGACAAAAACGCCCCTTATTAAACGTTAAAAAATGGATAGGGCTTGATTTTAAAAAGGGCGAGCATACAAAAACGACGAGGTTTAAAACCAAGCCGCAAAGCGCAAAAGTGGTGGGCTTTTCGTACCCAAGGAGCAAGATGATTATATAATCTTTTAAATATATACCATTCCCCTACCCAAAATAAGGTTTTTATATGAATTTATCTACATATACTAAGCCAAAAAAACTCAATGCACAATATGTTGCTACAAAAAATACCTTGGGTACAAGAGGCATGCACATCATGCCAAAAAGCCCAGAAAAACCCAAAAAGGCACGCTTTTTTTTGTGCTTTTTGCATTTCCTCTAGGCGTTGATCAAAAGAACCATAAGGCATGTGCTCTTTGCGCCTAAGACACGGTTTTTAAAACCATCGAACGGGGTTAGTCAAGTAGATGACAACGCCAAAATTATGAAACCAAATAGACCAAGATGCACTGAAAAAAAAAAAACTTTTTTTATATGAAAGTGACACGGCCAAACCACAGGACGTAAATGGCAGCTTATTCACTAAAACTTGCATAGTTGCATGATCAACATATTATCTTCCTGAAATTTTTTACACTTTCCATAATATACTAGGTAGCGTTCGTTTCATGTATTTCGAAGGAATTGGAATTCGTGCGAGAAACATAATTTGATTTGGAATTTTGATGTGTTCGTTTCATAAAATAGAATGAAATCTCGATGGAATTGAAATGTGGAGTCCCTTCCATATGTTGTTCAATTACAATTCCTTCTTTTGTTGTAATGAACATAAGAAGTCGAATACACATTCCAATTCCATCCGAATTCTATTCCATTCCCGTGAAACAAACGCTACCTAAGAATCTAGTCTAGTATATATTTTTAATTTAAAACTAAAAACATGAGGGTAGATTGACCTGAAAGATAATTCAATTGACAATTTCAATCAGGCCCAGACGGCCAGACCCAACCCATCACATTGGTTTATCTTTTACAAATCAAAATGGAAGAGACAGAGATACAGTCTATATGTGAATTTCTTCACTTTGATTCCGAAGTCTTGCATTCCTAGCGCATTCTTCCTGAGATACGAGTAATGTGCGTAAACATTGATTTCGGTCTATAAGATTCTACTGATTTCATCAAAAGATTTAAAAGGTAAATACATAAAACGTACGTTAATAAAGTTGCAGGTAAATGTAAATAAGACAAATTATTATGCTACATTAGTACTCTGTACTCTTATTATGTCATCAGATGCAGAAACAGTGGTGTTCAAAATTTGAACTCAACTCAGAAAAACCAAAGTTCAAACCAAACCAAACCAAACCAAATCGAATTCAAATTCAGTTTTCGTATTTTGGACGATTCGAATTCAGAACTTGGTTTTCAAATCGAGTTATGTATGCGAGTTTTCAACTGAACCGACCTGGGTACCCAAATTCGAAGTATAGTTTTATACATTTATAAGAGTGTGTAGCGTAATAGCGTTTTGTTCAAATCAACACTAATCAAATTGCAAATTTACTTTCTTTCCTCATAATTCTGTTTGTTTAAATCAACTCGAATTGAACTGAATCTGATTTTTTAAGGAGTACGTGAGTTTGGGCAGTGGCGAAGGTTAGTGAGGGCCAGGGGGAGCCCCGGCCCCCACCGTTTTTTGGCTCAGTGGTGGAAGTTTGCGATTTTCGTAGGTAATTTTTATATGGATCGAGTCCGGCCCCCACCAATTTGATCTTCTGGCCCCTACCGAGACGAAAAAAATGAGTCCGGCCCCGCC
Source organism: Ambrosia trifida (assembly GCA_028751855.1). Taxonomy (NCBI): domain Eukaryota; kingdom Viridiplantae; phylum Streptophyta; class Magnoliopsida; order Asterales; family Asteraceae; genus Ambrosia; species Ambrosia trifida. The sequence continues at coordinate 129,427,195 of CM054125.1, read as the reverse complement.
GATTTGATCTTCAAGCTTCGCCACCGAGTTTGGGCTCCCAAATGCTGGTAAACAGAGAAAAAACTCTATGTTGAACCTGACTACAAAGTCGTGGCAAGTGGCAAGTCTAGTGACATCCTTATTCATATGTTTTAACCAAATTAAAAGGGTATCCTATATATTAGACTTATGGTCAAATCCTATGATGGAATCTATCTATATATGTATAAAGTTCTTCAATTGTGACTACTTTTAATTCAAATTAAAATCTTGATTAATCTTTATGTAGGGTCAGAACACAGTAAATTAAGGTTTCATAATAACACTTTCACAACCACTGCAATAAAAAGTATTTCATAATTTTGCTTACTTGAAAAGCCTTTAACAGCGAATAGCAACGCCTTTTCTCCAAGTTTGCTGCAGCATGCTTTTTCTTCAAAGCTTCACATGCCTTTTGCTCTGCTTGCAGTGTAAGCTGCACATTTTGGAGTTTCTGCAACGAGAAATAAGCATCCATGTTTTCAATTTTTTAAAATTTCCATAAATAGAAATACTCGGGTGTCACACTTGTGAAAGAGTATGCACAAATCACAATTGACCTCAAAAAAGTCAACTGTCAATTTTTTTTACTGTATTATTATTACCTGTTGAATACTCTTTGAAATTCCATCCATGGAACTAGTTAATGTTGCACGGCCAGCAGGAGTATTAAGCGCATCACGGAACTGTCAAAAGGATGAGGTCAACATAAGTTTAAGTTTAAACAAACAGTCAAAGCAGAAACATAGATTTAATTTACCTGTGAACTTAAAGAGTTTAATAAGGATGTTTCTTTCAGCATCAGCTCTTTTATTTCCAACAAAGCATTATAGGTAGCATAGTATTTACGTGTTTGCCTAAGCTTTCCCTAACAAACAAAAGATTGAAATCATAAGACTCAGAAATCAATATTTTTGAAGGATATGATGCTGTTGGCATACCTGGATGTGTTCATTAAGTTCTGACAACCGACGCTCATAACTGCAGCATGGACAATCCATTTTACATTTAACATATTGTTCATGGTTTTCTAAATCTTTCAAGGATTCTGCATTCTAACGAGGAAGAACTTGAAAATTAACTTACTGGATGAGTTCTGCTTGTGTTGGAATGTCATCACGCTGGCGCTTTAATGATGTAATATCCCTTAGTTTTGAGGCAAGGGCCTACATAGTATCAACAAAATAATATTTTACGGTAAAACCATGGCATAAGTAAAAAAATATAAGTAAATTTTTAATGTTATTAGACTAGTTATGTCCTTAGTTGTAATTGTAATAGTCTTGAAGGTAACTCTGTTTAATATCGAACCCTATATATAGGGCACCTATGTAACTCTACAATATATATAGTCAATATACAAAACTTATTGGTCTAGTATGGTATTAAACCGATGGCAAATAACTCCATCCAAACCATAGCCGTTTACAGTTCTTCCCACTGTCACCACTAGTTAACACCTAGTCGCAGACACGATTCTGTGTTACTTCCAAAACAGCCGCAGATCACCAATTCTAGATCTCTCTGATTGCTACTGCCCACCATATCTGTCTGCCTCTGCCTACAAGTTGCCATCACTTGTTACTAACCATACCCACCTACAATCTGCCATTAGGTTTGCACTTAATAGGCAACCTTAGGGTCAGAATCTCGCCCAGCATCCATCATCCACACGCCAATTCCCCACTGCAATTAACGAACGTCATGCTCTTCTTAGTGATCACGACTTCATCCTAGGCAAAACCCATGCTTCTACCCAATCCACTAATCAAGCATTTCTGCCTTTAACAGAGCATATATCAACAACTCTCATAGATCCATGTCAGTTGCAACTTCCTGATACCCCTCGCAAAAATCTCATCATTTAGTAATTAGTACTCATCTTGGTTATACTTATACAGTTAATGCCTACTACAGAGTACAGACTACCTCATCAAGTTTCAAGCTTCTATTGTTACCATCAACCCACCAACAACTGTAGAAGTAGTCGGAGCAGGAGTTCTCGACTTCTCTCATTAACAATGGTGGCCTGGTGATAGTCGTCAATTTGGTTGGGCGTCCACTCAAAACACTACATATGGCACGTGGCATGTGCAACTCAAAATAGAGATGTAATTAGAGCCCTTCACTGTGTTACTCTTTCTCGACCTGATATCACATTTGCGTTCAACAAGGTGTGTTAGTTTAGGCATGCCCCAACTAAAAATCAACGGAAAGCAGCCAAATGGATCCTACGTCATGTTCATGGCACCTTTTAACCATGTTTATGCTTATCAGACAAGCATTTGGATCAACGCTTCCTATCTTCACCAATTTGCATTGGCAACGCAATTCACAGACTTCTAAAAATTCTCTCTATACCTTCTCAGATACTGATTGAGTCTTATGCCGATACAATCACCGATTCATGAGGAGATTTTCAATCTGTTTAACTCATGGGCTGCCTAGTAACAACACACAGTTTTATCTTTACTATGGTATGAATACAAAGATCTCGCTAACATAGTGAGTGAACTGAACTTACCTGGTTAGAAGCTGTTCTTCATAAACTTGGTGTTTGGGCAACTTCAGCCCATGGTTTAAAAAGGCTTTCTGAGGCTCGCTTCGAGGCTTACGCCTCGGCTGAGGCTATGAAAAAACGCCTCAGAGGCTTAGCCTCATGGGGGTCAACTGAAACCTAAGCCTCGGCCTTTCCGAGGCTTTCCAAGGCGGTGAGGCTGTGAGGCGAGGCGTTGAGGCTTAAGCCTCAACACCTAAGTCAAAATTGGGTCTAGGTGGTGAAAATTGGTTCAAGTCGGGCCACAAATTGTACTTGGAACGAGTTCCCACCTCAAAATCCAACCAAAACACACCTGCCCCTCTACTTTGATTCGAATTAGAATTTGATTCGAATTAGACTCAATTGATGACATCTATAGGGTGGCAGACGAGGCTATGTCACCACAAAATGATGAATTGTTAAATTCAATTGGTTGGATTAGAACAGAGGGAGGGGAGAGAAAAATCGTATATAAAAGGAGGTGGCATTATGGTTTTTATTAACTTTTGGTATTTTTACATTTAACCCCCTCAATGTTCACTAGTTTACATTTGGTCTCCAAACTTAAGTTAAAGATTAAAATGCTATTAAAACTATTTTATGATGTTTGTTTCACTACTAAATTAGATTTTATAATATTCATGATGTTTTGTTTTATATTATAGTGTATTTTTATGATATACATATATATTTTTTGTTATTGTTAATAATGTTTTGAGGCTTACGCCTCGGTCCGCCTCGAGGCTTACGCCTCGAGGCTTACGCCTCGTGAGGCTAACAGACAACGCCTCGAGGCCCGTTTCAGCCTTTTTAAACCTTGCTTCAGCCCCTACCCTACGGCGTGACAATCTAGTTACAACCTATATCTTGGCCAATCCTATCTTCCATGGTCAAATAAAGCACATGGAAGTTGATTTTCATTTTGCTGAGTAAAGGTTGCTTAAGGAAATCTATGTGTGCAATTTATAACAACAAATGATCAAATTGTTGATATCATTACAGTCTCTCTTTAGATTCCAAGCTTTATGTACTTAATTGTATATAGCATTGTCTATAAGGTATTTATGATTTTATGTTTAATATCAAAGTCTACATATAGAGCTCCGATGTAACCCTATTATATGTACAATCAATATACACAACCCTTTTGTTCTAATAAACGTACATGATTGACGATACAATATGCTTCGAGTATAAAAGTTATTTCGTTTTGTATATCCAAGGTGGCAAGGTGTATATATATATATAAGCATTTACCTACATAGGTATGTGCTCGTGTGTGCATACATATACACCCTTATATCATAAAACACGACACACATTAACATGCTTATATCATACGTTTGTCCACCTAGGCTACAACTATATGAAAGAAACATATGCGATAATACCATTTTTGCTAAATTCAGTCTGTCAGTAGCATCAGCCAACAAACGATCAACACACTGGGCAGAACTCCCTCCATGCTCATTGCTCTTTATCATCTCTTCCAACTCAGTGACCTCCAATTGCAATCTAGAATATTCTTCACTGAACTTTAATTCAACTTCCGCTTCTTGCTTCTCGAGAACCTAAATGGCATTTTTCAAACGGTTCAACACCTACTTGCAGTAAACAAAAATCCTCGTCACCGGAAAAAGGCACAACCATTTGCTTACAAACTAAAAGAAAATTATTTATTTATGTCAATCCAAATTAACATTTAACAAACTACTTAATGACACGAAAACCATAAGTTTAACTTATCATAGTAAAAAATACACAAACTTTCTGTTAAATTGTTAATTATACCTTTAAAGTCTCGAGAAGTGAAAGTAATCTCTGTACAATAGCAGTCGCACCTGCCTCCTCACATCCCTCTCTCAATGCATGCATCTTCTTCAAAGCTTCTGTGATCTGTTCATCCTAAATAATAATAAAAAAATAAAAACAGGAATTAAAAGAAGAAACAATAAATCTTCTTATCCAGTGTCTTAAAAATCGCTAGTCGGCTAGTCACTGAGTAACTTTTCATTAATCTGTCCATTAATCGGTAGTCGGCCAAAAATCGGCTATTCCAGCAAAAACATGTAAATTCCGGGCAGTTTCCAACCAAACCATGTCAATTTTCGGCGATGAATCACATACGAGGAAGGAAGGGTTAAAAATACATGTTAGCTTAAAATACCTACCTATAAAAATGTGTGTGTGTGTATATATATATATATATATAACTGAAAATTAAATATAAAAATACTAATCCGATTAATCATGTATACCAGCGATATCTAACAAAAGATTTACCATTTCTGTCATGGTGCAGTTCAATCTAACAAAAGAATATTCCTGCAGAGGATAACAGCAAACTGTGAATCAATTATCATCAATCTTACATATATAACGGATAAAATTGCAATACAATAACAATAATCAAACGGACGATAACAAGCAATTAAGTGTTAAATAAACCTAATCGATCGAGAATAGAAGCGGTGACAGTGGTGATTTGTGGCGGATTCCGGTGACGTTACTCACCGGATTGCTACTATGGTTAATGGTAACAATATTATCTGAATTTAAAACGTAAAACTTAGAGGGTGTTTGGGATTGAGTTTCAAAACGATTTATAAAAGCCAATAAATCAATAAGCTGTTTGTGTAACCAAAATCAATTTCTGTTTTAATTTTTGGCTTTTGGTTTTTAAGGGTGGAAAAGTTGTTTTTGAAAAGTTAGAAATCCTAGTTTTTGGCTTTTGACTTTTGGAAAAAAATTACAAATTTACCACACATACAACCAATATTCACAATAAGTTAACCGAAATACCTAAAAAACAACAAGTTATTGACTTTTTGACGTTTCTCATCCGAAAAGCTAACCAAAACACTTTTTTAAAAACTTTTTTTCAAAAAGTCATAAGCCAATAAGCACTTTTGACCAAAAGCACTTTTGCATTTCCAAACTCAATCCCAAACACCCTCTTAACAATTGTTAACATTGTTTAAAATAACAAACAATAATCCGATATTGTTACTTTTGAAAAATCGCAAGGACTAATTGCGTGATTAATGGGTTGTTTGGTTGATTAAGTACGAAATCATTAAGATGTATGAATGGTTAAGAGGCTCTGAATAAATAAGTGTTGAATGGTTCAGTTATGCACTAAGTCTGAATGGTTAGGAGGCTCTTAGTGAATAAGTGTTGAATGGTTCAGCTATGCATCAAGGTTCAGCTTCAGAGCTATTTTTAAGTTGACACAAACAGTCTGAATGCTGAACCATTCAGAGCTGAATGGTTCAGAGCCTCATTAAGAGGCTACCAAACATGCCCTAACTCGTTTAATTAAGTTAATACTTAACTTGGTCATAAAGCTATACTAGTAGAGTGCCCGCGCGATGCAGCGGGAAACACAAACACTTCTAAGGGTGTGTACGGTTCTGTTAAGTTCGATTATTAGCCTAACAGTTATGTATTCATTTCATACTAAAAGCAACAAGAATTACAAGTGAGGCGCGGGTAGACGGGCAACAAGCTGCGCCACAACCCCTTTTTGAATAGCAAAGCCTACTCTATTAAATATAAAGCTTGTGTCCTTGGCCGCAGGAGAGTTACTCTGCACCACCTTCTGCACTCGATCTAAAAACCGGATTGCATCGGGAGCAAGGCCCCCAAATGTGTCATTAGTATTGTTAGATTTTTGGTTTTAGTCCGGCTTAGTTAATTTTGGTGAATAATAAAAACAAACTTTGGCTAAAAATTTTTTTGCCTAAAAGTACATGAAATGGAGGTATAAATACATGAAATAGAGGTAAAAAATAGCCCTGTAAATGAACCGAATGTTCATGAGCTGTTTGTGAACTTGTTCGGCGGAAAGTTCGTTTATGTCGTTTATTTAATGAACGAACAATCACGAACAAAAAAAAATTGTTTGTTTAGTTAAATAGTGTGTTAGCCCGCGCGATGCAGCGGGTATAACCGAAACTCTTTTGTATAGCTCAACTTAACCCAACATGCCTACTATGAACCTAATTACTATTACATGAATATTTGTTAATACCTTTGTTTGAAATTCATTATAAACACAAGCTTTCTAATTCGGTTGTTGAATTCGGTGACCATATAGTTTAGATTAGATTAGGTATGTTTATGTGTATGAATATAACGTAATAATTTCAGAATTCAAATCGTTACATGATGATTAAAAACACAACTTTCACTATTGATTTCTCGATTTGTATATAGTATGATCAAGTTTATAAAAGTTTAACTTTTTAAAGCACACAACTCTATATAAAAGGTTATAACAAAACATATAACATCATGAATTGTTTTTTATATGTTTTCTATTTAATATGCCTAAATTGATTATAAAATTGAATGTTATTAGGTTTCATAAGCATCTCATGACTCTTGATTTTCTTTTAATTAATATGGTGTTTTAAAGACATATTTACCCTTAAAAAGTAGTTATTTTATGCATTATGTGTTGTATATGTTTTCTATTTAATATGCCTAAATTGATTATAAAATTGAATGTTATGAGGTTTCATAAGCATCTCATGACTCTTGATTTTCTTTTAATTAATATGGTGTTTTAAAGACATATTTACCCTTAAAAAGTAGTTATTTTATGCATTATGTGTTGTATATGTTTTCTATTTAATATGCCTAAATTGATTATAAAATTGAATGTTATGAGGTTTCATAAGCATCTCATGACTCTTGATTTTCTTTTAATTAATATGGTGTTTTAAAGACATATTTACCCTTAAAAAGTAGTTATTTTATGCATTATGTGTTGTATATGTTTTCTATTTAATATGCCTAAATTGATTATAAAATTGAATGTTATGAGGTTTCATAAGCATCTCATGACTTTTGATTTTCTTTTAATTAATATGGTGTTTTAAAGACATATTTACCCTTAAAAAGTAGTTATTTTATGCATTATGTGTTGTATCATAAGCATTTAGATTTATACCTCTTAAAATTTAAGAAGTCCTTAAGAAATGCTTTATAATATAGTATAGATATAGATATAGATATAGTATTGTAAGTTTAGATCTTATATAAATTAGATAGTATCCGATACGATGAATTAAATAATTTTGTGTGCGTTACATGATGTTTTAATTATGAGAAGCTTATGAAATGGGGATAAATTCAGAATTAATGTATAGAGCATTTGTACCATATGCTTTGAAAGTTGTAACACGTCTTAAAAAGTTTATGTAATGACTATGATCTAAAGAAATGCTTTATAAGGTAAGAGACTACTCGAGAGTGCACACGATGTGACGGAGTGCAAATCACCCCATAAACTCTAACAACCCACACTTTCATCATTATTGACCCAACCTTATTTATTATGAAACCCATTAAAGGAAAACACCATGTATACACGTGCATACCCTTCTATATAGAAATATTGGCACATCACACCTACGAACACCCACATCTCTCTCACACACACACCATAATATAAATCTCATCTGATAGAAATTATTATATACATTAATAAAATATTAGTTAGGAGAAGTTTAGTAAATAATGTATTTATTAGAAGGAAAGACAAATTAGAAACTATTGCATATAGTACGTATACCCTATGCATCAAAATCTGTCTTAAGCAAGTAAATTACAAATCTCAATCCTCAAGTATATCTTATACATGTAGATTATAGTTATAAGCAATTGTGTTTATTAGAGTGATTATGTATTGATAGCCAAAAGATAAGGGGTTACATGTACTAATCGGGCTTGTCCCGATTGCTAAGTGTTATGTGTCTTATGTCCAAGGCTTGATACAAAACCACTATCGAACCGAGGGTCTCACTGAAAGCAACCTCTCTATTCCCACAGGGTAAAGGTAAGGCTGTCCACATTTTACCCTCCTCAGACCCTACCTTGGCTTTGCTATTGGTGGGATTAACTGAGTATGATGAGATAGAGAGAGTGATTATGTATTGAATAAACTTTTATCAACTTAATCTATAATAAGGATAAGGATTTGATACCAAGTACTAGTACAAAATTCAGTACTGGCGTTTATGGTATCGGTATAGTACCAACACCATATAGAGGAGTTTTTTTTTTGTAACAAGCACAAGCACCATACCAAATTGGTACCGTACTACTCCATAGATTCGGCACGATATTCGATACCTACTTTCCCAGAATGAGTATACATTACAAATCTCATCCCTATCCTAAATATAAAGATAAATAAAAGTAGAGAATATATAAAAACATGCAGACGGACATCACATAATCCGTTTGTGATGGATTTCTTCAACATGCTAAAATAAAAAGATAACAGAAACACAGGTTTAAATAAACATACGTTTCCACAAACATGGTAGCAAAATAACAGATCATACAACATTTGTTTACGTTTTTTCACTTCCAAAGCTTAACGATCTTATCATGGCTAGCTGAAGCTACCAAACCCGTAGCCGTTGACAACGCCAACCCAGCAATCAGCCCTTCATGTGCCGCTAATGTCATCGTCTTGTTCTCCGACATGTTCCATAGCTCCAAAGACTACATTAACATATATAAATCCAATAAATAAAAATAACAACAAACCCGTCTATTTTAACATTTTAGATTATAATCTTTGATTGCTTTCGTCCCAAGAGCCGAACTATATGAGACGCCTTTTAGCCTTGATGCGCGTTTACTTGATCATGCATTTCTAAATCAAAAAAATTATAATGCGCTAAAAAATCTCACCTGGTAACAGCCGATGACCAATAATGAAGCATAACTAGGATGAAAGACACAAGAGTTAAACTTGTTGCCGTTACAACTGAGTTCGTGCACACACTCCCCTTCATTTCCAGACATAAGTGACCAAACTCGAACCGAATCCTCACTAACCGAAGCCAGATACTCACCGCTTGGGTCCCAGCAAATCGAATGTATCGGCTTTGTATGTCCCTGCACCATATCATCACATGTTACAAATGTGCCATTTATTAAATATAAATAAAATATATAGTAAAAGAACTAATAAAAACAAACCTGTAATGATTGCCGGCAGGCTTGAGTCTCCACATCAAGTATAGACACGATGTTTTCTGCAGCTGCCGCAAGAAACCTTCCATGGCGTGGCTGGAACCTCACTTGGGACGTTGCTCCCTGATTTTTCAAATAATTCACACCGTAAATTTATAGATAATACGAAAAGACGACCAAAAAGACGACGATAGCGTTTTTAGATCACATACCTTGAATACACGAGTGCAACTACCATTAGTTACACTCCAGTAGCGTATCTCCCCGTCCCCATCACACGAACAAATGAGGTCGTCTTTATTCGGGTGGTAATCCAATGACATCACAGATGCAGAATGTCCCATAAAGGTACGCAGAGAAAATCCAGGCTGCAAGCAAAGGCAATGTCAAAATCAAACTCGATACTTAGTCGAAACTCGAAAGATAATAAACTTTAGTCGACTTACATTGTCAGCATCCCAGACACGAACGGTTTTATCAAAAGATGATGTGGCAAGGCGCGGCGTACTTGGGTTGAAACGCACATCCGTGATCATTGATGAATGTTCTTCAAGACTAGTTTTTGGCTTCAAAGAATCAGTATACCACAGTACAGCCTGCATCACAAAATTAACACGAGTTATTACCATCAATATATAAATTGTTGCGAGTTTCATTGTATCGTTACCTTTTTATCATGACCACCAGTAGCAAGCAATTTACCATCTGAAGAGAAATGGCAACAAACAACCTTGTTTCCACTAGCCCGGACAGAATTGACCTCCGTAAAAGTAAATCCTGATATCAAATAAAGAATAACATTAGACAGAAAACTAACGGGTCCGTCAACTATGAAAATATAAAACTATAAGATGCGACTCTCACCTTTGCTCACATCCATACAACGACCAACAGTATCCCTTAAATCAGCATCATCAGGAGATAAAAAAGACTCGACATTATCATCAAGAGAACCATCCTCCACAAATCGCTCCATGTCAGCCTGCACAATGTTCTTATCATCCCACTACAATATATATCCATTTTATAGGGAACTAAAAAACAGAAACAGACCCGCTTACATACGACACACGTGTCATACTCACCAATTGATTTGATGGAGATGTAAGAGTTGTGGGCCCATCGGACCGGAACATCATTAACGGTTTTGAAGAATTGTCATTATGTTGCAAAGCAGGCATTGAAATCACATCTCCAGGTGTATGAGTTGATGGAGTCGAGGGTGCTGAACTTGGTGACGGGCCAGCTGTGTTAGCCGTTCCAGAGCTGTTGGCAGGTCCTGAAGATGACACGGGCTGCTTTCTTTTTCTTCCAGCCTGATTTTTAAAAGCCTTAGGTTTATTAGAATCTAGCAAACCATATTAAGGATATACAAATTAAATATGAGTAAAAGGGTAAATCTGTAAATTCCATTCCACCTGATCGTTTCCTCTAAACGAGTTTGACATGCTCCCATCCCCCACACTGCTTGCACCCACGATATTTTCTTGTTTAAGATTAAGATTTGAATTTTGAGGCGGTGGTGCAGAAAGAGAATGATGCATCTGCTGTTGTTGCTGATTACCGTTCTGCTGTTGCTGCTGCTGCTGATGTTGTTGCTGTTGCTGTATTTGTGCCATTTTTATCTAATGTCGGAAGTAAATAAAGTTATTAACTTCAACATATTTATTATTATTATTGCCGTTAAGAAACAAAAATTAGATATGAAAATTGAGAAATTACTTTAAGCAACATATCAGTATCTCCACGAGGTAAACCGGGAATAGGAGATCCAACATTTGGCATGTCACCAACAGAATTAGAAATACCATCTTTGCCCATACTTATGCTTCGGTTATTAAGAAGCATTCTCAGCCGTCTGCTTTCATCATTAGCTGATTGCGATGTCATGTTTTGTTGTGCTAATAAAAGTTGTTGCTGATGTTGTGGTGACATCATTTGCAGCTGATGAAATGATTGGGAGCCTTGCATGAATGACTTCTGTTGTTGCATAATACCAGACCGCAGCTGATCTAATCCCTGATAATAATCCCACATTGTTTAGATATATAAACACTTGAGCGGAAAATGAAGATAGAAGTATACATGCTGAATTATTAACAAAACGTACGGTTAGAGGCCATCCTTTTAATGTCAAATTATTGCCACCCTGATTTGATCCTAAATAAAAAGAGCATTTTCAGTAAATAAGTGACATAATAATAATAACGGAATTCGATAAAGACAAAATATTACCAGGAATCCCAATCAAAGATACTTCAGGACCAGCAGCTCTAGGATTCAAAATTGGATTCATCTCCGTCTTTATTTCCTATATCAATGTAGAACAGCCAAACATAATTTAGATGACATTTTACCGCATTAATCAAAAGTTATTTTCATCTTTGAAAGTCAAACATGAGTTAAGTATTACTTACCGGGGCAGAACCTGGAAGTTGTTGGCTCCGACCTTGGACTTGAGGCGACATACTGCCAGCTGTACCATGCAGCACTTGCCTGAAAAATTACATACGTTCTGAATTTCAATTTCGTTATAAAATTAAGATTTTAAAGTTCAGTAAGGACTTTTTCGCATATTTTCACAAACTTCAAAATTTTTCTCAGAAGATTAAACACCGTGAATTTTTTTTCCCCGACTGTGAACACGTGAAAATGTACATAAAATCCACAAGATTTACATGAAATAACATTTACCCTGAGGGTTGGCCAGCTGCTGCTGCTGCAGATTTCAAAATCGATGCTTGGTTTGGATCCAAAAGTTGACCAACATTCTCGCCATACCTCTGCTAAGAATATAAATATAACACATTTAAATTTGTCAAATAAAGAGAATTGCACGCCAATCAAGGATTAGTATGAACTCTGCAACAAACTGAAAATCTAACTCTTTCTTTTTACTTGAAGCATTTTTATGATCTCGATCTCGTTAAACTTTTCTACACTTTCCTCAATGTAATGGAACCTACGACCTTAGACGTCAACTTTGAAGAAAAATATACCTTCATAGCTGCATCATCTAAAGAATCCCTAGGAAGTGGTGGTACTTTCAATTTATCCTCGTACATTTTCGTAGCAATAGCATTAACTCCAGGGTTATGTCTCATAAGAGGATCGTTCCCAACGATCCTGTTCGACGCTCCATTAAGAAGGTGAGACCCATCTCTCCGTTGTTGCTGTTGCTGCTGCTGCTGTTGTTGATGTTGCTGTTGCGCTTGTTGCTGCTGCTGCTGTTGTTGTTGTTGCTGTTGCTGCTGTTGTTGCACTTGTTGTTGCTGCTGCTGCTGCTGCTGCTGTTGTTGTTGAGCTTGGCGTTGTAACATGAGCTGCTGCATTTGCATCTGTTGATGCTGCTGTTGTTGCTGTTGCTGCTGTTGCGGATGAGGTGATTGGTGCGGCTGCTGCTGCTGCTGTTGCTCCCTTGCTTTGTTTAACTGAGTCTGCAGTTTTAAATAATAAATAACGTACATACGCCTTCACGCCAAATATCAATCAAAGATCCAAAACTAACCTCAATGTAAGAAGCTGCAACTTCCGAGTGTTTCTCATTCGTCCTCGCTATAAATATATCCCAAAACACAGACCACCACTCAAACAAAAATCCGCCAGGCGCATCAATAGCTGTAACATTATAACATACACCAACAGATGTACAATTATCTATCCAAAATGTCTAAAATACCCTTCACAAACAAAACCCTAAAAAAACACATTCAGTTTTCACTTCTTACCAACAGGGTCAGACGACACCTTTCCTTCCGCTTGAAACGCCTGCGCCGACGCCTTTAAATCCCTCTTGACTAAATAATCATGTATATAAACATCTAACCTGTTAACCAAATCAAACAAAAACAACTCTTAAATCTGTCTCTAAAACCTAATTAACTTCAAAACAACACAAAAAACTGTAAACCCATATACCCTAACAACATAAATAAACATAAGCAACAAGAAAACCAGCTGAAATTATAAAAAAAAAAAAAAACCCTAGAAAAGAAAACCAAAATAGGAACAAAAGATGGGTGCTTTAGAGCCTAAAGAGGAGTAACAAGTGTGTAAATCTAAAAAGATTTGATGGGTGTGACAAAAGTTATGAAATTTATAAGAAAAGAGTAAGGAAGATGTAAAAAAGATTACATTTTATCAGCTTCCCAGTGTGTTTGAGACATGTTGTGGTTTTTGCTAGCTGCAGGAGAGTAAAGAAAGCATAAACTGTTAGATCTTCATGTGATTAAAAGAGGGTTTGTGTTCTTTAGTGAAACCCTTTGAGTAATTGATGTGAAAATTCCAGAATATTAAATGGAAAAGAAGATCTTTCAAGAAACAAAGAGATAAGGGGAAAGAAAGAGAGAGAAATTGAAGAGAGAGAGAGAGAGAGAGAGAGAGAGAGAGAGATTGTGTCTTAATGAGATAATTTTGTAATTAAATGGCTATTCACATTATTTAAACTTTTTTATTTTATTTTTTATTAATGGGTTTTTAATCATTTTTATTTTATTTTTTATTATTAGGTTTTTAATAATTTATAAATATTATAAGACTTATTATTTTTGTAATGGTTTTTTCTTAATAAAAATAATATTAATAATAAATAATTTTAGTTATTATGGTTTGAATCATATGTGTATATAGAATATAGAGAAGGTGCAGAGAAAGAGGTATTTTAGAACGAGGATAACATGGTTTGATTGTTGTCTTTGTAGTCTATTTGTTTAGATTTATGATTAGATGGCTAGGATATTTTGTTTGTACGTGTTGTTTTCTTTTAAATTGTATCTACAAAATAAAATGAGTTTTATTAATGGAGTCGGTGGCTATTAATGGAGTCGGTGGCTCTTAAAATCCGATAATACCATATGATGTTTTGGTACAAAACACCCAGGTACAGAGGGGAAACGACATCAAGTTCGTACGATTGGTAAAATGCGATATACCGCTTTGAACCGTTATACCTGTACCGGCCCAAGGTAAATTTTGGGGTTTTGAAGTATGATTACTTGTTATATGTGTTATTTGTCTTACGTAGTTTAAGTATATTATGCTTATTTGTAACTAAAACTTTTTATTTATTAATGTAGAAGATAAAAATAATTATGCTCTAGATATTGAGGAAGACGATGATAATAAATTTCATCTTTTAAAAAATTGTGTACTTGATGCAGTGAACAGCCTAATGGCTTAAATATACCGTATAGTTTCATTAAAAAAAATTGTTGGAAAATTAAATATTTTTAGATTTTTTTTTATTATAGATTAACTTTTGGAATATTTTTTAATATCTAATAATGCACTTTTTAACTATTCTTTGAGGTTATGTTGTAATTTATGAAGAGTTAACTAGTCAACCAGATTGAACCACTTTTTAACCAATTAACATGTTTTGGGTTTATGTCTCACAACCGGGTTAAAGAAATCCCCTTAGAAAAGGTAAAATGTGTTTTGTTTGTAATTTTTGTTTAGTTATTTATAGAATATTTCGGGCATGTCTTTAGTGTAAAGAGCCTTAATTTAGCTTCACTAAGATTGGCGATTGTATTCTAAAATAGACAAATCTTAAAATCTTAGGTAGCGTTTGGTATGATGGAATGAAAGGGGGAATGGAATGGACCATTACAAGGTAATGAAAAATAATGTGTTTGGTTGGCTAAAGGAATGGAATCACCCATTCCACAAGGCATTCCATTCCCTCAAAACCATTCCATCCACCCCCCATGTTATTTTTTCATTCCATCCCCATTCACCCTTTACTAACAAAAGCATAACCCACCACCACCACCCACCACCACTATCGCCACCACCCACCGCCGCCACCGCCACCCACCACCGCCGTCACCACCTGCCGCCACCACCACCCACCACCGCCGTCACCACCCACCACCACCGCTACCAACCACTACCTTCACCTACCTACCACTGCCACCACCACCGTCACCACCCACCGCCGCCGCCACTCACCACCGCCACTAACCATCGATTTTATTCATTCGTTTTTTTTTTTTGTCTATCCAACAACACAAAGTAATGTTTTGTTTCATTCCCACATGGCAACCAAACAAGACATGGAATGGTAATGATCCATTCCATTACCTTGTCCATTCCATTACCTCGTCCATTCCATTCCCCCATCTATTCCATTACCTCATACCAAACAGACATTGATATATTTTCTTTGAATCCAATACAAAATAGAAGTTATTGATAAAAAAAAAATAGTAGAAAAAACTAGAATAATATATTTTATTTCCTATACTTGTATCTTAAGATAAACCGATTAAGATTCGAGAAATGAGTAGCGATTTGTTTATAAAAGGAAGAAAAAAAACTCACGATCTTAGGTAGAGTTTTAAATTTAATTAGACTGTTAGTTACCCGTGCGTTGCCACGTGACGTAGTTTACACTTGTGCATTGCAACGATATACAGTTTGAACTTCGTACATATTGAAAGAGAAATATTATCGTTACCAAATAAATGTTCTATTACTTATATAACTTTGTTTTCAATAAGGTTTATACTCTCGCATTGAGAAAACTATAAATATGAATACGGTACTGGTACCGATGTTGAGAAGGTGTTGGTTTGGTTTTCCACAATGAAGGAAAATATCGCTATACCGATAATGAAAGTACCAGTCCCGAAAAAATGACAAAAATGGGTAGCGGTAACGATATAGAAAATGACTGGTACCGTACATTAATGGAAATGATTGGTGCGGTACAATACTAGTACCAAATGCTCATTATACATACTATATTTATCAATGTCGGTGCCACACACATAATGAGACTATTGCAATCCTCGCACGCTTCCCAAAAAAAATTGTAAATGGTACAGACGTGGTATGCATCATCTTTTCTTACGTACAAGTATTCGATGCTTTTATCCTTTCCCCACCTACACCTCCAGGTTTCCACCTAAACCTCTCAGAGTCTCTCTCTCTCTCTCTCTCTCTCTCTAACCTCATAACCACTCTCCTCTTCCTCATCTAAAACACTCTTCCTCACTCCCATCTACACACTCTCTCAGTATTCAACATTCTTCCGATGTTTTCCGGCGGCTAGGGCTCCACTGCCAACCCGATGAAGAAGGAAGTGTTTTAGGGTTGTCTCCAACAACGATGGATCAGAATCTTTATCGGTGGTGAGGAATCAAGTAACCGTCACGATTAGTTGGTTTTCTCTCAGAGCAATTCCGAGGTATGTTCATCTAAGAATTGTTTGTACTTGCGTTTTGTATTGGTTTGTTGTTTTTAATTCAAGCCCTAATCTTTGAATCCCTCATCCACCAGAGGTTCAACGATTCCGTTTTCATAAACGGACCGATTTTAGGCATATCGGCAACAATAGCTGTAGAATCTTGATATTATGAGCTATGTTTGGGTATGTTTCTGATTCTTTCTATGGTGCCGCCGGTGGAGGCTAGGCCTTTCCATTGATGGGTAAACGATTTTCAGTGTGCTTTTCTCAAGTGTAAATCACATCATTTGCCCATTTGCAGTATATATAGAACGTGCACGGAGAAGGTGAGGTTGTTAGTTCAGGGAAGGTGGAGGCTGACGACATTCTGGTTGCTTTAGGTAAGTTGTTTTGTTGATGTGTTGTGAATATGTTGCATGTTTGCTGCTAAAAGTGTTTACTATGCCGCCTGTGTTGTACCTTTTTGGGTGTGGTGGATGCGGGTTTTGGTGTTATATTAGAACAAAAGAAGGTTGGATTTTGCTGTTTGAGATTCGTTTCGTTTGATTTACTATGTTTAATTAATGGATCTTTAGATCTTCGTAGCTTTAGTTCATGATTTTGCGTTTCGATTTATGAACGTAAAATTGGGGTTGGTTAAGATCTATGAATATTATCAGGGTTGGTCGGCTCCAATTTCTAATAAAATGTTGTGCTAACTTCTAAATTGTTTCCGCCTTTTCACTTTGACGTAAAAATCAAATTTTGTGTTGTCTATTGAAGTCAATTTTAATGTACTGACAATTATAACTAACCTTTTTACTCAAGCTATCCTCATATTTTTTTCTTCATTTGTGCTCTTTTGGTGTGTGATTAATTTACTAGATGTAGTTTTAGCTTCTGTAACTAAAAAATTATACTATTTTTGTTCTTCATAAAGTTTGGTTCTTTGTTGTCCAGTCTAGAGTTTAATGCCTACATCTACTGTATTTATATGCTGTAGAAAGTTTAGTGATGTCAAGTTTATTTTTTTATTAGTCTTAATTTTCTTTATGAGATTTTGTGTTTCGCTACTTCTAGGTTTCTCATTCAAGGTGGTTATAGTCAAATGTCAATTAAGTAATTGACTGTCTTGAGTCTGATCAACCATTGTTTCTCTGACTTCAACTCTGCTCACAGATTCACTAGCATGTTCTAAGAAGCACTATTGACGTCAATCATAATCCGGTAGGGTTCATGCTTGATGTTGAACACGGATAATAACTTTGACGAGATGGACAAATGCAATAACAGGTGTTTAAATCATCATTTTGGGACGTGATTATTTAATCAAAGGTATTATCTTTTTTGCTTTCTCTGATTGTCAGCTTAAATCTGACAATTGAGTATTTGAATGGGTTCTGATCTTCATGATGTAATCATTTAAATACCAAATGTATTGCATACATGCTGAAGAAAGAATTCGATAGTCGTTTAGATGTTCATTACACATAAAAAAACATTTTACAATCAAGTTAATAAAAATATATATATCCAGTAAGGAAGATTGAAAACATGCTAACAGATATGGAAGAGGGTAGAATTTATTTGGTAAAGAAAAGTTTTGTGACCAAGCTAATAGATTATTTGAAACCGTATTTAAAAAGAAAAGTCAGTGATAATGAGGAACTTATTCAAAAAAAAGTATGCCTGAAAAGTTCTGGATTATGTTCAGTTCGAGCCAGTTTTCGATAAAGTTGATCAACCAATAACTATGTGGTTTAAGTTTCAGCGTACTTCCCAAGGGCAAACTAACGAAGGGCAATGAATCCTTTTGATGGTGTTCTTTATTAGATTGACAAGTTTATCCGAGTTATATGTGACAAGTTTATCCGAACTACCAAATCAATTAATCATTGGTCCTTACACCCTTAACTTCCTTTTGTGGTTGCAGATCATTGCATCAGCCAACGGTGGTTACATTACCTTTAAAGAACTTAAATCAAATCTGGATTAACAGTCTTTGGTGCTAATGTTGAAGTATGTATCTTATGATCATTTGCAGGCTGCAGGTATGTTTTAATTTATGGGTTTAATCAGGTTGCATAACTATACCTACAGTTTGGTCTATGTAGATAATGTTTTTTGTTTAATGATAAACATATAATCCAAATGTTAGGAACAAAGTGATCCTGGAAGCAAAAAAATGACCACAGAAAATGCGATCAGATTCTTCTTTACTTTTTAACACATTGTGATGTCACAGGGAAATTATCTTTCTTATGGATCATGAAATATTCAAAATGAGATGCAAGGGTTGCATTCAAACGCATCATTCTTTCAGTTATGGTATGTAATCTAATGGTGTGCACGTGGATTTGTAATGAACATTTCAAAAGGTTACTATAGTTTTGCTTTACAACTTAACCGCCTAATTTTCATGCCTCTGTCGCACGACGCCCGTAACCATCCCGCTACGAAGCGTGGGTACATTTACTTACGGTTAGTAACGGTTAAAGTGAGAAGTGTAGCAGAGTGGCAACACACTGCCATGTTTGTTTAGAACCATGTTTGCGCAGCGAAGCGCGCGCAGGTATAATACTAGTTAGTACATATATAGTAAAGTAACGTTGAGAAAACTATAAGATCATGTGTAGTTGGACGCCAATTGGAGCCTTAATTCAATTTTAGCGCCCCAAACACCATTACAGGGGGGGCTTAAAGGGCGTTAAATTTGAAAAATGGCCTGTAGCGTTAAATTTTTAACGCTGAACCTTGTATTTTGTGCCAACTTTTTTGTGGCAACCAATCAAGAGAGGGGATGGGCGCTAATTAGCGCTTCCCACTACGGAGGCTCTAAAAGCGAATATGTTATGAATACCGATGTTAAACGGTGTTGGTTCAGTTCTCCAAAGTAAAGAAAAATGGCAGTATACTTATATCGAAAGTATAAATCCCGAAAAACGGTAAAATTGGGTACCGATAACAATATCAAAAATGTCGATTACAAAGTCGTATAAAACGGTAACAAAAATAATTGGTGCGGCATAATACCGATACCAACACAAAATACTTAGTCCAATACATGTCTCATTTAAAACAATAAATAGTTTAGGCCTATCATATAGCGCTAGTAGATATTATGAATAATATAATAGATGTAAATACTCAGAGGTGTTTGGGATTGAGTTTGGAAATGTAAAAGTGTTTATTGGCTTATGACTTTTTGAAAATGAGTTTTAAAAAAAAGTGTTTGGATTAGCTTTTGGGTTGAGAAACGTTAAAAAATCAATAGATTGTATTTTTTAGAAAAAATTACACCGTTGTTCCTTGTGGTTTACACCAAGTTTCAATGTAAGGTACTAAGGTTTTATTGTAACATCTTCAGGTATTAACGTTTTATTTTGTATCAATGTCGGGTATTAGTCACTAACCTCGTTAAAAGTTAGCTGACTTGACCCTCATGTGCCTTTCATGTGAGGGTATTTTCGTCCATTCAATTTTTTCAATTATATTATAATAATATACATTTAGCAACATCTTTATGCATTTTCTGTTGTACCATATTGTACAAGAGCATAAAGCATGGATATAATCTCTGTCTGTTTCTTTCATTCTTAGCGATAGAGGCCGGTTGTCCATGGAAGTGTAGCTGTGGCAGTTTAAGGCGGCGGAAGTGTAGTGGAGGCAGTGCTGCTGGTGGTGGATGTTGTTAAGGATCACTAATTTCTTTCTCTAATTCACCACCAACAATCGATCTCTTTCTAACAATAACGAATCCAGCTAACCCATGAACCTCTGACTTTGATTGGTTGATTTGGGTGCATTTGTGTTGTTTTTAGTGCTATTTAGAATCATAAATGTTGTTAGTTGCAAGCTTAATGCGAAGAACTTACTATTGAAGGGAACGACCTGTTGGATACAAAAAATGACATTAGGCCAGAGAGGGCCTCTTGATGAATTAAGTCATTGATTGAACAACAAGAGGATTCAAAAGGAAATGAGAATTATATAAGTCTGATCACAAGAAGGTTGAAGATGAGCTAGACCTCTTTGAGCAAAGCTTTATCGAAGTTGAGATGTGTTAAAGGTAAGAGTTGAAAGTTGTATTATTTCATTTCCTAATTATGTGCTTCCATCTTTTATTCTTTTAACATCACTTCTTGCTAAAAATGGAAGATTTAAAACATCGATGTTGTTAAAAGTTTCAACCCAAAGTTTTGTTGGCCTCCAAGAAACTATGACGTGTTTGATTATCAAGCAAATGAATGCAGAGCAGCCACACTCTGATGTTATTTAGAGTTCGACTCCAAAAATTTAGGAAGCGAGTTAAGATCAGAGAGAGATTGGGGTGAAGGAAAGTGATATTATTAACTAATTTAGTTGCGGCTATTGAATTTTTTTTATCATACAAAGTTGTGCTTAACTAGATCCGGTTTTAGGTGTATTAGTTCTTATTAATACAGGGGGATGATGATGATGTTTTGCAGGGGGATCGTTGAACAGGGGGACATTGTAGGGGAGGTTTACAGGTGATATTTGAGAACAACGATGGTTTGGAAGGGTTGGGTTTAAATTGGGTTTTAAATGTGATATTATAATAAACATAAAACATGAAATTGAATGGACAAAAATACCCTCACATAAAAGGCACATGAGGGTAAAGTTAGTTAACTTTTAACGAGGTTATTGACTAATACCCGACATTGATACAAAATAAAACGTTAATACCTGAAGATGTTACAATAAAACCTTAGTACCTTACATTGAAACTTGGTGTAAACCACAAGGACTAACGGTGTAATTTTTTCTATTTTTTAAGTGTTTCGCTTAACTTATTGTGAATATTGGTTCTATGGGTGGTAAATTTGTAATTTATTTCCAAAAGTCAAAAGCCAGGATTTCTAACTTTTCAATAACAGTTTTTCCACCCTTAAAAGCCAAAAGTCAAAACAGAAAGTGCTTTTGGATTACACAAACAGCTTATTGACTTATTGGCTTCTTGAAAAAGCCAATAAATAAATAAGTTGTTTTCAAACTCAATCTCAAACACCCTCTTATTCCACTTTGTATTTTTAAATAGGTTTATTGGATTTTAATACTCCCAACTTTCAGAGTTTGGCCGGCAATACTCCCAACTACATAAATGTTTGTCAGCACCCCCAACTTTTAAGGTATTTTCCACTAGCACTCCCAAACTAACCCACTTAGTTTGTTCAGTTAGTTTGCTGACGTGGCCATTATTGCTGACGTGACATGCTGTGGAAGATGATGTGTCATCCATGTCAGCATGCCACATCAGCAGCAATGTCCACGTCAGCAAACTAATTGAACAAACTAACTGGGTTAGTTTAGGAGTGCCAGTGAAAAATACCTTAAAAGTTGGGAGTGCTGGCAAACATTTATGTAGTTGAGAATATTGTCGACCAAACTCCGAAAGTTGGGAGTATTAAAATCCAATATTCCTTTTAAATATGATTTTTAGGTTTTATCATCATTCTTCACTATTTACTAATTAATAATTTGTATTTAATGGTTTATGTGTAACGGAAGCTGTGAGCTTATAAGTCAACACACCAATGACAACTTATGTTAGAATTTTAGGTAGATTAGTAGCCGCCAAGATTAATTGTTATTGACTATATAGTTTGGAATCTTAATGGGATCGGGTTTTATATAAGGAGTTTCTAGCTTCAAGTTTTTAAGAAAAATCCCTTACTTAATAAAAAATCTTATTTTGTTGAAGGAACTTAAAGCTTTTAGGTTAGGAGAAAAAACTCTATATTGAGAAGCTACTAGTACTAGCGTTTTAGAAAAAACTCATACCAGCTACAAGTCTTTAATGAGTAAAATGACACAAATACTCATTCTACCATAAAAAAAAACTTGCATACAAGCTTTTATTTATGCTTATTTTGGTCATTTTATACATTTTATTAAAAATTACAGCTACTCTGTCAAATACTAAAATATATTTAAAAAGCTACATCTACCAGCTTTTAGTCACAAGCTTGTTTTGCCAAAAATACGCTATATGTAATGTAATATGATTTATTTTGTCACCCCATGTTAGATTTTTCTATCATAGGAAACTTCCTAGACATAAACTAATTAATATATATTTGTATTGTATATTTTTTTAAATTGTATTATGTATTAAAGTGGTGGTGGCATATACTAGTTGGACATTGTTAAAGTGTCCTTCAATTAACACAACTAGACGTTTTGATAGCCGCGCGCTGCGTGGGTTGTAAGGATCCTTTTTAATAGGTTTGTAATATATCACAATATAAAGTTAGCGTAGCAAGACATCATACTTAACTTGATACATCCTGGACACACAAATTTGACTGCTTCCTCGCTATGTGCATAAATATTGTTGTTCAAAATTGTCAGGTTTGTTTATATCAATCCTAATATACTTCTACCATGGTGCGCGCATAAAAGTTGGAGAAAAATGTGAGAGTTTAATTACGCCTTAAAAGCTGTCTACTATTGGAGTTGTTTATCTTTCTTTTTAGCTGCTTCTCCATCTACATTGCAAAAACATGTTATAAACAGAACATAGGATTAGAACTTTGCAATAGAATGAGTTAAAAAGAAATAGCAATTGTGTAAAAGGTTTGGTACAAAATGTTTACCATGTGTGAACATCAGTGACCTTTTAGCAGCGTATGCTTGCTAGTGTTGATGGCTGCAGAGTTGTTCAAAACGACATCATATACGCACACCAAACAACCAAAATCCTGTCAATTAAAAAAGAAATACAAATACCAGAAAAACACATGAGTTACCATAATGACTTACGGTGATAAAAAGCAGCCATTTGATAACCAAAATGGAGTCTGGAGGTAGAATCAATAGCGATTGCGCGTTCATGCAAGTGAGTCACAATAAAACCTTCATCAGCTCCATCTGGACTACCTCTCTTGCTATCTAAATTGCGTAACACTTTCTTGAATACCTTCGATAATGGCTACAATTAATTCAAAATAATAGTTAATATAATTGGGCTGCTATACTGGCAATTGAATCAAAGGCAACGTATCATCAAATACCCTTTCTACCTCTACAAAGACATAAGATTTAGGGGTTGTTTGGTTGATTAAGTGTTGAATTATTAAGAGGTCTGAATGGTTAAGTGCTGAATCATTAAGTTGGACCTCTTAATGGTTAGTATTATTGTCCCACATTGGTAGGAGAGTCTCATTAAGGTTTAGCCTAATTTAGTGCTTAATGGTCCAGTGCTTAATGGTTCAGCAACATCTCAAATCTTAATGGTTCAGCCTTAACCATTCCATCCAGATCTGAAACAAACGCGTTGAATGTTGAATCATTCAGCGCTGAATGGTTCAGAGCCTTATTAAGAGGCTTACCAAACAGCCCCTTGTCGAAATCCTGACCAGAAAAGGCTACTTACCTTCCTTGATTATGCCACGCCAAAAAATAATCTTCTCCACAATCATCATGGCTTATTAAACCTTCTCTAGAAAGCAAATTAGGTTATGGCCGTAACAACTTCCCTGTTAACTTGCTCTTGCTGTCGACTAAGGGAGACGATTGGTGGTCATTAAAATGGAATAGGCTGGGAATAAAGGAGGTGTAGTTATATGTGTCTAGTCATCTCAATCGCCAATTCAAAACAGTCATCATCATTGCCGAAACTAAAATAGATACCAATGAGGTAAATGGCAGCCAACCAGCAATAAGACATGCAATTTGAAGAAGTCAAAATAGAAATTGAAAGGGTATTTCGAACCTGGCTAATGAATGATCACTAATAATCCAAGGATCTGAGTCATCATACGATGTAGCTGAATATAACACCTAATTAAAAAAAACAATAATACAAAAATTGCACTATTGTTTAAATACCATCAGTAAATTAAATCAAGTGAAATGACATTAAAAAGATCCATAACTTCATACATGCATTACATTATATAATCTCATATCCTATAACAATATAAACGCAAATAACTGAGACTGAGTTTTATAACACATAGGAGGCGGTTTTACATACATAAGAGGCAGTTCTACATTCAAAATTGTCGACGCTATCAACCTTAATAACTAACACCAACCTCCTATTTATAACACATAGGAGGCGGTTTACCCAACCCGATCCGGAGCTCTTATTAGTGTTGGTTTCACTTTTCTTCCCGCCCAATCCAGGTTCATCTACAGTGACCACCCCTTTGATTAGTGGACCACTGCATCTCGTTTTCGCCTAAATATGGAAAGACTTTAAATCTTCGGTTGCTGGATCCGGTGGATCATCAGTCTTAGCTTCAATATATCATGACATTCAAAACAATAACTAATCATGCAGATATTCACATACATAACCTTATATGAAGATAAAAATGCAAATAACAATAACAAAACAAAGAGTGATAAGACAAAGGCAAAAATCAATAGCTTTAAAGTTGCAGGGCAAATATCTCATTGGATAGGGTCTTTGTGAGGCTTAGATTCCGTCGGAAAATCTGGCTGCAAGGTGGGTTACAAGTGCATACCTACCAGCCAACACCCCTGCCACGCCATCTTCATCCACTTTCCGTATAGGTTCCAGAATCATCACAGCCATCGATTGGCCAGCCAACAAAATTGAGCCACAACAGTAAGGGAGCATACTTACGTTGTAAAAAACGCATTATAGACCAACATATTTACTACCTATGGAAACAAACCAATCAAACACACAAGCAACCACATAAAGCCAAACAACGCATGGAACGATGGCAGGAATCATCAAAATTAACGTAGACAATAATCTCATGGCATATAAATCCAACCCATAAATGGGTCAACGCTAGGATTGGTAAAACTAAATAAGAGAATAGCAATACTAATAGTTGTTTGACCCTACATATATTAAACTCTAGGCAAGGTTCAAAGCCAAACAACCATAGTTGCTTTTATAAAGCCACCTCACTTGCTCATTTGATAGTAGCTTCGGTTGGAAATCCGATTTCGGTAAGACTTGATCTAAATCGTAGTTCAGATTCAAGTCACGAAGCCGCTGATGCTGAGTTGGCTAAAGGATTAGCAATAGAGCCTCAAATAAACATCATGCACTTTAAAAGTCAACATTGCATCACAATTTATAGATTATCAAAGTTAACGACTAAAAGTTGCCTTATCAAAACTCGGAACCAAAAACCTCAACTGAACAAACATCGCCATCATAAGATGACCCCCATCCCTTCAATTACAGGCCAACCCACCACCATCATCCAACAACCCAAAACCAAACGCAGACGGTGGCGGTTAGGGTTTCATCAGGAAAGGGGCCGCATCGGGAACAACGCCACAACCCTCCACTGCCAAGCTCACCGACGATCACCATAGACAAATCCCCCCCCCCCCCCATTCTCTTTGTTTTGTAACACACATACACATATAGTGTAACATTACGCATTAAATACTTGTACGTTACGATTTCTATGAATAAAACGTCAAGATTCGTCATTATTCGTCTTTTAAAAAATATTATTGTGACGCATTTGGAACCCTAATACTATGTTATTTATATATAATATACATATATATAGGGAATAATTGTCAAAAAATAAATGGCTTGGGCCGGGATTCGAACCCGCGCCCACAACCGGGTCAACCACACACAACAGCACAACCAACTGGTCTACACAACACACTTGGTTTAATCCCAACACATAATAAATATATAACGAGTTTAGTTCTTAACAGTTGACTAGGAAAGTCAACTGTGATGAACGATTGCCTTGTTTAATCATTCAAACGCATACTGATGCTTGATTAGGAATGATTGGTGATTGGTTTGACTATTACGCGTACAATTATACAACCAATCTTCGTTAAAACATACCAATTTTGCTTCAATCACCGCGTCATCACCATTAAACGAGTCAACTTACCCAATTCGTTCACCCGAGCCTCACCCTATAAATTGGACCTCCCAATTCCTTCTCAACTCGCTGACATCTCTCTCTACACCTTCAATTTCTGTTTAAAACCTCTGTGCAAGCATCAATCGCTCGTGTTTGACTATCCTGTTGACCGGGCTTATAAACGCGATTTCGTTATTGTAAGTTGTCTTTTTTTATGGGTTTTGATCATCGGCATATACACAACAATAACCCTATGATTAATTGGGTTATTGTTGTGTAAATCAAATTATTGTAAAACTAGGGCACGATCAGATTTGATTTGGGGAAGAACACCTTTCTGAACATGAATATATATTTTAAACAGACAGGAATCAAACACAACCACTGATCTAGATCAAGTGGTTGTGTCTGATGCTTGTTAATCAGGCCACACGGGTTCGAGTCCCATACAAAGCGATTTTTATCTTTTCTTTTAAAAAGATTATAAATCAGTTTTCCTTTATACTATATAATTAATTTAACCTAAGATTAATCGTTCTCAGGGTCCAGACCAACTGGTCTAGGCTTGTGATTTAAAACACCCGACCCGGGTTTGACGCGGGTTCGACTCTTGGCATCAACAAAACATTTTTTTTATTTAAACTTATATATATATATATATATATATATATATATATTCCCTTATGTTTTTAAAATTAGTTTTAAAATACTAAAACTACTTTATAAATTCTACAAAAATTATTTTATGTTATTCTAGTAGAAAAGTTTAACATACAATTTTTAGTTTTCCAAAAATTATTTATTTAATATATATAATAAATAATTCAAGTTTATTCTATTTTATTTATAAAAATCTATAAAAATATCAAAACAATTATACAGATTTCCACAAAAATTATTCTGAGTTTTTATAACATTAAAATTTTCTGAAAATGATTTTTATTTCTGAAAAATCATTTATTTAATATTTTTAATCAATTTTTGTTAGTTTTAATCATAAATAAATCATAATAAATTCATTTTTCAATATTTTTGCACCAAAATTTTATATAAATTATTTCTATTTATTTGGAACAGAAATATAAATTTTAATTTAATAATTCTTTAATTTTAGTATTTTTTAAATATTAAAGTTATATTTTGACAATTTGAAATAAATAGATTTAATATTCTATTTTAAAGAAAATAATTTTATAAAAATTATTTTCATACTTAAAACTTTATATTGTGACCCTCTTTAATTTAAAATTTACAAAAAGACTTTTGTTTATTTATTTATCAAATTTCTCTTATTTATTAAACATTTTATTTATTAATCAAACGAACACTTATCCCCAATTCGAAACCCTAGAATATATTTGTAGACTAGAAAGACTTAGACATATTTATTACCTTAATTATAGGGTAATACTTGGCATCGTTGGGCAACACATATTCTATTTTCACGAGACATAACATTTTGCTAAGGTGAGTTTTACATAGCCCCTTTTCTATTTTTCACTATTTTTGGGGTGAAACATGTTACAACATTCTATATGCAATTCAATCATAAAGTGTCTATGTGTTTTTCTATGTTGCATTATGTCTTAAACATGACTAGGGTAAGCACAATATTCTAGCATAATCATTAACATTGATCAGCCGACGGTATACAATGATAGATCTATTGGACTGACAATCCCACCCGGATACGTACCTCCTACATAGGTAGCGTGGGTGATTGTTATCGCATAACATAATCGAGTGAACCATGAGCGTATGGGATGGACCACAATATTCTAGTCACAAGGGTTGATTATGCACTCGATTTACTGCTAGTATGTTTTCACATATGGACTAGACTTGCCATGACACTTGAATTGTACAAGCCTTATTCGATTATCAAAACCTATGTAATTCTCACCAACTTTTGTTGACCCAAAAATATTTTCAAAATTAACATGTTTCAGGTAACAATGAAGTTGAGGCTTAGAGTATGCATGAGGAAATACTATGAAGTTTATTTTGAAGTTATTTGAAGTTATTTGCTTTATTTGATATCATGTATTTGGGATTTCTAGACATCATTTCATTTTGGATATTTATGTTATGAATAAATTATTTAAAATTTCAATACATACCATGTGCTACTGAAACAATCATCATTAATACGTGACATCCCGATGTTTCCGCCATCGGTTGGGGTGTTACAGATTGGTATCAGAGCCTTGGTTATAGGGAATTAGGTTATTAGAAAATAATCTAGACTATAACCTTAGGGACTTAAACAGTACTTGCTTCTCTTACTTGTAACCCTAATTGCTTCCTTAATCTTATCCCTATCCTATACCTTATACAACCCTAAGCCTACAAGTGACTACTCTTATTCGTCTGCTGCAATCCTGATCCACCATTAGATTGATAGGACAAAATCCTCAGGTTAAACCTGAACCACCTTGAGATCTCGTCGAAGTTCTAGATTTTAATAACGAACACGTGCAATCTGGAAGGGTGAACGCCTGTATTCTGAGTCTTCTGTCTTGGCTGGCATTGCGCATATATTTAGATGCAATTGTGCGACCAGTGCTTCGGATTGAACAACAAACTTGTTTTGTGATTTGTCGTTGGTGCGAAGGAGAGTTTCTGTAGGTGCGAAGGAGACTTTTTGTAGGTACGAAGGAAGAACAGAAGGTGCGAAGGTAGAAGATGTGGACGAATATGTATAGTGTATATTGTGTAGCTTGGTTCGACCAGACTGTTTATGCGAACCTGCACATTCGCATGAATCAAATGGGCGAATGTGCAGTCTATAAATAGACAAGCTTGATTTTTGAATGTAACTTTTTGTCATTATTATTCCCTCCACTTTCTGATATTCTCTCTAGTGTTTTGTTTAGCTCTTTTCACGTTCTTACCCTGTTTGTATTGATCTTTCAACGTGTAATCGAGTTGTTAATTAATGAAAAGCTTTAGAAAATGATGATTTACTTGTTTTGATCTGTTTGACTATTATTTTGTGATAGTTTTAGGGATTCCGCACCTTAAACTAACTTGTTTGATCATTCTTTGTTGTGATACGATCCATTCTCGCACATAAAAAGTGGTATCAGAGCCATTCTGGATCAAACAACCACAAATTAATAGTTTCTCAGTTGATTTGGACCCAATTTTGATCAAAAAGTTTCTGTTTTCATTGAACAAACTAATGTGATAAGATTTTGATTGATTATAACTTGATTTCAAGGTTAAATTGGATAATTCTCTTCATTAAAGTTGTTCCAAATCAATTCCGATTCAAAACCTGATTTAGATCATCAAAATCCATCAACATTTGATAAACATGATCAAAATTAACGGATTTTCAGAGAATAACCGTTTTTGAATTCTCAGGGGTCGAACGTAGAGAGAGTGGTCGAAAGTGGATTTCTATTTGGTCGAAAGAAGGATTTTGTGGTCGAAGGAGGTGTTTTAGTGGTCAAATGTAGACTTTCATTGCTTATTTTGTTCATTCGCCCAGTGGTGTCACCTTCGATTGATCGAACGGTCGAAGGAGAAGGAAAACGGTCGAACGAGAGAAGAAAGCGGTCGAAAGAGATTTTGTGATTTCAGTCCACATTCGTATTAATCAAAACGGTCAAAGGAGAAGATTATTTCTCATTCACACGTTCGATAATACGAAAGAGTATCCTGTTTTAAAACATTTCTAATGTTTTCGTGTTTAAACGTTTACAGGTCAAGATGTGGAACTTCCCAACAACGCCTAGACCTACTCAAGCACCACAACAGCAGACAACACAAGATCCATGGTCGGTTGCAGCCCGGAAGACTAGTCCACCATCCCAGCCAATTAATTACATGGCTATGACTTGTTCGGCTCCTCAACAAGTTGTTCAACCATTACAACAACCAATTGACAACTATTGGGGAGTAGCAGCAGCTGCCGTTCATTCACAGACGACCAATGCCATATCCACACTTATTCATGATTTATCCTCAGGAAGCGGCAATCGTCCACCAAAGCTAATGGACATGAAGGAGTACAACACATGGAAGACAAAGTTCAAGATCCATGTTGAGGGACAAGGACTTGAGGGAGCCGAGGCATGGCAGATGATAGTAAAGGGGTATGTTGCTCCTATTCTGGAGAATACTGGAGAACCGATACCTTTGGAGAATTTGGCGGATGATGAGAAAAAGAGGTTTGCGATAGAGAAGAAGGCATTTTCTCAGCTATCTCAGGCGATCAACACTGATTTGCTGCATCAGTTTGGATCGTGTACAACATCCAAACAATTGTGGGATATGCTGAGAAACCGACATGATGGTAATGAGAATACAAGGAAGCTGAGAATGGAAGAGCTTCGGAAAGAATTTGAGAACTTTAGCTACATGGGCAATGAGACCCTAAAAGAGTTGGTTCCACGGTATTGTCATTTGCTCACAGAACTTTCGAGTTATGAGATCAGCATACCAATGTCAGAATTGGTGGATAAATTTGCTGATGCTTTACCACCCTACTGGAACCAACACATTGAAGTGTTGAAGGAAAAGGATGCATACCAGTATTGGACTATCAACGAGTTCATTCAAAAGCTGGAAAACAAAGAAATGGAGGAGAAGAGGAAAGCCAAGAGAGCGCAGATTCCACAGAATCCAGATCTGTACGTGAGTGGTACATCTAACTCTCTTTCTGCTTCAAGCACTACTTCAAATGTTGCTCCTCACATTGCATGTGTATCCAATGTTGTTGAACCCACAAAAGCACCTATCAACTATCTTGCCCAAACTTCTTCATACACACCATCGTACACACCACAATCATATCAAACACCAAACTTTATTCCACCTTTTTCACCATTACAACAAGCTGCATGCTACACAGCAAATCAACCTCAACAACAA
Organism: Ambrosia trifida; assembly: GCA_028751855.1. Lineage (NCBI taxonomy): Eukaryota > Viridiplantae > Streptophyta > Magnoliopsida > Asterales > Asteraceae > Ambrosia > Ambrosia trifida. The sequence continues at coordinate 129,395,736 of CM054125.1, read as the reverse complement.
CAACAATATACTCCTCACATGAATCAAATGCAGATTACTCAAACACAATCAAGTCAAAGCCCGATTGTGTTAGAGACCTCGAATCTTAACAATGTGACTGTTGAAATTGCTCAACAGCATGTTGCTTTAGTATCTGCTATGGTTGCATCATACAACGGTTTGGTTGCGAGTCAGATTGGAAACAACAATCTCACCAATGAGGACTACGCACAAATCGATAAAGAGGAGATGGAGCTTATGGACATTCAGTGGGCTTTTGCAAGCATAATGAGGAGAGCCACTGACTTTATTCAGAAGACTGGAAGAACTGACCTTTCAACTTCTCCCAACACCACATACGGCTTCAACAAAGCCAAAGTTACATGTTTCAATTGTGGTGAGAAGGGTCATTTTAAAAGAGAGTGTACACAGCCTGCACAACAAGGTAATCGAAACCCGTTCAATTCAACCTACCAAAACAGACAAAACCAAAACCAAAATCAAGTTTCATACAACAGTCCCAATATTTCAAGCTTTCAACCTCAAAACAATTACCAGAACCGTCAACAAAATACCAACACTAGACAACCCACAACTCAAAACCAACCTCAACAAAATCCAAACCGAACCATTGTTCCTATCTCTACACCTAACACTCAAAACCAAAACCAAACTGACAATCAAAACCAAGCACTTGTGATTCAAAAGGATGAAGGTTTTGATTGGACGGGTATGCAATTGGGGGTGGAGGAGATTACTGCTGGAAACGTGGCTTGTGTGGCACAGAAGATGAGTTTGGATGAGAATGAGGAGATTGAAGAGGAAGTTGTAAAAAAAGTGTCGGAGTTGAAAATTGAGGAAGTGAATGAGGATGTGATTGCTGAGAGTGAAGACAAGAAATCTGGTATGATTCTTGATTCTGTCACGGATGTTGGAGAGCACTATGATTCAGCTTACTCGGATATGGAGAGTGATTCTGATTCGGAAGCTAGTGTGAATTCACTAGATGATGACATTGATCAACTGCTAGCTGAAGCTGATTTCCTTATGACCCGCAAGTCATGCATGGTGGATGATGCATGCACCAAGATTGACTACTCCAAATTCTTCGCAGGGAATGAAGCTCACTTCGCTTTGATGGCAATGACAGAACCTCCTAAACCGGTAAGTTCTGAATCTCAATCTAAAGTGTGTGTTAAATGTGCTGATTTTGAAAAACTGACAGATGAAAATAAGCTTCTCAAGGTACAACTTGAGAGTGCCAAAATAAACTGTCAGATTTATCAAAAAGATTTAAAAGATTTCAACAAAGTTCTTGATGGTTATAAAAAGGATGTGTCTGAACTCAAAAAGACTTTGTCAATTAAACAACTTGCCATTAATAACTATATCAATGAAATGGAAAACACTAAGTTAGAAATGGCAACCATCAAGTGCTTTGCTGAAAAAGTAAACAAGAAGTTGGAGAGTTATAAGCACATTGCATACGTAGTTGACCATATCATAGAAGAACCCTCCCAGTCAAATAGTGCAAACTATAAAGCGGTCCCATCTCCGGTGTTGTTCGAAAACCATAATTTACATGCAATACCACCGGAGACTCTAGTCAATTCTGACTCCACATCTGAAAACGAGCTCAACACTTCCGGTGTCGGAGACCCGTATTCTGATGTGAGACATGTTTTGGGAAACAATGAGGGTGTGGTCGCTACAGACGATTATGATGAAGAAGATGAACCATCTGAGACGGTTGAAAATGAAAGTGATATCCCTGATGAAAATCATATAATCACTACTGAGCCAGTCTCACCATCTCAGACCGTTCATCCCATGGCAAATGCTCATCGTAAGAATGATGTTAAGAAAACTGAAAAGTCTGTTGGTAAGAGTGTTGAAAAGAAAGAGGTAAAGAGGTTTGAGAAAAATGTGAGTAAACTGGTTGAAAAGAAAAATGAAACTAAATCTGAAAAAAATGTGGTGAAACCGGTTGAAAAGAAAAATGAAAAGCTTTTGAAAATGATGATGTACTTGTTTTGATCTGTTTGACTATTATTTTGTGATAGTTTTAGGGATTCCGCACCTAAAACTAACTTGTTTGACTATTATTAAATCTGAAAAACCTAATGAAATGAGCAATGAATCGTGTGACAAACCTGTGAAAATCTTCTATCGGATGCAAGTCTCCGATAAGATTTTGTCTGATGATGAATATCCGATTAAATTTTTCAATTATTCCAAAATCGAAAAGATCTGGCAGGAAAGTACGATTTGGTTTCCAAAATTTGAACGAACCAATGACATTCCTCTAGAAATTTTAGAGAAAATTTATTCGGATAAAGATGCCAAGGTCAATGTCACACAATTTGTTTTGCCAGTTGATAAAGCAAACAGTTTTATTGAACCGACTTACTCGAAGGACCCAGCTCCTGAGAGTTTAAGGAAACAATGCATGGTTGATCGATATCCCATTGCTAGTTTTTCCAAGTCGCCGATCAAAGAAAACTATGAGGAATACCGTGCGTGTTATAAGTGCGGGGAAAGGGGACATTTACTTGCCGCCTGCCCGTACGTACGTACGACACAAGAGGCACGAGGTGGAGATGAGGCAACATCATGATTATCCGGTTGACAACTACGGTTATTCACAAAGACGGTATTTCCCTCAGCAAACACCTTATTATAATCAAAACAATTTTTACAACAAGAGGGAAAACCGTCCGATGACTTATGATAAGCGCAACCGGATAGCCACTGATAAACCAGTAAAGAAACCTGTGATGAACTCAACTGCTGATAACAAAAAGGTTGCTCCTAAACCTAATGGAAAACAAGCAGTTGGACCTGTCTCTGTTAAATCAGAGAAGGTAACCAAGAAGGTTGCATGTAAAGACGAAGTAAAGAAACCGGCTGAGACCTCAAAATCTCAGATCCGGATCTTGAAAAGATCTGAGCAATCTTGGTCATCTAAGGAATCTGAAGGTGCCTCAACTTCACAGAATGTGAAAATTGAGAAAAAGAAAGTTGAGAGTGAGAAAAAGAAAGTTGAGAGTGAAAAGAATGGGGTTGAGTTAACCCAAGATGTTTGTGAAACAAAAGAATCTTTGAAACAACCTGTTCAAAGACCCAAGACCAAACAGGCTTGGGTCCCCCGAAAGATCTAACTGCTTTACTTGATATGTGCAGGGAGCTCCAGCTGGCCCTGTTAGCAGCCTATGGATTGTTGGCAGTGGAGCTTCTGGTCACATGACAGGGGACCTCACGCTACTCTTTGATATCAAAAACATAAACGGAGGTTATGTAGCGTTTGCTGGAAATAAAGGAGGCTACATTACGATGGAGGGTAGTGTAAGCAATGGGGTCGTGACATTTGAGCGGATATCATACGTGAAACAGATAGATTACAATTTGCTCAGTGTTAGTCAAATTTGTGATAAACAATTTTCTGTGTATTTTGACGACAAATCTTGCTATATCTTGAAACCGGGGTTTGAACTTCCGAAAGAGTGGGTAATGCTAAAGGCACCAAGAGTAAACAATTTGTATATTCTCGATATGTCCAAAGCAATGACCACCCATTGCCAAGTCACGTGTTTCCTCTCTAAGGCTATAGAAAAAGAATCTATTATGTGGCACAGGAGAATGGGACACATTCATTTGCGAAAGATGAACCAGTTAGTGAAGAATGAACTTGCCACGGGAGTTAATGTGAAACATTTCCATTTGAATGACAAGTGTGTTAGTTGCAAAAAGGGAAAGCAGCACAAACAGGCCCATAGACCAAAGAAAGTTAATTCCGTTGAACTACCGCTTGAGCGTTTGCATATGGATTTATTCGGTCCAGTCAGACGTAAAAGTCATGCCGGGGAGTTGTACTGTCTTGTGGTGACTGACGATTATTCTAGATTTTCATGGGTCATGTGTTTGCATCAGAAAAGCGACACTTTTGACAATCTGAAAGTTCTGTTTACACGTCTGGAGAATATATATATGGTCTGAAGATCAAACGAATCCGGAGTGATAATGGGACGGAGTTCAAAAACGCTCAGATGGAGGATCTTTGTGCAAACAAGGGAATTCATCATGAATATAGCGCTCCGTATACACCCCAGCAGAACGGTGTCGCAGAAAGAAAGAACAGGACTCTAATCGAGACGGCGAGAACTATGCTAGCGGATTCAAATCTTCCAGTCATGTTCTGGAATGAAGCTATTTACGCAGCATGTTACACTTTAAACCGTGTTTTAACAGTAAAGAAGTTTGGCAAAACTTCTTATGAGCTGTTGAACCGACGCAAGCCGAATCTGGAGTATCTAGAACCATTTGGTGCCCCGTGTACAATGCTGAATCCTTCAGAGAAGTTCGCACCAAAGGCTGAAGAAGGTTATTTTGTTGGATATACAACCCCACTTAAACGGGTATTCAACAAAAGAACTAGAAAAGTCGAGGAGTGGGCTAATGTAGAAGTACAAAGATACACACAAAATGTACAGGGTGGAGTCCAGATTGGATGTTTGATTACAAAGACTTCTTTGAATCATTCAATCTAGATAGCATGGTTGAAGAAGCTGTACTTCGCTTATATTACGAGGTCGAAAACGCCGTAACTTCACCGTTAGTGCGTCCGATCACTGTAAACCCTCAAACAGCTTCTAATGATACCACTGCTCCTGTGATGGAAGAAGAGGTGTTCCAAGAAGCTTCTACAACGCTTAATTCATCAGATTCAGAAGATGAAGACGATGATGCAACAAGTGAAGCTATTCTGGACAATGCTACAGTGACACCACCAGTGAACCCAACTACTACTGATGCTTCAACATCGAATGTGGGTAATGATCTGGTTTCTATAGAGAATTTGACAACTCAAACGGGAGTACAAGTACCTGATTATCCGGAATCTCGGATACATCGGATACACCCGCTTGAACAGGTTATTGGTGATCCTGGTAGCAGCGTGATGACAAGAGGGCAGTTGAGAAATGCTCAAGCACCAGAAAATATTGGCAACCTTGCTTTATATGCCAAAATACAGAAATCTGGTTTTCAAAATGACTGGTCTTTCGCTTGTTATGTTTCGCAGGTCGAACCGCGGACGTACAAGGACGCTCTTTTGGATGATGCCTGGGTGGAAGCAATGCAGGAAGAGTTGCTTCTTGTACAAATTTATGTTGATGATATTATTTTCGGACTGGTAGACAATGGTATGAGGAGCTGAGCACGTATCTTCTCTCGAAAGGATTCAAACGCGGACTGGTAGACTGCACACTGTTCACGAAACGAGCAGGAGATGACTTGCTTCTTGTACAAATTTATGTTGATGATATTATTTTCGGGTCAACTAACGAACTTCTGTGCAGGGAATTTGAAAAAGTTATGCAGGAAAAGTTTGAAATGAGCGCAATGGGAGAAATGCAGTTTTTCCTAAGCTTGCAGGTGGAGCAAAGACCAACTGGGATCTTTATTCACCAGACAAAATACGTTTCTGAAGTCTTGAGCCGATTCCAGATGGATGATTCGAAGCCGATGGATAACCCGATACAGCCCAATCACGGGATTGGAGTTGACCTTAAGGGGGAGCTGACTGATCCATTTACATACAGAGTAATCGTCGGATCTCTGATGTATCTCACCGCGTCTAGACCTGATATAATGTTTGCGACATGTCTTTGTGCACGATATCAATCGAAGCCGAAACAGAGTCATCTTGCAGCTGTCAAGCGTATCCTTAGATATCTGAAGGGTTGTCCATCGAAAGGACTTTGGTACCCTCATGATGATAATTTTGACCTAATCGCTTTTAGTGATGCAGATTGGGGCGGCTGTGACAAAGACAGCAAATCCACAACGGCTGGATGTCAGTTTATGGGGAGCAGGCTCGTGACCTGGCAATGCAAGAAACAAACCGCAGTTGCACTATCCACATGTGAAGCAGAATACGTTTCAGCATCGAGCTGCTGCTCACAGGTTCTTTGGATCCAACAACAGATGGTGGATTACGGTTTGCAATTTCTTAAAACTCCTATTTACTGTGATAATGAGGCCGCAATCGCATTAACAAAAGACTTAGTAAATCACTCAAAGGCTAAACATATCAGGATTAAATATCATTTTATCCGTGATTGTTATGCTAAAGAGTTGATCGATATGGTCAAAATCCACACTGATTACCAACGCGCAGATCTTTTTACCAAAGCTTTTGACAAATCCAGATTTGATTATCTTTTGAAAGCTAATGGTATTAAAGAAAAACAGGACTGATCACCACCTCAGTCTATCACTTTTTAGTTTAAATTTTTACTGTTTTTCAGAAAAATTTCGAAAATCTAAAAACATTGAAAAATTTCAAAAATTCATAAAAATTAGAAAATTTCTTTGCTGACTGCTATATCTTCTTTCCTTCGATTAATGCCGTCAGATTTCTGTGAACAAACGATATCTGGACAGTCACATATTTGAAATGCTCCAGCTTATCCTTGGGAACAGTAAATTCGAAAATCTATAAAAATCAGAAAAATCAAAAATGATTTCCTGGAGTATAAAGGGAAATGATAGTACATCAGTGGGGATCTGACACATTCTAAGTAATGTACTGCTATATAGGGTGTGTGTCTGAGTCTGTGCGATGTGCTGATAGGCTTCGTAGACCTATTACTGCGTGCCTGATACATACATATCAAACGAATTGTTGTGTGGATGAACTCCTCATGGGCATATGGTCTTAGTACCGTAATTTCGTTTGATAGGGTATTTGTACAAAACTCGGAGGTTTAGGGTCGTTATGTTATTAGTTGTCTGGGGATAGCCTCTCTGATCTTTTGCTGTAAGTCATTACGGACCTAGATCAGACAGGGTGTCTTTATAAAAGAGCTTTATGCCAAATCCTAAAGTTACCAAATTGAGGAACTTTCCATGTTATATGATGATCAAAGATTATCTATTACATCGTATTAATCACTGATGCAAATCATGATTAATATAAGTCCTCAACCTGGTATAGTGCATATGTTACTTTGCTGCATTTATTTGCTGACCTGTATACCTCTATGCATTATATCTTGTACAATTACAGACGACGAAAGCATAATCACGCTTTACAATGAGTCTTTGTGCATTTACTTCTTGATACGGGAGTATGTCGTGTGCGTGGGAACCACAGACAATTGCGTTTATACGATAAATATCAGTATCAGTTTAAAGCACTGCATAAAAGTCTGCATGTGAGTTTATGTGGATCACAATATCAGCAGTTGCCAGATCACACATTGTCTTTAATGATAATAATTCAAAAGATCAATTGTGATCAGATCAATTGTGCATTTACTTCTTGATACGGGAGTATGTCGTGTGCGTGGGAACCACAGACAATTGCGTTTATACGATAAATATCAGTATCAGTTTAAAGCACTGCATAAAAGTCTGCATGTGAGTTTATGTGGATCACAATATCAGCAGTTGCCAGATCACACATTGTCTTTAATGATAATAATTCAAAAGATCAATTGTGATCAGATTTCTCAATAACTGATATGATCCCTTTACCGGAAATCCCCAAAACATTTACAGTTTTTTATTTACATTTCTGCATTTTATTTTCTCGTCAAAAATTACAAAACTCAAAAAGATTTTAGGTGTGTTTTAGCATAAACTTTAGAAAATCCAAAAAGATTTTTGATTTCCATCTTATTTTTGATAACTGATGGTGGTTGATGTCGATTTTCTAAACCTTGTTACACCATTTGAGCTTTGTAACTTTTTAAATGTGAAAATATGATTGTTGGATGCTTAAAAGTTGGAAAATAATTGGACCGGGACTCGTTTTTGAGATTTGGAAAATTTATCAAAAATCCCATTTCTCATTCGCCCATTCGGTTGGTCGAATGTGGGATTTTTCATGTTCCTTCGTATGTTTTAAATGGGCGAAGGAGAGTGTTCTTGAACTTATGTTTCATTCGAACCCTTTTGACTCATTCGAACCTTTCACTAGGGTCGAAGGAGACAAAAGTTTCTCTTTCGTACGTATAGAATGGGCGAAGGAGGATGCCTATATATACCTTCTGTCTCATTCGAACCCCATTCAAAATTTTTTCAGAATTTTCATCTTAACCTCACCTTGTTGCTTTGATATTTTGAACCTTACCATTGTGATCGTCACTTTCTACTGATCATTTTCCACTATCATATACAGGTTAACATCAAGGATTGAAGGATTTAATCACTGTTTTCTGTTTCGAGCCCTAATATACTAAAACTGTTATTAATCAATTTCATTGTAACAATTGCTGATTAGGATTCATTACATATGTGTTTTAGGGGGAGAATAACTTTAAACCATGGATTCAAAACCAACAGGTTGATCAATTGATCAATAGTTGTGTTTCGAACCCTAGTTTTAATTGAAAACACATATATAATGATTAATTGATGAATTTGTTAGTGTAGTATGGTTAATCGGCATTGTTAGGATCTGTTTCAATCAAAAGAACATGATCAGAAACCCTTAATTTCAAAATTGAAAATTTAAAATAAGAACAGTCACCTTCGACCATTTCGAATGGGCGAAGGAGATAACCAAACGGTCGAATGTAGAAAGTTTGGGCGAATGAAACTTTTTAACAAAATCTATACATTCGTACCATCAAAACTTCTCATTCGTACCTTATGGATTTCTCATTCGTACCCCCATTTGGGCGAATGAAGTTGTTTATTACCAAAACTTTCAAGTTTGAATTTTTGACGATTTTTAACATGTGTTTTTGATTGTTTTGCAGATTTAACGATGTCCGAGCAGGAAAAGACGACTGAACAAGCTGGATCATCCTCACAGCCTGCCAAGACAGTTTCTGAAGAGCTTTTAGCCTTCGAGAATGCGCATAACTGCTGTGCGTATCTCGGAGAGGTTAAAAAGCACACGGAGTTTATCGGAATCATAGAGTTTTTGAAGAGATGCAGGGTGATAGATGCTATTGCTACACCGACGATTATCTACAGAGATATGATGCAAGAATTCTGGTCGGAAGCGAAGCTTGATTTCTGGAAATGCGAATCATGTTTGACGAGCAAGATTCAAGGGCAGAGAGTTATTGTTTGTGAGGAGGATCTAAGAGAAGCGTTGAACTTAGATGATGAGCCGACAGATCCTAAGGAGTTTAGCTTTATGGATCAGCGAAAGTGCTTTCTCAGAATGAAATACAATGGACCAATTACTGACGGTTCGTTGCACAAAGGAAAACTGTGCCCCCAATTCAAATATCTGGCACACGTTTTAATACATGTCTTCGGATCTGCAGCTGGAGGATATGACTTGATGCGAAAGAGTATCAGCTCCATGATGGTAGCCTTGGTATTAAACAAACCGTTCAATGTTTCAGGCATGCTGATGGATCATTTATTAGAGCTTGTGAACGGCACGAGGAATCTGAAGTTTCTACTTTATCCTCGTTTCCTCCAGATGGTGTTTGACAACAAGTATAGGGAATTGAAAAGAGATCCTAAGCACATAGTTGTTCAGGAACATATGTCGCTTAATACACTTGCTAGGATGAAGGCGTATAAGGGATTGTCAGTTAATGAACGTCCACCAGTTAGGCGTTTATTTGGACATCTAGCAAGCGTTGATTATACAGATCCAGGTGAAGGGCTTGTGAGACATGCAAACAGTGATTCTGATCCTGATAACCCATTACATCCTGTTGATCCTGATGCAAAACACAAAAGACAGGTTGTGAATGTCAGTGCAAAGAGTGGAAAGATAAAGAAGAAAGAGATAAGGTTAGAGGTTGCGACTGAACCTGAGAAGAAGAAAAGCACACCAAGAAGACATAAGAGCATGGCAAAGAAAGGGTTACATCTAGTTGATGAGGCGTCGGTTGATTCTGAAGAGACGCAGGAAGATGAACATTGGGATTCAGATGCTGAGACGGTAAAGACCGCCATGCCCAAGGCCACTGAGGCTGGTGTGTCTGCTAGTCAGAATGTTGAAGATCAAGGGAATAAGAGTCCTATTCCTGTTGATGAAGATGAATTGATTATGAACATAGATGAAGCTTTTACTGGTTCTCCTGTACAAGCTGCTAAGTCAAAGAAGAAGAAACAAGAGAAACCAAGTATCAAGAGAAAGAAGGAGATTGAATCGCTGATAGCTGGTAAGAAACTACCACCGGCTTCTAGTTCTAAGTCACCGGTTACTGCACCAGCACAAAAGAAACAAAAGACTGCGACAACATCGAGCACACAACAGAGTGAAGATATACCTGTTGATCAGTTTAACGAAGCATTGGATAATGTGCTCAAGAAGATTAGAAAAGGCAAACTGCCTGATGTTGTTGAACCACCCATGAAGAAGAAAGTTTCGGTGGATAGTGATATAATGAGTGCTGTGAATCAAAGATTGTCTGAGATGATGAATATAATCAACAAACAACAAACTGAGATCGAGCAATTGAAGACAAATGATCAAAAGATGTTGGAGGTCGTAGTCACATCACATGATGATAATGAAGTTTTGAAGAAAACTATCAAGAGGTTGAAAAGAGAGAATAAGAAGTTGCTGAAGCACGAGCAACGAAACACCATAAGAATTATCGTCTTGAAAGAGGAGAATAAACAGCTGAAGAAGAGTAACAAGAATATGGATAATTTGATCAAAGACTTGTACTCTCGAGCTCCTCAACTTCAAGCTGGTGAAGAAGATAAGGAAAGAGAAGAAGAATAGGTCGATTTTGAACCATCTGACGAAGAAGAAGATGAAGAACTTGATGAAGATGCAGGTAATGATACTAAGAAGAAGAAGAAGAAAGATGATGGAGATGATGGAGGTTCAGATGGTGGATCGAGTGATGGAAACGGCTCTGCTTTCGATAGTAGTAGTGATGATGATGATGATAACGCTGATAAGTTTACATATGAAAAGCGTGATTCAAGTAAGGGTGGAGAGTCGAGCTCTAAGACTCCAGGAGAGAACGTGGATGACGATATCTTCTGGAATGAGAAACTGCAGTCGTTATCTGAAGACGACAAGAACATGTATCGCCAGATGCTCACAGATCGAGTCTGGACGATTGACATGACAAGCAGATTTCCAGAGATATTCAAGTCGGGCAATAAACTATTTGAGTTGGAGTTTGATGACCCTGATCTTGAAGATGGAGAGGTTTCTGCGGCGATTTCAAAAGAGATACTTGAGGGTTTAGCTAAACAGGTGGGAAAGACTTTGGAAGAGTTGCTTGCAGATAATTTCATTCCAAAGATACCTGAGAAGGAAGCCGGGAATCATTCTGATGACCGTGATGTTCCTGCTTTTGAGGATGTTGAAATGGAAGACATAACGAGTGAGGAGTATCCACAATACTTCAAGACTAATCAAGATTGTGGATTTCCTGGATTCTCAGATGAATTGCTAAACCAAGCCGAGAAACTGGCGAAAGAGAAGAGCAAAGCATTTGAAGATGAAATTTTCAAAGGGCATGACAAACCACGGTTCGAGCAGTCGGAGAGTTTGAAGGAATTCTTGAGAAAATTGAAAGAGAAAGAAAACAATCATCCGAAAGCTGAAATTCAAGGAAGCTTTTACAAACTTCATAGTGGTATTTTCAAAGGTCGTGCATTGGCCTGGAAGTTTGTTAAAGAATTGAGATGCATTGCAGTGAAGTGGGAGAAGGGGATCTTATATTTCGATAAATTTCATCATTTGAAGACTCTTCCCTATTGGGCAATCCGTGATATTTGCCGTCACCGTTTAACGGGAGCGTCAAATAGTCAGATTACCTATTTTGCTGAGAAGATGACGAGAGAAAGCCGAACCAAGTGGGATTTGTTTGAACCACAATATCCGAAACGAATAGTTCACAAACAGGATATTGATCAGATTATAGGTATGCCCAAGGTGACGTTAAAGTACAAACCACCGCGAGTGTTGAAAAAGATTCCTTTGTTGCCAATCCCACAACACTTCGCTAAAGATTTCATTTGGTGGTATTACGATTGGAAGATAGCAGAGGCTGTGATTGTACTGAAAGACGGAGAGAAGAATTACAAGAAGATACACATTTTTGATCCCATGTGGTTAATCAACTGTTCACATGAGGATATAATAATGTTGTTTTACAATCCGATCTATTCTGATGCGAAGGATGCTGAGCAAGCAGGAAAGTACCAACGTGTGGTATTTCTGTGCTTTGCGTATGACATTAATGCTGGTTGTGACTATGGCGAGAAGCTCGGAAAGTTTGTTGAGAAGCAAAAGGTGCCTGATTTGAAAAGGCCGAAGCAAAAGCAATTTTAGGAACCGGTTTTGACGAAAGAACAGAAGATTCAACGACATATCAAACTGATGAATATTAGAATGGACAAACAACGTCGACAGCAATCCAAGCAATAGTCGAGGGGGAGTTTGTAGATGCAATTGTGCGACTAGTGCTTCGGATTGAACAACAAACTTGTTTTGTGATTTGTCGTTGGTGCGAAGGAGAGTTTCTGTAGGTGCGAAGGAGACTTTTTGTAGGTACGAAGGAAGAACAGAAGGTGCGAAGGTAGAAGATGTGGACGAATGTGTATAGTGTTTATTGTGTAGCTTGGTTCGACCAGACTGTTTGGGCGAACCTGCACATTCGCATGAATCAAATGGGCGAATGTGCAGTCTATAAATAGACAAGCTTGATTTTTGAATGTAACTTTTTGTCATTATTATTCCCTCCACTTTCTGATATTCTCTCTAGTGTTTTGTTTAGCTCTTTTCACGTTCTTACCCTGTTTGTATTGATCTTTCAACGTGTAATCGAGTTGTTAATTAATGAAAAGCTTTTGAAAATGATGATTTACTTGTTTTGATCTGTTTGACTATTATTTTGTGATAGTTTTAGGGATTCCGCACCTAAAACTAACTTGTTTGATCATTCTTTGTTGTTATACGATCCGTTCACGCACATACAATATATCCCAATCAGACGAGGGACCCGGATGCCTACCTGGGAATTCTCGGGATGAGTGTTCACTTATAGGCTAAAGCATTTCTTCATTATGTTATTAGAATCTAGAATCTTTGATAAGTCAACGTTTTCGTTTATTCGTTTTAATTAATGAATAAATGATTACATTCCTTATATAACCTCATTCATTTCATTGTGTCTCCTACAGATCATGCCTCCACGTCGCAGCACTCGCAATAACAGTGGTGAAAACCAAGAGGAAAGTAGCAACAACCACAACACCAACCACAACAACAACAATAACAACAACAACAATGGTGTTGATGCCCAACTGGCTGCGATCATTTCTCAACAAATGGCGCAGCAGATCGCGACTCTGGTTCCTAACTTACTGGCTCAAGTCATCCAGATGAACGGAAACGGCAACAGAAACGGTAACGGCAATGGAAACGGTAATGGAAACTGAAACGGAAATGGAAACCACAATGGGAACGGGAATGGTCTCCCAGCTTGCACTCTTAAGCACTTTAATTCCTGTAATCCCCCTAAGTTCAGTGGAGAAGAAGGAGCTACGGGACTTCTACAATGGTTCGAGGGTATTGAGAATACCTTCATTAACAGTGAGTGTCCTGATAACTTTAAGGTCCGTTATGCCATGAGTGTTCTTCACAAACGAGCACTCACTTGGTGGAATGAGGAAAAGCGCACCCGCGGAGCTGAAGTTGCACTTGCTATGACCTGGGATCAAGTCAAAGAGGTTATGAAAGATGAGTTCTGTCCCCGCAACGAGATTAAGAAACTGGAAGACGAGTTTCACACCCTTGCTCAAGATAGTGGGGGAAAACCTTGCCTACAATACCCGTTTTCACGAGCTCAGTTTGTTGTTGCCCCATAAAGTCACTCCCCTGCCTGTAGCCATCGAGAAGTATATCGGTGGTCTACCTATGCAAATTCAGGACACGGTATGGGGAAGGAATCCTGCTACCTTGGAGGAAGCCAAACGTCTGGCGGCTACTCTCACCGATAATCATGTGAAGAACGATACTCTCTTCCGCAAGAACACCAAGAAGACTGCTGCAAAAGACACTCCTCAGCCCGCTATTGAGGTTAAGCCTGAGACCTCAAGCAACAAGAAGCGCAAGGCTAGAAACTACATGGTTGCTACCACCCCACCTGCAGCACAAAACCCAGCCAAGAAGCCATACACCGGGCCTCACCCCTTGTGCAACACTTGCAAATACCATCATCCAGCACAGGTGCCATGTCGTTTTTGCACTAATTGTCAAAGGTATGGTCACCTTGTGAACATCTGTCGAGCTCCTCCTGCTAACAGCCCTGTTGCCCAAAATAACCCAGCCAGAAATGCCCCAGCTCCCAACCAACAAAACAACAGGCCTGCTCGTGGTCAGTGCTACGAGTGTTGCAGCCCAGACCACTATATCAATGCTTGCCCCAATCGTAACCAAAACCAGAACCAAAACCAAAACCGCAATCAAAACCAGAACCGCAACCAGAACCAAGGTGCTCGAGGTCACGCCTACAACCTCAATGCCAACCAGGCCCGCGACAACAACGAGGTGGTTAATGGTACGTTTCTCGTTAATAACCACTATGCATCCATATTATTTGATTCGGGTGCTGATAAGTCATTTGTATCACTAAAGTTTGAACCCTTACTTAACCTACCCCAAACTAACCTAGAGGAACCTTTAGTGGTAGAGGTAGCTAATGGGAAGTCTATCTCGATCGATTCTATTATTCGTAACTGTGTGTTGAACCTCGACGAACATACTTTCTCTATCGATCTCATCCCTATGCATCTTGGAAGTTTTGATGTCATAGTAGGCATGGATTGGTTGTCAACCCATCGTGCTGAAATTCTATGTTTTGAGAAAGTCATTCGCATTCCTCTCGAATCTGGTGAGATTTTGAAGATCTATGGTGAGAAGCCTTGTGGCGAACTTAAGCTCATGTCATGTACTACTGCCCAAAAATACTTACGAAAGGGGTATACGGCTTTCTTAGCTAACGTGATAGAAAAGAAGGACAAGGGCAAAAGTATCCAAGACATCCCAATCATTCGGGACTATCCTGAAGTCTTTCCAGAGGATTTACCTGGTTTGCCTCCTGCTCGACAAGTGGAATTTAGGATTGATCTTGTTCCTGGTGCAAATCCTGTCGCCAAAGCTCCTTATCGTCTTGCACCCTCTGAGATGCAAGAACTTGCCAGTCAACTACAGGAACTTTCTGATAAAGGTTTCATTCGCCCCAGTTCTTCTCCATGGGGAGCCCCTGTCTTGTTCGTTAAGAAGAAAGATGGATCTCTTAGGATGTGTATCGACTATCGCGAACTCAATAAACTCACCATCAAAAATCGTTATCCCTTGCCTAGGATTGACGATCTTTTCGATCAACTTCAAGGAGCAACTCACTTCTCGAAGATTGATCTTCGTTCTGGTTATCATCAGCTTAGAGTCCACGATGAAGATATTCCCAAGACAGCCTTTCGTACACGTTATGGTCATTATGAATTCATGGTCATGCCGTTTGGTTTAACCAACACTCCCGCAGTGTTTATGGATCTAATGAATCGGGTTTATAGACCCTACCTTGACAAATTCGTGATCGTCTTCATCGATGACATTTTAATTTACTCAAAATCAAAATCCGATCACGAACAACATCTTCACTCCATTTTGGGTCTCCTAAAGAAGGAACAACTGTATGCCAAGTTCTTGAAATGTGAATTTTGGCTTAAGGAAGTTCAATTTTTGGGACATGTCATTGATATGAACGGAATTCATGTTGATCCTGCAAAAATCGAAGCTGTGAAGGATTGGAGTGTTCCTAAAACTCCAACAGAAGTCCGTTCCTTCCTTGGTTTGGCTGGCTATTATCGTCGATTCATTGCCAACTTCTCTAAGATTGTTGTTCCTCTCACTGCTTTAACTCACAAGGGTAAACCCTATGTGTGGGGACCAAAGCAAGAGGAAGCATTTGAAACTCTTAAGCTGAAACTCTGTGAAGCTCCTATCCTGTCTCTACCTGATGGTAATGATGACTTCGTGGTCTATTGTGATGCATCAAATCAAGGTCTTGGTTGTGTTCTCATGCAACGAGGCAAGGTTATCGCTTATGCGTCTAGACAACTCAAGACTCACGAAAAGAATTATACCACCCATGATCTTGAATTGGGCGCTGTCGTCTTTGCTCTTAAGATTTGGAGACACTATCTTTATGGAACCAAATGTGTGGTTTTCACAGACCACAAAAGTCTCCAACATGTCTTCGACCAGAAAAATCTTAACGTGAGGCAACGGCGTTAGGTTGAGTTACTTAACGACTATGATTGCGAAATTCGCTACCATCCTGGCAAAGCGAATGTTGTGGCTGACGCACTCAGTCGTAAAGAGCGTATTAAACTTCATTGTGCGAGAGTTCGTACTGATCTTCAGGATCGTATCCTCCAGGCTCAACATACTTCAGTCACCCAAGGTAACATGTATGACGAAATGTCTTGTGGTGCTGAGACTCAACTTGAAACCAAACCTGATGGTTTACTCTATTTTCTTAATCGACTTTGGATTCCTGACCGTGATGATCTTCGTACCTTTCTTATGAACGAAGCTCATAAGTCTCGTTATTCTATTCATCCTGGAGCTGACAAGATGTACCAAGATCTTCGTTATTCGTATTGGTGGCCTGGTATGAAGAAAGATATTGCTCTTTTCGTTGCAAAATGCCTCACTTGTTCAAAGGTCAAGGCTGAACATCAACGACCATCTGGTATGCTCGAACAACCAGAAATTCCTGTATGGAAATGGGAGAGCATAGAAATGGACTTCATCACTAAACTCCCTCGTACACCCAAAGGTTTTGACAACATTTGGGTAATCGTCGATCGTTTGACCAAGTCAGCCCATTTCTTACCTATTCGTGAGAAGTAATCTGTGGAAAGGTTAGCAAAGATGTACGTAAGTGAAATCGTATGTCGTCATGGTATACCTTTGGACATTATCTCTAATCGTGATGGTCGTTTCACCTCTCACTTTTGGGATTCTTTACAAGACGCTTTGGGTACCAAGTTGAACCTGAGTACTGCTTATCACCCTCAAACAGATGGTCAGACTGAACGGACCATCCAGACACTTGAGGATATGCTCAGGGCATGTGTCATCGATTTTGGTGGCGCATGGGATTCTCATCTTCCTTTGGTCGAATTTTCATACAACAACAGTTATCATGCGAGCATTAACATGGCTCCTTTCAAGGCACTCTATGGTCGTAAATGTCGTTCACCTGTCTGTTGGACTGAGGTTGGTGAAGCCCAGATTACTGGACCCGAACTGATCCAGGAAACCACAGATAAAATCCAACTCATTCAGGATAATCTTCTCAAGGCTAGAAGTCGTCAGAAGAGCTATGCTGATAAACGTCGTAAGCCCTTGGAATTTCAAGTCGGGGACCTTGTACTTCTTAAGGTATCCCCTTGGAAGGGAGTGATTCGCTTCGGTAGAAAGGGAAAACTAGCTCCTCGATACGTAGGCCCATTTAAAGTTCTTGACAGGATTGGAAAAGTGGCTTACAAACTTGATCTTCCACCTGAGCCAAGCAATGTTCACCCAACCTTTCATGTTTCGAATCTCAAGAAATGCTTAGCAAATGAGAACCTCCATGTTCCTCTTGAAGATGTGCAAATCGATGAAACTATGCACATTATCGAGAAACCCGTCGAGATCGTAGATACTGGAGTCAAGAAACTCAAGCGCAGTCGCATTCCGATCGTTAATGTTCGTTGGGAATCTAAACGAGGTCCAGAGTTCACTTGGGAACGCAAGGACCAGATGAAGTCTAAATACCCACATCTTTTTCCACCAGACTCTCCAACTCCAACTTCGGGACGAAGTTCCCAAAAGTAGGGGAGACTGTAACATTACGCATTAAATACTTGTACGTTACGATTTCTATGAATAAAACGTCAAGATTCATCATTATTCGTCTTTTAAAAAATATTATTGTGACGCATTTGGAACCCTAATACTATGTTATTTATATATAATATACATATATATAGGGAATAATTGTCAAAAAATAAATGGCTTGGGCCGGGATTCGAACCCGTGCCCACAGCCGGGTCAACCACACACAACAGCACAACCAACTGGTCTACACAACACACTTGGTTTAATCCCAACACATAATAAATATATAACGAGTTTAGTTCTTAACAGTTGACTAGGAAAGTCAACTGTGATGAACGATTGCCTTGTTTAATCATTCAAACGCGTACTGATGCTTGATTAGGAATGATTGGTGATTGGTTTGACTATTACGCGTACAATTATACAACCAATCTTCGTTAAAACATACCAATTTTGCTTCAATCACCGCGTCATCACCATTAAACGAGTCAACTTACCCAATTCGTTCACCCGAGCCTCACCCTATAAATTGGACCTCCCAATTCCTTCTCAACTCGCCGACATCTCTCTCTACACCTTCAATTTCTGTTTAAAACCTCTGTGCAAGCATCAATCGCTCGTGTTTGACTATCCTGTTGACCGGGCTTATAAACGCGATTTCGTTATTGTAAGCTGTCTTTTTTTATGGGTTTTGATCATCGGCATATACACAACAATAACCCTATGATTAATTGGGTTATTGTTGTGTAAATCAAATTATTGTAAAACTAGGGCACGATCAGATTTGATTTGGGGAAGAACACCTTTCTGAACATGAATATATATTTTAAACAGACAGGAATCAAACACAACCACTGATCTAGATCAAGTGGTTGTGTCTGATGCTTGTTAATCAGGCCACACGGGTTCGAGTCCCATACAAAGCGATTTTTATCTTTTCTTTTAAAAAGATTATAAATCAGTTTTCCTTTATACTATATAATTAATTTAAACTAAGATTAATCGTTCTCAGGGTCCAGACCAACTGGTCTGGGCTTGTGATTTAAAACACCTGACCCGGGTTTGACGCGGGTTCGACTCTTGGCATCAACAAAACATTTTTTTTATTTAAACTTATATATATATATTCCGTTATGTTTTTAAAATTAGTTTTAAAATACTAAAACTACTTTATAAATTCTACAAAAATTATTTTATGTTATTCTAGTAGAAAAGTTTAACATACAATTTTTAGTTTTCCAAAAAATTTTTATTTAATATATATAATAAATAATTCAAGTTTATTCTATTTTATTTATAAAATTCTATAAAAATATCAAAACAATTATACAGATTTCCACAAAAATTATTCTGAGTTTTTATAACATTAAACTTTTCTGAAAATGATTTTTATTTCTGAAAATTCATTTATTTAATATTTTTAATCAATTTTTGTTAATTTTAATCATAAATAAATCATAATAAATTCATTTTTCAATATTTTTGCACCAAAATTTTATATAAATTATTTCTATTTATTTGGAACAGAAATATAAATTTTAATTTAATAATTCTTTAATTTTAGTATTTTTTAAATATTAAAGTTATATTTTGACAATTTGAAATAAATAGATTTAATATTCTATTTTAAAGAAAATAATTTTATAAAAATTATTTTCATACTTAAAACTTTATATTGTGACCCTCTTTAATTTAAAATTTACAAAAAGACTTTTGTTTATTTATTTATCAAATTTTTCTTATTTATTAAACATTTTATTTATTAATCAAACGAACACTTATCCCCAATTCGAAACCCTAGAATATATTTGTAGACTAGAAAGACTTAGACATATTTATTACCTTAATTATAGGGTAATACTTGGCATCGTTGGGCAACACATATTCTATTTTCACGAGACATAACATTTTGCTAAGGTGAGTTTTACATAGCCCCTTTTCTATTTTTCACTATTTTTGGGGTGAAACATGTTACAACATTCTATATGCAATTCAATCTTAAAGTGTCTATGTGTTTTTCTATGTTGCATTATGTCTTAAACATGACTAGGGTAAGCACAATATTCTAGCATAATCATTAACATTGATCAGCCGACGATATACAATGATAGATCTATTGGACTGACAATCCCACCCGGATACGTACCTCCTACATAGGTAGCGTGGGTGATTGTTATCGCATAACATAATCGAGTGAACCATGAGCGTATGGGATGGACCACAATATTCTAGTCACAAGGGTTGATTATGCACTCGATTTACTGCTAGTATGTTTTCACATATGGACTAGACTTGCCATGACACTTGAATTGTACAAGCCTTATTCGATTATCAAAACCTATGTAATTCTCACCAACTTTTGTTGACCCAAAAATATTTTCAAAATTAACATGTTTCAGGTAACAATGAAGCTGAGGCTTAGAGTATGCATGAGGAAATACTATGAAGTTTATTTTGAAGTTATTTGAAGTTATTTGCTTTATTTGATATCATGTATTTGGGATTTCTAGACATCATTTCATTTTGGATATTTATGTTATGAATAAATTATTTAAAATTTCAATACATAACATGTGCTACTGAAACAATCATCAATACGTGACATCCCGATGTTTCCGCCATCGGTTGGGGTGTTACATATAGTTAGCAAATACAAAGTATATATATATATATATATATATATAGAGAGAGAGAGTTTGTGTGTGTCTATGAGAGAGAGAGAGAGAGAGAAATAGAGTATGAGCGGAGTTCGGTACCTGCTATTCGTTTCCGGCGTGACATCAGATAACTGTGACAGTGGTGGTTTCGAAAAGGAAAGCCGGTGGTCATGTCGTTGATTGCGAAGATTGTAACGGAGAGGAAGACGATGGATGAGGAATTGGGTGAAGGTTATGGCGGAGATAACAGAGAGAGAGAGAGGGGGGGAGAGGTATGAAGATTTAGGTTTTAAAAGAAGATAGAGAAAGTGAAGAGACGTGTGTGCAGGAAAAACACTAGGCTAAACAGGTAAGTTTAGTCCAGTAATCGACCGGGATGAGGATGAGTGATCTCCTTCATACCACGGGCTCACTTAGAACCTTATAATCTGCAAAACTAGCAACACCGTTAGTCTCAATATGGGACGGGGAAAATGGGGGTTCTTTACGTAACAACACTCCAGTGTGAGAATATGTATTGTTTTCTCTTGAGAGATTGTATGAATATATTGAGTGAGAGCGGAGCCCACAGAATGTTAATGGAGATCGTGTGCACTCGTTCCTGGCCCGACATTGGCCATGGGGTTGTCCTTGTGTCTCCTCTGCTTTGGTAGTTAGTGGAGTGTGTGTGCGAGGATGACCTTCATGGCTTGCCATTGGCTGTGTGCCATTGTCCAAGGACGCCTACATAACTCTTGAATACTTTCGGTTGTTGCAGACATGTCCACAGGGACCACTCTACAACGTGCCTTGGCATATGCCAGCCGGTGTGTCTTTATTCGTCAAGTGTTTGCCGGCTAATGGATATGGCTTTCACCCGCCTCAAATCCTTGTGGGTTCAAACTTATATCTCTTCAGTACCCATGCCAACTGCATTACCCATATTAAATAAATAAAGTATCAAATAGTTAGAAATGAAGATTTATTAATTATAAAATGATATTTTGAGATAAGACATGACTACAATTATTTTTTTAATTAATTAATTTTTGTAACTTAAGAAATACTAGTAGGAAACCCGTGCGTTGCCGTGGAGTCGACAATACGGAGTGAAAGGTAATTCAAACCTTAAAACTTCAAAATCTTAAATTGATCTCTAAGTGTATAATACAGAAAGGCAAGTATTACTACATTAACATTGTGTGATTGGGTAAAAAATGTGCAGTTAGTAGTAATTAGCCGGTATACTTTTAAGACAAAATAACATATGAGAATTCAGGTATCAAAGCTTTTCAAAGCCAACCCACCCAACAATTTTGACTCTCTACTTGCGAGACCAGCCCTTGATAAAGGACTTTGTGTGTCACCTCCAACCTACTTGTGAGTGTATCTAATTTTAAGAGTTCAATAATAGGTTCGTAATCTCTAAAAAAAAATTGAGTTTAGCAGTGGTTTTTGTCCCTAAAGTTTTAAGACCATATAAATAGCCAAAAATGAGTAGGTTTGATGTAGTAGTTGTTGCTGCTTATCAATGTCCATCGCTGAAAACTTTCAACTAATCGATCAAAAATGCTGGCATATTTCTTTAGTTGTTAGGAAGAAGCTGCTTCTTCTTTGGTGAGCCTAGTTTGAGTTCTGTTGATCAATGACAGTATCTTAGATTACGACTTATTATAAAAATGTGCTATTTTGTAGGTATGATAATGTCTTATCTGTAAATTATACCTTGTAAAGAGTGAAGGCAATGAATGTACAAGTAACAATGCATCAAGGGGTAATATAGGAAAGATTTAGATGACATTATAGGTTTAAAGCATGTGTTTTTTCAAATGTCATCTTAACTTTAACAATTTGGACATATTTACCCATGTCTCCCCCTTTATAATGTAGTATAGATATAGATAATACAAATTAATGAAATAAGAGAAGCGTAAAAAAGAATCTCGGGTTTACAAAATTATAACAGGTAACACAACTTGTTATATATTAAAGAAGTGTTCGCATGATACGACAAGGAACACATACACTGCTAATTACATAGCATGTTAATTTCTTTTCCTAAAAAAAACTTTACCAATACTATACTTAAATTAAAGATAATAAAATATTCGTTATTATGGTGTAATTTAAAAGTTAACTTTGTATAATAGTGACCATGTTTCACACTTGTTTTACACAAGCTATATTTTTTTAAAGTCACTCCTTTTTTTATTTCAATATTGCGCAATCACCATCTTAACTGAGTAACCGACTATCATTTGATGAAGTGTTAGATTCCCTTTTTTTTACTTATTTTAATGTTGATATGGATATATTATCGAAAAAATTAACCAAAATGACTTGCTAATTACACTAGGACTATGGTCAGCCTCTCTTCACTATTCTTCTTCGGTGAATATATTACTTCCAATCATCTTATCCGGAAACTTTAATTTTTTCACCCATCTGACGCCTTTAGTTTTGTACTATCTCTAATCACCAAGTTTCTTCTATATTCTTTGTAATAGTGATTTTTCGGCGTTGATGTGTTGCTAAATGGATTGCCTTTATTCATCGTTTTTTTATAGTTTTGAGTATTTTATCGTGTGTTTTTAGTATATCTTAGATACTTATTTATGTACATGTCAGTGGTAGGTGTTTATATGCTAATTTAAGGATAAACGAGCTTAATTGAAGATGAAACAAGTGTACGGATGTATCAGGAATAAAAAAATAAATATAATATGGCCCAAGGGTTGTAGCGCCCTGGTAATTCTCTGAAGAGTTGTTAGCAGGGCACGAACATTTGCTCAAACATTGGCGTGTTGTTTTATTGGTGGATCATATTAGTCGTTTGTTTAGTCTGTTCACTTTATCTTCTATCTTTCTTTTGAGATACATTCTTTTCACACTATTTGTTAACTTTAATGCTAGAATTAGAAAGAAATATTATGATCAAAGGATTGTCAAACAACTCATCAACACATATTTCTTATTAAACTTGAATAAAAGAAACGATAATCAAAAAGAAAGAAAAAGTCTAACGAATTACAAAGGAATTGAAAAGGACAATGATTCTGCTGATTTCCCTCAATTTATAACCTAATTGGAGCTCATAGCTGTCGTTAACAGACTATTTTTCATATCAACACAATCAGCCCCAGAAGTTTATCCCTCTCACACCTTCGACTTTATTTCTTGACAGTTTTAGCCCAAACTTTATTATGTTGACTTTATACTAGTCAACATTGGTTGAGAATTGTTGACTTCACTTATGTCACACCCCGCCTAAGGCAGAAACACGAGGTGCAACTGAAATGATTTCTAAGCACAAAAGTCACACGAGCATCATTTAAGAAAACATGAAATACCATTTAAAACATTCAAGTTTTACAAAACATAATGTTAATTGTTTAACTAGACACCATTGTCAAAAGTGTTTAGATCAAAACATCACAACAACGGATCAAAAGATGGTATCCCCCACAAAATGCTCTCACGTGACCTTCCCAAGTTCCATGCTCCATGCTAATTTCCTGAAAAACATGCATGAAAAATAATTGGGTCAACATAAAGTTGGTGAGTTCACAGGTTTTTGTATGTTGAACCTGTAATCCAAAACCGACTAAATTATTGCCTAGCTAAGGCAATAATTGATATGTGATCTAACATGAGCCCATAACCAAACCTTGACGTGTTGTGTCTCGCCCATTATCACTCAAGACAACGAATAAATGTGAAATACTAGCATTCTTTTGATATCTGTCATCCGGTCAGAGCGACTGACCAAGAGTGGGGGTGTTAACCCAATAGATCTATCCTGGTGTTTCATGGCTAAATCCATAGCTAATGGTTATGGTATGATGTATGACAAGAGGACTTAATGGATCCTGAACCTTGATGTCTCATGTTCACATATGTAGTCATGTATGTATGTAACTGAAAACTGTAACTGTACGCATGTTTTCCCCCGGAAAAATGTAAAAACAGGGAAAAAGGGGTTGCGAAACTCACCTTATGGTGCGTCTGGGAATGCACTAATGAGTCTGGGCTAGAGAGATCGACCTACGTGTCCTCCTATGTAAAAGAGACATTTTAGGTCTATGTTACTTGTACTGTTTACAAGTTGCTCTCTTGTTACACTTATCCTTGTAACTTAACTCTTTAAGTTAAATGTGTCCTTGGTGTATGTATGTAACATCTTTATTTAAAAGATACATTGTTTATCTTTTAAATGTCCCACATTAGGGCTCCTAATGTAGTATTCTTCAAAATATGTATCTTATGATGGTGTGTTACAAGATTCACCATGCTTATGTAAACTAGTGATCTTGACAAAAAAGATAGCTTTGTTTCTTGTAAAAGCATCACTTTTACTTGTGAAAACATATGTTTTATACCCTTTTGATGGAGTATGTTCTCATGTGTTGTAGGTTTTACAGCCTTTACTATATGTATAGATTTACAGTATTTGAGTATGTTTAACTAATTATTATTTTCATGGTTTAACAACTTTGAGAAAATAATAATATTCTATGTCAAAACATTACTTCCTTGAAAACATATATATCCTTGTAGGCTTTGTTATAACTTGTCATGTATGACAAATAACTTTCAACATCATGTCTTATGTTAATAAGTTTAGAAAACATAAGGTTTCTTATAAAACTTTCGGCTATGTGTATGTATATATCTATATACATATTTTGGCCCTTAGGGTGTTAAAATACATACATTTTCTAATCAACATAATGTATTTAAAACATGGATTTACTTATTTACTTGATTAAGTTACAAGAGTAATCATACTTAGTGAACAACTTGATATTTACAAGACTATGTAAGAATAAAAATATAAGTTTAAGAAAACAAGGTTCTACCTCCTAGTGTCTTAGAAAAAGAGGGAGTTAGGGGCCTTGTACAACCTTAGTTATGCTCCTTGTACCCCTAATGATCCCTTGGAAGTTAATATTTATGTGTAAGGGCTTGGATGAGAGGTGGTTTTGTAGTGGTGGTGGCCGAATGGTGGTGATGGTGGTGATGGTGTGGTGGTGGTGGTTCGGCCGAGAGGAGAGGAGAGGAGAGGGAGAGATGAGAGTGTGTTGGTTGTTTTTGGGTGCACTAATCCTCTTCTCAATAGTCATATATATAGGGATTTATAATGGTAAGTCATGATGCTTTAAGAAAGGCAAAAGAAGGCATCTTTCCTAATATGGATTAATATCTTCTAAAGGTGATTTTGATGAGATTAGGAAAAGATTTTGGACTTGACTTGTGCATGTTTCCTTGGGTAATGGGGGCCGAAAATGGGGAAGTATGTGGAGGTTTGGATGAGTCAACTCTTTGGATTTGATGTAAGGTGTTCATGGTGTTGGCTAGATTTGAGACATTATAGGATTTGATGTGGTGAGACCTTGTCTTTGGGATATATAGGCCGAAAATTTAAAGGGTGTTGGGTGGCCATGGATTAGTCTAAATCATCTAATGTTGATGTATGATAATCATTCTATTTAGTCACATTAGTGAGATCTTTGATAGATTATGGTAGGATCAAGGTGGAAGAGTTGATTAACAAACGAGGTAAGTCAACTTAGAACTTTCCTAGATGTCATAAGAATCTTTCTATTATGGTGTAAAGTCTAGGAATGTGATGGATGTGATTAGAGCATGTGTTGGAAGGATCTTGGTGAAAGATTGTGTAAACTAAATGAGTAAGTCATCATACATTGCTCAAAGTCTTGTTTCCTAGTTGGTGAAAGTTGTTATCAAGAATCTTTGTGCCTTGTGTAGTATATATATGTATGTATGAGTAAGTATTTGTGGTAAGTCAAAAGCTCATGGGATGAATAAGTGTTAAAGGTGTATACCAAATATGTGGGAATCTAATTGAAATGATAGATTATTAAGATGTATGAGTTTAAACATTGGGAAGCACATACACACATATATGTGTGTGTGCCGTTGAGTATATGTATGTATATACATATATATATATATATTGAACTTTTTAATTTGTTTTATACAAATGTATGGCTACATATTATACTTTGATGATAAGTATAATCTTTGTATAAGTCTATGTAATACAAGATAATTTGTAATTGTGTGCACAATATTTATACTTTTTAACTAGTTGTGTTACTAGTCGTTTTTGGATATTGTGTTCGGGTATCCTCATGTACGGACATTATTTGTTTTTGTTCTTCTTTGGATCACAATTGAAACGTTATGTACAATTGTTTGGGTTTCCCAAACTAGGGTTTTGATGGGATCTCTCTATAGCCATGATAACTATCTGTCTAGTCCTGAATTTGTTACTAACTAGTGGCCCTAATGCTAGTCTGTAAGCATCGAAATTGTCATGTCGGAACCCTGTATGGCCCAAATGTAATGAAACATGCAAAATGAAATGTCATGCACAATGTGTACGTGTAGCTAATGTACGGATATGACCTGTGATTTCGACGGGTGTCACAACTTATTACCAAACTACAAACTTGTATTGATGATTAAATCTGACTCAATCAATACATAACACTCTTTGAGCTAACCATCGAACGCTAATGAGTCTTGTGTCCATCAATTGATGTTTTATATTATTTACATTTTCTTTTGAAACGTAAAAGATAAACATATAAATAAATATACTTAGTATCTATACGTCATGTAATAATAATAAAAAAGATTGGTGTTCATAATATAAACCATGTATACAAAAAAAGTTGATGCTCTCCTTTTTCATTTCATCATGCTATTTTGTTCCAGTTTATATCAAAACATCCACTTAATTCAGTTTGCACTCTTCTCAGCCAAATAATTAAGAGTTTTCACCCACAAACTAAAACATACACAACACCAACACTACAAGAAATTTGGGCAATAGCGGCGACACCAATAGCGGCGACGTCACCGCTATTGCCCAAAATCCGTGTGACCACTTCAAGTTGAAGATCTGGCCATCGAATGACAAAACAATCCAAGGGCTGGGGTTTAATCGTACAAAAGAGCAATAGTGGCGACATGTCGCCGCTATTGCTCTAACCGGGAAATAAACCCAATTGTTCCCTCTCTTTCTTCTCACCAACCACCAATTGTCTCCTTCTCGATCTGCCGAAGACCAGCCACCGATCATCACCTCCTTCTCAACCACCTTCCATTCCACCACCTTCGACCCACCTTCCTTCTCCACAACCTTTCCCTTTCTTCCCCTTCTCCACCACCGATCGAAGACCACCACAGCTGCAGCACCACTTCTGTCACCACCCGAAGACCCACCTTCCTTCTCCACCGCCGATACTCGAACGGTATTTTTTTTTTTGTTAAATATATAAGGTTTTTTGTTGTTTCTTTTAAAATATATTTTAACTTTTTTATTTTCTTATAATATGAGTTGTAGAGAAGTACCCCACCACAACCGTCACCAACAACCAGATCGAGCCAACTTAAAAGGTTAGTCGCCGCTAATAGTTATTTTTTTTGTTTAATATTTATATTATTGTTTGTGTATGGTATGGTTATGAAAATATGTTTTTTGTTAGGTGTTTGACTAATTTTATTGTATTTTTATGTATTTATTAACTTTAACATGTGGTTATGTAAGTTGTATGTATATAGGTTATATGTGGGTATGCAAATTTATTTATATATTTGTATGTTTGTTTTGTCTAAAAACTCGATTCCTTGTATAGCGTTGGTGTGCTCTGAGCATACATAAAATACGCTCGCGCAACTCGTGTTTTAAATTTATAAAAATGATTTTAATCTTAACATTAGAACACACATTAAGGGCAAGCACACCATGTCACATATGTAGTAAAGCATAAATAAGAACCAAGTATCGATCCATGGACGCGCGCAGAGCGATTGTACTGAACCGTTGTCACTGATTTACCAGTAAGAAAAGATAGTGAATGTTTGTTTTAACTAATTTAATCTAATTTAAACTAAGCATAGAAAATATATATATAAGACTCCAAATAGAAAAATAGATATATAAAGACTTGTTTTCATACAACCTAAGCATGTAACTAAGTTTGAATAGAACCAAACACTTAAATCAATATTCCTATTTCGGACAATTAGTATCCCTTTCGGGAATCCTAACATGACAACTCTTCGGAAGGCTACCACGATAACACATGCTAACCACCTAAACTTGTTCATTAGCGAGCAATTGATATGCACTCATGTAAATCCTTAAATATAAGTTAGTATCACCTTTCGGGAGTCCTCAACCTCACTCAATTGAGAAAGCTACACTGATAAACACAATATAGCCACAACAACGAGCATAAACTAGATTCATACACAATCAATCTCATCTTGCACGCTTTGAACATAAATCTACTAAGAAAGCGATTTCAACCAAAATCTCTAAACAAAGATCATTAATCATGTCAAAGACGCGCAATAACACCATTTAGCCGATTAAAGCTATTTTACGTGCAAGTCAATACTCTCGGTTATTATTGAAACTACCTTTTAGTAAACCAATACCCGGTTATAGTTTCATGGCACAAAGTTACTAACAAGTTATTAACTTTGTTAACAAAGCATAAACTAGGAGTTTTTAACCATATCTAACCTATACTTTGTTAATCCTCCAAGGCACAACAATATCAAACGAGACTACAACAACAACAGGAGAGTTTACATACAAATCATGAAGATTCAACATGAACATAAAGCTTAATGATTCATTCAAACAAAACAACATACAAACGATAAATAAGAACAAGCTAAGTATTGTTTTTACCCGTAGGTTTACAAATACTAATCATAACAACATAACAAAGCTTCAAAATCAAATTTGATATAATATTAGGTCAAGAATCAAACCATAAACAAGCAAGGTTATGATGGATTGGATGACGTTAATGGACTTGGATTGCTTCCTAAGCTTGTTAATCGGCTTCACAGCAGCTTACATGCCCAGAAAATCGCCCAAAAATCACCCAATACCCTAAAAATGACGTTCTGCTCTGTTTTATAGAACTGTCAGATCTCGCACGGGCTGGTGCACGGGAGTGCCAACACCTGCAGATTGTGCAGAATGTGCAGAATGTGAAGAAACTGTCCGTTTTTTATCCGGTTTGCTTCATGGACACCGTTTAAGGCTTTCAATCATAAAGATACCAAATAAGTACCAATTCATCATGTATAAGGCCAAAAACATATATAGATGGGAGTTAAATTGGGGCTTTTATATGTATAAATTGACGCATATCAAGCGTAAAAAGTCGTCTCATGTATGTGTGTATGTAAGTATGTATGTGTTTGTAGGTATATGTTTGTGTATGGTTATGAAAATTTGTTTTTTGTTTGTTTTTTTTTCTAATATTATTGTATGTTTTATTAAGTTTAATATGTACGTGTTTATGTAAGTTGTATGTATATAGGTTATATATGTGTATGTAAATGTATATATTTGTATGTTTGTATTGTCTAAAAACTCGATTCCTTGTTTAGTGTAAAAAGTCACCTCATATATATTTGTATGTAAGTATGTATGTGTTTGTAGGTATATGTTTGTATATATTTAAGTTTACATGTAACTCAATAAATTTATATATGTAACTAAATTTATAGAAAAAGACAAATTTATTTGTTTAAAACATTATAAAACTAGAAATACATGCCCGGAATTGAATCATCATTTAAAACATAGTGAGCTCAGAAATACCCACCCAAAATTGATTTAGTAATTGATTTCGGGTAGTCCCCGTTTTGGGACTGCTTTTTGAATACTTTATCTCATTTAGGATGTGATTATTACATAATTTTTTGTTTTTGAAAGATTCGGTTGTCATTTCCTCTTTGCTCCCCGGGTATATATATATATATATATATATATATTATACACAATCATGTAATACACATTCATATGTGAGATAAAGTATTTAAAAAGTGGGTTTAGCATCCTACCATTTAAAAAGTGGCTATATGATGTAAGTGTTTCTATCTTTTATGTATTTTTCAACACATTCCGAAGATTATATTAAAACTAAATTTCCTTACTTGTATAATTTTTTATTCAATGTAGTGAATTCAAATCTAAATATCCCGAAGATGATATTAAAACTAAATTTCCGGAGTGGTTTCTTAAGAAGGTAATACATATATAACACGCGTTACTCTATATTTGTTAGGTAATACATATATAACAAACACTATTACTCCGTATTTGTTAGGTTTATCTTATGAAGAAAGAAAATTTTCCCGAATTCCACCCAGAGTTGTATGCTCTTTCATTGGGTGCAAAAATATTGGCTTCTACTTACACTACTTGCATAGTCAATGGTGTTAGGTTTATGGTATTTGAGCGTGACAAAAACGAAAACACAAAACTCTGGGTTTCTAATGAAGGGAGAGAACAGTGAGAGATATTACGGCATATTAGAAGAGATTATTGAGATACACTATCCAAATGATTATTCAACTGTCCTATTTCGATGCAAGTGGTTCGATACTCGAGTGGGTGTTACATATGAAAATAATATCACCAGTATCAGCACAGAACACAAATGGGACAAAGAAGATCAACTCATATTTGATTCGCAAGCCAAACTAGTGTTCTAAATCGAAGAACCTTCTTGAGGAAACCAAACTAATAAACATAGGCGGGTCATCGAGAATGTTAATCACTGGAAAATTTGGGATTGACCAGATCAACTTGAAAATGTTCTAAATGTCGACAATGACTTAGTCGAAGATCTTGACATTGTTCACAATAACTCTTCATCTAATAGTCCACATTTCATCGACTTTCGCCAATACTTTCAAAGCATGCCTTCTCATGTTAATGAAAGTGAGAATTTAATTGAAGTTAATGCCCCGACAGAAGTCGATAACCAAATGATTGACTATGAGATTGATTATGACGAGGATGATCCTGATTATGACACGGGAGCATCCGACAAAGAAACTTGAGTATCTGACGGAGAGTCTGATTAAAAAAAAGAGTTATCGTAATTAATATTGAGAAACACTTGTTGTAAGTCTTATAATAAATCAATGTTTACTATTTTTACTTCATTTATTATATATAATAATGTGACTAATAATTTTTAATTCTTATTGCAGGAAATGTTATCGCTTTGGATTGTTCTCGTTTATATGATGGCCGATGTCATTGGTCGTGGGCACGGCGGGGATGGAGCCGAGGAGCCACCACCTCCTGGTGGTGATGACTTCTGGCGAGGCCATGGGGTGGATGGTAAGCTTTATAATAAATCAGTGTTTACTATTTTTACTTCGTTGATTATATATAAAGTGACTAATAATTTGTAATTGTAATTGTGGTTCCCCAAAAGAAAACAAGGGGCAAGGCTAAAAACCTTGCATTACGCAATTTGGTTGACGAATGTCGTCGGCCATTAGATCTCACGTTTGATGATGAGTCAACAAATATGCCTATTGGCAAAAATGGAGGTCTTTTTAGTCGGGAGTTGGGTCTGTATATATGGCGCTACATACCATTAGATAGAGAAGGGTTTAAGAATGTCCCCGAGAGCATCTGAATGTAAATAATTTATACTAATTTTTTATTAATTTTTAGGCAAACTTTAATCTTGCAGCGCTTGAAAAAAGATCTTCTAGCCAAGTAGAAAAAAGGTGGCATCAATGCTAAGATCCAAATGTGACACCCGGCAAATTCCGGTTAACAACGCTGTCTAGATTAAAGTCTACCTTAGCGAGTCACGCGTATATTATACTTAACTAGGGTTAGCTAGATAGCTAGATAGGACATACGTGCATTGTTGTGAGTTAATATGTGATTACATGATTAGTGAACCTCGGACGTTGGTGAATAATAAACTTATGTGTCTCGGTGATATCTGACAAACTTATGTGAAAACCATACGTGATTATGTGAACCTAAACCGAACACGTTAATAAAAATCATTAAAAGTGGAGCATGAGGTTGATTAGGGTCTTAACGCATGGGGTTACACTTGTTACGGTCCGAAATAACGAAAACGTCGATGGATAACGCGTCGGGAGGCGAAACGAAGCAAAAGCGCGCGCCTCGGACCTGTGAGCGGCCGCTCACAGGCTCCGAGCGGCCGCTCGAATCTCCATGACGGGTCTAAACCGCCTCAAACTCATATTTAAGCATCCTTAACCCCCATCAACCCCCATACTCAACCCTAATCGCCCCCTTACTGCCCCACACGAATATTTCACTCCAAAAACTCCTGCTAAGGCTCAAGATCATCAATTGGGAGGCTCTAAGGCGCGCGATTGATTGATTTGAAGAGCTAAGGGTATAACTTATGATTTCTTACGCTTTTACCCTATGTTTTTACTATAAAAATCATATAGCAAGTTTGTCCAGGTCTGAATGGGTTTAAGAAACATTAAAACATGAGTCTTTTTGAAGATTAAACGGATTAAACATATTAATAAACGCTTAGTAACATCAGAGGATACTTGTTGCGCAAGTTATTGGTGTTTTGAACCTTAAAGCTTTGATCTTGACATGTTTAGTAATAGAATCTGATGGGAATAGGTATTAGGAATGTTGTGTGTTGATTATTGATGGTTGTTAATTGTTTTTATGCACACGGTAGGCGAGTAAAGTATGATTTAGGCGAAACTAAAATCTGGACAGAATGATTAGTTGAACTTGTAGGAGCTGTAACACGGCCCTAACACAATGATTTTAGTATTTTCCTTGCATGATTAGGTCACACCTGGTCTTAGCTTTTCATAATGGGTAAGATCATGTGTTTTGGACGTCGGATGAGTCGTTTTTGGAATTTTCATTGAAAATAGGTCAGATCAGAATTTCGGGTGTCAAACTAAGTCAACTTTGAAACATCA
Organism: Ambrosia trifida; assembly: GCA_028751855.1. Classification (NCBI taxonomy): domain Eukaryota; kingdom Viridiplantae; phylum Streptophyta; class Magnoliopsida; order Asterales; family Asteraceae; genus Ambrosia; species Ambrosia trifida. Next base: position 129,362,472 of record CM054125.1, on the reverse strand, counting down.
TAACTCAAGTTTTTTAAAGAGTTGGGTTTTGAAACTTTTACAGAAGGTTAATATTGGAGTTTTGCAAGTTTTCCAAGTAGATTCATCCCGTTTGGATGAATACACAATTTTTGGGAAATTATTTACCAAACTGACCTGTTAGGAGGGTTTTCTGAACATAGCTGAGTTAGAAGAATTTTAATTATTTTTGTGTTTGGATTTAAGACTAAACAAAAATAGGTATTGTCAAGTGAATCCCAAAGAAAATTCAGTAAAAATTTGGGAGGATAACTTACTGATTTACTATTTTAAATGAATTCGTTTTCATGGCGCACAATCTGTCCTGAAAACACAGATTGTGTATTATGTGCTTATGTGATTAATTGAGGTCTTAGGTGATCTGGAATTGACATATAACTGAAGTACACTTGTTTGTGACACATACGGGATGTAGAAACTAATGGTAACCAACTCATTAACCAACGAGTCCGTAGGGTTTACTATTGCATGTAGAATCACTAGGCGTCGCATACACACTTTTGAACATTTAAAACGCCTTGGACAAACGAGTTATATGGTGTAATGATATTACGCCTATACTCACTTAATGACACTGTTATTAGGGTGTCGGTAGCATATATTACTTGCTGTTCGGATTCTTTGCTTGCACGTTAAGGTGAGTTTACGGCCCCTCTTTTAACTGGTTTCACTTTTTGGGGGAGAAAACATGTGTTAAACTTATGTTTTGGTAACAACTGTCATACTATGGGTTTCTATGGTTTACTATACGATCTTTGGAAGTCCCGGGGGAAACCATGAATGTGCGGGTTAGCACAACGGGGAAATGTGAATAGATCTATTGGGAGTGACCAACCCCGCTCGTCGGCTTGGAGGGTCGGCGAGTGCATATTGTCTCAAACAGGAACAGGTTTACTATTCGGGCACGACATCTGGTTTGCGAGTTAGTAATGGTTTTCCAATCGTAGAAGTAACAAAACATACGCCTAGCTAGCGTACTTTGGTTTGCAAATTGATATAGTATGGACAGGTTGAACTTGGTACTTTAATTACAAACCTGTGAACTCACCAGCATTTTTGTGCTGACGTAACTCTTACATGTTTTCTCAGGTCGCTAAGGTAGCACAACGGAACTAGGGCGCACGCGTCTGCACGGCGTCTAGTTAGGATTGCATGGTTTTCGAACATTGAATAATTTGGTTTACTTTTGGATTATGTTTTGAGAATAAGCTTTCGCTGTATTTGGGGATTTTAAACTATGTTTTTGAAATTGCATATGTTCATTTAGATTTGTTATTGTGATCGTTGACTTGGATCCTGGTTTGTCATGCGCCTCGCGGTAAAACTCCGCAAGTGGATTTTGAGGGTGTGACACCAAAAGACATACAACAACCGCCAGAGCAAGGCAAAAGCCGAGTTTCTGAACCGGGGAGGTTATAATGATGTGGCGAGAGCAAGGGCCAGTGTCCCCGATGATATGAGCAATGTAAACTGGCAGAAGGCAGTTGATCATTTCTTGACCTTAGAACATATGCAGAAGTCCACAAAAAAAAAGCTGCATACGTATCGAGGTGGAACAACCTCTTATGCTAGTGCTTGTTACAAGCAGGTAATGGTTTATATATATTTTATATATATACACACACACACACACACTAATGTTTATTTAATTTTTAATCTAAGTTCTAATGTTAACAGAAGTTGGAACGGTATGATGGATACCGTGCCTGTCATACTAATAGAGAAGGGTGTTTTGATAACCCACAGAACAAAGAAAATTATGTAAGTATTTATTTAGAATGTAATTCACATTATATATATATATATATAAATCTATTGAATCACCTTTGTAAAATACAGCGCAAGTTAGTGGCAGAGTTTGAGTCTCAAAATCAACGCAGAAACGAAGAAGGTTGTTCCTCACAACAGGTTGACAAAATTGGCATATTTGAAAAAGTGTTTGGTCGCTGACGTGGACATGTTCGCGGGCTTGGCCCTAGACCTTGTCCAAGAGAATTTCCTTTAACATCGACATAACCGACCGAGAAGACGCCTCCACCACAATTTACACAGGTAATTTGGGTTATTAGTAGTTCGGTAAATGTTGAAATAACGACGACATGTTGGTAGTTATTTGTAGTTTGTTGTTTTGACGCATTTGGTATATGTTTGTAGGTTTGACCCAATTGGTATGTTTGTAGGTTTAACCCATTTGGTATATGTTTATAGTTTTGACCCATTTGGTATATGTTTGTAGTGTTGACCCATTTGGTAAATTTCTTTAGTTTTGACCCAATTGGTATATGTTTGTAGTTGCGACCCATTTGACATATGTGTGTAGTTTTGACTCAATTGGTATATGTTTGTAGTCACGACCCATTTGATATATGTTGGTAGTTTTGACTCAATTGTTATGTGTTTGTAGTTTTGAAAAAATTGGTAGATGTTTGTAGTTTTGACGCATTTGGTATATGTTTTTGTTTTGACCTAATTGGTATGTTTATAGGTTTGACCTATTTGGTATATGTTTGTAGTTTTACCCCATTTGGTATATGTATGTAGTGTTAACCCATTTGGTAAATGTTTGTAGTTTTGACCCAATTGGTATATATTTGTAGTCGCGACCCATTTGATATATGTGTGTAGTTTTGACTCAATTGTTATGTGTTTATAGTTTTGAAAAAATTGGTAGATGTTTGTAGTTTTGACGCATTTGATATATGTTTGTAGTTTTGACCCGATTGGTATGTTTGTAGGTGTGACCCATTATATATATATATATATATATATATATATGTTTGTTAGATAGTATGCTAACTTAATTGGTGTTGATATTATTGTAGGAGCAAATTGCGAGTTTGTTAGAAAACCTGCAATTTAGAAATGAAATGAAGCGGATGATAAGTTCAAGTTATGCGACACCGGACTTGGGACACCAAAATCATGAACGAGGTCAAGGGAATGATAACACCGATGATGATGATTATGATATGCAGTTGCGATATTATGTGTTTTGTATGGTTTATGTAAACGATTTTAGGATGATAATTTCGAATTTGGGATGCGTACAGCATATGTAAAATATTTTATGCTTTTTGCGGTTTTTCAGTAGTATTAGCAGGTTAAAATCAGCAGGTAAAAAAAAGGTTATTAGCGGTGACATGACAATGAGCAATAGCGTCCAAGAAATAGCGACGGGACAAGTAATGGCGACAGTCGCCGCTATTAGCAATAGCGGCGACCCGCGTTATCTTTAGCGGCGACTTAAGTCGCCGCTATTGCTCTGTTTAGTTGTAGTGCAATGTTGGAAATTAAACAAAAACTATGTTTATATTCTTCAGTGTCTATTATGTAATTATGTCTAGTAGAAGGGTCATTATGTAAATTAGCATAGTTAGAAACTGAATATTAGGGAATGGGTGTGACGTTCAGAATCATCACGTCGTTTCACCCAATGGCAAAGCTTGAAAATTCGGACTAGGGGTTGGAAGTATATAACTATTTTTTTAAAAAAAAAAACTCCTATGGAAATCATCTATATATATATATTGCAAAGCTAATAATCCTACATGTCACAATATTATGCAATCTCTCCTTTGAGAGATGCCACATAGGATGTGATGTGGCAACTCTAGACCAATTAAAAAAAAAGGAATAAATATGGTTTAACCTAATCTATTAAATAACTAATCTACTAAATGTAAATATTAAACCTTTATTATTTTCTCTCTCATGTTTCCTCCCATAACTTTTAGACGTTAATATCTTTTATATACGAGATTCTTTAAAGAAAAAAATTACACGAAATTAACGAACGTTTTATTATCTTTCCAACGAGTACTATAGTGATATATAAAAAACGGAGAAAAAAACGACTATTTTTTGTAACCCGACAGGTATTGTGTCAGGTTTGGGATTAGTTTAAAAAAATGTGGGTTTGGGTCGGGCCTGGATTAGGTGATACCCGACCCAATTACCCGAAACTACATACCCAAATACCCGAACTATATACCCGATCATATACCCATGAATTTTTTTAACGCATCACATAACCCTTAGACTAATGCGTTCGATATTTCAATAAATAACTTTTTTTCCTTATTTCATGTTAGTTCTTTTTAGAATGATCGATTACAAACTTCCAAATTCATTTGACATTATACCCGGCGGAGAGATTCGTTTTTTTATATTAGAACTAGACTTTTGCCCGCGTTGACACGCGGTTCAAAACATTACAATTATTTTGAACGGTAAAACGTATAAAAAATATAGTAGAAATATTTTATCAAAATTTAAAATGAAGAAATACACATGTTATTCAAACTTGAACACATTGGAGCATTTTATCGAGAAACACATGATGTAGTGTGGTGTTGTCTTTGACCTTGAGGATTGATTTCTACAGTTGTGGAGGGAGTCGATTCAGCTGCAATGTTACTTCATCAAATAAACAGATAGTTAGATGTGTTGTAGAGCCTTTTAATTTATAATTTTGTAACGATTTCTTACTCTCGTATAGGGTGACCATGGTTGTCGTAATTGCCATTATGTCTCCTTTCTTGATGTTTATAGGCAACAATCCTTATATCAACAAACTGTTTTCACTTACTTCCTATGAATAAAAAAAAAAAAAAAATACCAACATTGCAATTGATATTAATTACATAGAATAATATCTTTAATCCATTTTCTTTAATTTTTTATAGTTTAATTCGTATTACAAAGGAGAACTTTCTTCATCAGCGTAGCTTTCAATAGTGATGATTCATCAATCACGCTAAATTATAAAGTATAAATTCATACACATATTTAGTAATGGGACACTCGTTATCGACTAATCATCATACATTTTAGGTCGCATGTTCCGAATTAAAAGATAATTAGATTAGGTACCATCTAAACTCATGCACATGTTTTTTTTTTTTTTAACTCATACCCGGTCCCATACCTTAACCAAAATATATGCAGTATTTTAACCGCTAACAGTGCAGAAATTCAACTGAAACATTGCAAAATTCTGACCCATAAATGTGTAGGATTTTTAATCCAAAACAGGACAAGGATTTTGACCCATAGGTGAGTACATATTAAAGCTGAACTAAAAGAACTAATAGGTACCCTTTGCAATAATGTGCATTGTCGGTGATTAGAGGTATGTTTCTTTTGATTTTCTTCGCAGCTGGGTAGTCTTGTTGTCCATGTGGTTGTTTTAATAATTGTTGGGAGGTGTAGATGTTCTGCCAAAGCGAGCAGGTTGAAAACGGGTCAGATAATTGTGCGTATTCACAAAAACTATGATTTATGATGTAAACATCTACAATTATTAACATCTTATTATATTAAAAACTAATAAAAAAAGCATTTGCAAATTAAGATAGGCGTTTTTTATTGCGAACATGTAGTTGCAAACGCCAAAATCATTTATGTGCTCCATAGTAAAATATAAGAACCAAGTATAGCATGTACACTATATACGAAGACATTATTTAACATATAAGTGATTAGATGCAGTATAATATGCATAACAATCATTTTACTAAAAGCAGGTCAAGTCTAAAGTTTTTAAAATACACTTAAAACTAAATAGAATACCTTAATTGAAATTGTGAATTATTGCGTTGATGAAGTAGTTGCAAACTGGTGTGAAAACCACTGGTCCCATGCTGTCCTATCATTAAAAATCAGTATTCTAACAGCCTAGAGTGGCACAATTAGTCATGTTCCAGGCTCTAAAATGTCCAATATGTTAAGACCTAACACGAGGCTTGTGTTCGTAGTTGTTTCCATCAACTGACAAACATATATACAAAATGTTATATTTGAAAACCTTAATTGATAACATGAAGTTGAAGTGTATATAAAAAAATGTTACCTGGATCATTTGCTGTGATCCTTCAGTTGGCTTTTTAAGAAAAAGTGGCAGGCTCCTCAGGAAAACTCTCCAGGAAGCTTTCAAGAACTTCATTGACATTATCAATTATTTCATTATATTCACCAATTATCCAAATCATTATGCCTGTTAAAATTAATATTAAATAAATATCCTTAGGTAAAATTTTCACACATATTAGAGATTTAGAAATTTGTTAATACCCACCTCCATGTACTGATCAACAAAAAGACGGGGATCAAATAATTAGAATAGTTCTCCAACCTGGCAACCTCCTTAATTATAAAAAAAAAAAGATAGAAACCCATAATGATTGTATAGCATTAGAGGCTCAAGCATACTTGTTGTCGTTAAATAATCATATAGGTTGGTTTAAAATTTAGGTTCAAAACAATGCCACAGCAATTGTACGCCTATGATCTGCAACTAAAGCTAAGCGTATGAACATTCGTAGGTGCGTAGGCAAATAGGCGCCAAGGCAAAAATAACCTTGCTATAAGGTGACACTTAGAAGAGTAAAATTCTAATGATAGCATGGCATATCAATTTTACATGAACAAATTGAAGTAGTATGTTTACAGGGAGTAACTAACCAAGTGTGATTGTAGCACATTTTATAGCAACGTTATACCTGCGAAGCATGAACAGATTGCATAAGACTTCAAGTAACAATAAAGATGGATGTTGGATGAGGAAGAAAGCAAACCAAACAAACAAAAAGTCTATTGACAAACGACACTATGATTCACTTAATTTTTGGAGCTATTTAACCTTGGCATATGATTATCATTCTCAGAATTATTAATCCATCCTTATTTCAGTTTTATACCACACTATTTATAGAAGACAAACTCCACATGATGAAAGTGATGATGTTTGAAGTCATTTACCACTACTTTTATAGAATATTACATGTAAATAAACACTTTATAACCAAAAAAATGCAGCTCTATTTTACCCCTGTGTTGATAGCTTTAAAAAGGTAACTTACACTGTAATTTGGTATTTATAACTAAAAACACCTGAAATAGGTCAAAGAACATAAAAACACTTTATATTGACGTTTATGACAATAAGACACTCGAAACGGGTCGAAAACCCAAATACACTTTAAATTGGTCGTTATGACCAAAACACGCTTTAAATGGGTTAAAGGCGCGACTGCATATTAACACAATGACATACCACTTGTTAATTAAGGATTTACAAAATGGCATGCAAAGATGTAAAGAAGTTAAATAACAATACAAAATGTAAACAGGCCAGATTTTAAATGTGCTTTTTCTATGATTTATTTTTGGTTTTAAGTATACTAATATTATATAAAAAAAGAACAACTCACTTAGTTCAGCAACAACCCTACACCAAAATGATGTCATTCTTCTAATAGTTTTTAAACATCCAATGGCTTCTGCAAGCTCTACAATAAAGCTGTCGGGTGGAGCAGCATGAAGGTCTTTTATTAAAGATGAAATTGTCGTATTTATCTCAAATGTACGGTTACTTTTCCTTCCAGAAAAATGCCCTTCTGCAAATATCTTGCAAGAATTTGATAACAACAAAAAATCAAAGAAAAATTGGCAAATATATTTCTTTCACAGAAACAAAGAATCTACCTGCACCGAGAAGTGAATTTATAAGAGAAACAACTTTTTCATCGGCAATGAACTCCGTGTCATTCTTATCTTCTTTATCCCTAAGTACTAATGATTTCACGGTAGAGAAGTTTAAACCAGCTTTCCATTTGATTCGCTTCGGCGCGTAGGCAAATAGGCGCCAATCGCCAAAAAATATAAATACCAACACTTTTCCATTTTCTATAATATTTTCGCCTAGGCGCACAAGCGTATATTCGCTTAGGCACTAAGATGTTTAATTCGCTTAGGAGCCTATTCGGTTAGGCAGGTAGGCGCCTAGGCGAATAGACACAAATCGCTAAAAGATTGATAGGTAGCAGCACTTTTCCATTTTCTATACTATTAAACAGAAATCACAAACATCTTTATAAAGTTCAGGTAATCAAAAAGTGATAAGTAGGTGTCACAAAGCAAAAAAATAAAAAAATCATTGAATGACGCTACTTAAGAAAATGAATAAACATTAAATTTAGTAAATTTGAGAAGTTGTCTAAAACATACATGTGTATGGAATTTGGTTGAACCCACTTCTTTCTTAAGTAATTACCAAAACATACCTGTGTATAGCCTACCCCAATAAACTCATCCATTTAGTCAATTTGCACCATTCTGTAGAGTACCTTGAAATGAATAAATGGTGTTTAGCTTCTCAAGTATAGCCATCATAAAATCAGTAACACATGAAGTACCTTTAAAGAAAATAAAAAGGGGACCAAAACTGATTAGAAGGTGCTGTTATATTCACCACACCTGAAGAATTTGGAACAAAACCAACATAAGCCTTCAGTAACAACATATACTAAAAGCATACATAAACGTTAAATGCAACAGTCCGAAACTCTGTTTATTTCACCGATCGGAGTTCCGATTCAGTCGTCGGAAAACATCTCTTGTCAGAAGCGCCACCTACCAAAATCGTCGCCATCGCCGACATCCTCTATCAGCACGAACATCGTCATCATCGATTTCCACCATTCCCACTCCCCTCTTCGACCTGCAACTCCTAATCAAGGCTTGAGCCTTCCATCTTGAAATAAACTATGACCACCACCAGTAACTAACTGTTAGTTCACATATAAAAATATATTAAAAAAAACAATTGCAAACAATATTTAACAACACCTGATAGCGTCTTTGATTCATGATTTTGAGAGAATTTTGATCTGCAAACATTGAAACCTAAATCTGAATATTTACTAAACATAAAAAGCAGTGAGTACAAATTCAGGTTAACATGTTTACTAAACATAAAAAGCAGTGAGTACAAAGATAAGAAGTGAACCTGAACAACTGCAATATCAACATTCACTTCAGCAAATAGATTAAATTAAATGCGACAACAGTGAGTACCTATATTATGAGATAAACAATGTATTGCCACAGCAGTGAGTACCCACTTCAGCACATAATTGCTATCCTTTTGACTTGCAGAAACCAAGATTTTTCTGACCGAATGAACCGAGAACTGTTTAGATGAATCCCCGACCCATAACCAATCATTTCTAGCTTCCTTCAACTGCACATTAGCTCCTACCAATAGCCACTGCTGCCATTCTGCCCATTCGATGTCTGACTGCACTTAATTAATCCAATCCGCCTGCAAACAGTAATCGTAACCCACTACATAAATCCTGTCCGCAACCCAACATGTTTTATTCGACTCCAACCGGTATAAGTTAGGCCATCTATGCTTTAACGGGACCTTGCCTAACCAGACATCTACCCAAAACAGAACAACATCAAATGCACTAAAGACAAAAAAACAAAACAAAGAACAACATGAAATGCACTAAAGACAGAAAAACAGATGCAAGCAAACCATAATAATTATAATATACACGTACCCAATTCGTGACCAAATGCAAGCACTGGTAGTCCAGAACAAAGAAGTAACACCTGAAATCAGTAACCACAATCAAAGCATCAATGACTAAAATGTTCATCCAAGTTTCCATTACCATCAACCATAAAACCAAAAAATCGATAATAACCTGAACAATACCTAGTTATATCATCATCAACATTTCAAAGCTATGAAGATAATCAGTGATAATGGTATATTGCAAACCCTAGTTATTTCATCATCCAAAGATAAACTCCATAACAAAGAAACACAAACCGTAACATACTAAAATCAATCAAAGACAAAACCCTAGATGTAATCGGCCTGCAGAATCATACATTTAAAAATAGATATGGAAAATCACTGAAACACAGGACAGAAAAAAAATGGATGAACATCGATTTATTGAAAGAAGAATCGAATGGAGATTACCTTAGATTGGAGATGAAGGAAAACCTTGAATCGCCTGATTAGGGTTGAGGTTTGGTTATGGAGGCGACGATGATTATGATGTGTATGTTATGTCCGTGTTTTTTTAGAGGGTATATATATTTTCTGTATTTTTATTTTTAACAAATAGAAAAATCTTATAAATTCTCACACTGTGACACATGGCACAATATGATAGGCTAGAGAATTGAAGGATCAACATGGGAGTGTCATGTGTCCACATTGAGTTTATTTTATTAGTTGTATAGAATAGATATGATAACTTATGACAGAGATTTGTTTAAAATAAATAATAATAATAATAATATTCATTGATCATATATTGACAAGTCATTAATTATGTTGTCATATTAGATATTTTATTATGTTATATTAGATATTTCAACCCGGGACCTAAAACACTTGAATCAAACAATCACTAGACAGTAAAAGATGTTTGCACACCAAGGAAACACAAACTGAAATTACTTGTCAAACCATAGTAGTTATATATTACAATACGAAATTCGAATTACGTAGAACAAAGCGCTCTAATTAGGTTGTTACACCTATGAGCGTTTACACATGCGCAGTTATTTGTCACGATATATATATATTGATCACTGCGACTAACATTACTTTCGATAGCTAGGACGGATGGTAGAACTCAGGACGTTGTTCCCCACCACTGATTGGCAATATCATTTGCAACGTTAGCAGCATCATAGGCAACCCCAAAGATTCCTCGTCTAGTAAACCCTGCTGTGTATAATCCATTTTCGCATTTCCAGTTATTAGGAAACGAGGTTTTTGGCATTCCATCATGTGTAAAGAAGTCACTTCCCTGCATAAAATAAATACATACATTTAAAATGCCAAATAAAACATATATATTTAGGTTTTTAATTAATTGTCAAAACTTCTATTAATTATATATATATGAATATATTAATTACAAGCATGGACATCTTGATTCACTTATGAATATGCACATGCATGTAAAATATTGCTCTAGATCTTTCACATGTAATTAAAAATGTACATGCATGTGAATATTAGCCCATGCATTTACCTTGAGCCAAGAAGTGACATTGCTCTTGTAACCAGTTGCTAGCACTATGCAATCACACTCAAGCTCTTGCCCATCCATGAACACAACTCCATTTTTAGTTATTTCCCTCACTCCCTGTTCAACTACCTATAATTGAACATATATATATATAAAAAAACAAATTAACTACTAATAGTATATACAACAATATTTTTCAAATTAACTCCTTGTTCAACTACCTATACATGCACATATATATAAAAATCAAATTAACTACTAATAGTATATGCAACACTATTTTTTAAAAGAAGACTCTATTACCTTGATGTTACCAGTTTTGACTTTAGATAACGTTCCAACATCAAGAACCGGGGATCTTCCGGTGGTCATTTTTAACTCCAGCGGGCCGGTTTTTGGCCGTCGAAGACCAAATTTTTCGGTGTCTCCTAGAATGTAGTTGGTTATAGACAGAAGCACCTTGTCCACCACCTTAATAGGTAGCCATTTGATAAGTGTCATGGCTAGTCCAAAGGTTGAGAATCCAAACATATCTCTTGGCACAACATGAACCTGAAAATTGTATTACTATATAATAAGAAAACTATAATTACAAAATAATATATTTTTTTTGGGAAAATCACAAGAATAGCCCCTTGACCAGATGACTTACGAGAATAGCCCCTCTCGTCTCTTTAAAGAGACGGTACATAATAAATAAATAATAACATACCGAATTTCTAACCACAATAAAAGGAATTGCATCATGATTGCAAAGATCAAAACTAATCTCCATGCCAGAATTCCCACACCCAATAACCACAACCCTCTTCCCTCTAAACTCATCTCCATTCTTATACTCACTTGCATGCACAACACGTCCCTCAAACACTTCAATCCCTTGAATCTTCGGCACCAACGGCTCAGCATTCTCGCCGCTAGCCACCACCAGCCACCGCGATTCGTACCAACATTCTTGTGTCTTCACCCTCCAAACCCCACGCTCAAACTCAAAGCCAGCACTCTCCACCATCTGGTTGAAAACTGGTTTGATACCAAAGTGGTCAGCATAAGATGTTATGTATGTAATAAACTGGCTTTTGGTAGGGTATTTTGGGTAGGTTTTAGGGTATCCGAACATTGGAAGCTCACATAACTCTTTGGGGATGTGGAGTTTCACACAGTCATAGGTTTTGTATTGCCATAAAGATGCTATGCAATCATTTCTTTCAAGAACAAGAGAAGGGATGCCATTGTGTTTCAAGCATGCAGCCACTGCTATACCAGATGGTCCACCTCCTACAATGATTGGTCCTTCAACTTTAGTATAAACTTCTTCATCACTTCCAGTTGAACCCATGATCAAGATTGTCAAACAACAAATGTTGACAATAGGATTCTTTGAGCAAGATACTGATGAATATTCTTTCTTATATGGGTAGTTAATTTAAATAGAGTAGCATTAAAGACAACCCTCCATTTAACACTTGTAGTTCAGATATGTGCTGAATCATGAGTGAAGTAGAGAGTTCGTTGGGACTTGGTTTTATGACCGTTCTTCAAGTCAGAGAGATTTTATGACAGTTGAAAGAGTGAGAGGCGTGTTTAAGATTAATGGAGTGAAAGATAAGGAAAGGAGTTGTTTCTATTTCTCAAGGCTCTGTCTTCTTTGGCTTTTTAACTGCAGATGGAGGAGATTTGTTGGGGGGAGGCGGAGGGGGGTTAATTTGGAGATATAAATACTTGCATGCATGCATGTGGAGTTTTTTTGCTGAATTAGTAGAATTTTCAAATGGTTTTGTGTCTTTGGTAGTTGTCACACGCAAGTTTCTGATTTTGGGACTTCCGCAATCTAAGATTGCGGAAGTGAGGATGTGGCTGCTGACTCGGATGGCAACGATGGCTAACTCGGATGCTTGCTCGATGAGATGGCATGTGTGTTTGGTAGCATTTGTTGGGTGAGCCATGAGATGGCACTTCCGCAATCTAAGATTGCGGAAGTCACATCTGTTTTTTTACTTACAATGGACTAGGAAGTCACATCGATAGGAATCTTAATTTGAAGATTGCTAAATCATTTACCCTCTTAATTAATATGGCATGTCTAAACCCCGGTCCTCGCAATAATCCACTTCTTTGGGCTCAACCACAACATTGTACTGCGATGTTGTTTAGAGGAAATGACGACGAGGATTTTAAATTTGATTGTAGACGTGGTGACCAACCATTTTGGCGAGCATCCGTTAGATCCACACATTCAAGAATTGGTGCGGATCGCTGGTTTTACTGGAGTTCTTGAGTGCGGATACTGCTAAATTGACCGAGGGCTAATAGCTGCCCTTGTTAAAAGATGGCATCCTAAGACCCACACGTTTCACCTAAGATTTGGTGAGGCCACAATGACGTTACAGGACGTTAACGTCCTAATGGGTCTGTGGATTAATGATGCAGCGGTCACAGGAGCCGAATTCAACATGAGAGATGATGCGGAACGGGTAGAGTATGTCGTAGAAATGTTTGGTGTAGTCACTAAGCCCTGCAATTTCCGCAGAAACACTTTGGATTCCAACATAATTTTAGAAAAAATAAAGGCTCCGTTACCCGTTGACGCCAACGAGGGCGAGATCACACGACGCACACGATGTGTGATCTTAATTATTTTGTCATTTTCTCTCTTTCCCGACACAAGCCAAAGTTTTGCGTCGTTGTCATTTTTACCACAATTGTTGGATCTTCATCAGCGTGGGAGGTTGAGTTGGGGGAATGCTGTGTTAGCATGGTTGTATCGCAACTTATGCAAAGCAACAATAAGGACCACAACCACGGTGGCAGGTCCTATGTTTTTGTTACAATTGTGGGCCTGGACCAGAATCCGGGTATCATCCCCCAGAATTATACCCCACTTGCCAGCTGGAGTTCCATTTGGTGTCCTGTAAGTATTCTGTTATGCCTACATAATATTTATTAAAACATGTTAATTTAACTAATGATTGTTTTATAATTATATTTATAGTTGGCGTGTGAAACATGACTTTACGGAGGCCGCGTCACACTCCTTAATTACGGCAAATTCGTTCAGAGTTACAAAATCTTCATGAAGAGTTGGTAAGAGTTAATTTACATTATATTGTTGGTTAAATTCGTACCATGTCTTAATAATATTTTTTTTGTGAACCAGTTTATTTGGCGACCATATGAGGAAGCGTTTGAGTCTTTGCCAGATTATTGCAGAGACGGGGAGGATTCATGGTGTTGTGAGTCTTACATTGTGTGGATGCATGTAGTTGAATACCACTCACCATCGAGGGTCCTTAGACAGTTCGGCATCTGTCAATTGAGACCTCAGGATCCTCCCCTTACCCCTGAAGTCCACCGTAAATTGCATGCAATGAAGCGTACCAGGAGAAGACACACAAACTGGACATATCAACATGCCGACTATATCTCTTCCTAGGATAATCGCAGAGCCAATAGGGTGGACGGGGAACGGATGATAGTTCCTTCCGTGTCTACAGATTACATGACTTGGTATTTGGAAAACACGGTTGGATACGTCACCAACCCGATGAATAATCCAGTACCACAAACCGAATCCCGAGATCATGGGTCGATTACCGCACTACTGGTTTGTATATCACTTTAATAGTTATGAATTACTATATAATGCGAAATACTATTTAAATATTTGGTTTTTAATATTATTGCAGCTGGAAGAGTATACCGAGATACATAGTCAAGCGGCTCGGTATAAGGCAAGCGCTCCTGCACCATTTGGAGACATTCAAAACACTGCCAACGCAGTGTTGTCTTCAATTCGCGAAGGAGATCGCCTAAATTATCCTTCACGTCTTGAATTCGCGAAGCGGAGACGTGTTGATAATGACGAAGCAGGGCCGTCAACACGTGGTGATGATTATGACGAAGCAGGGGCTTCTAGACTTACAGATACTCCCATGTAGGATGATGTGGACTATGCTGAGTTAGGAAGGCTGCTGAATGATGATGATGGGAGTGTTATTTTTACAGGGGCTATTTCGTTCACATCCATGTTAGGGGGTTCATTCCACAACACTCTGGGGGGTTCATACCTACTCCTCACGAGTCTATTATGTGTACCCACCCACCCCCTTATAACACTCAGGAATCTTCGTCCACTCTAATTGTTCAAAGTGAACAACTGGCTCAGAATGCGGGTTGACCCCTATGTGGTGCCGGTGGTAGATATTGTAATCTACCTAGTTGTGGTGGTCCTGGTTTCTGTAATAATCCTGCATGAAATTGTATTATGTTGAATTTACACGAGTTTAATTTCAAACTTATGAAATGGAAATGGAAATGGAAATGGAAATGGAAATGGAACACGCAAATGTAAGAAACGAGTACTAAGGTAAACCGATAACATACAATATCAAAGCAACACAAAATAGTACTACTACAAACTAGCATAGATAAAACAGATCACAAGAAATCACTGTTGACGGAATTGGCAGCTCTTTTTGTTGTGCCTAGTCAACTTACAAATGCTACATTTAGGGCGTGCTCTTGGTTGGTCTTCATGCGTAACATCCATCTCGTTATGTATCCTCCTTTGCTTCAACCTCCCACGTTTGACGGTAATTTGTGACGGGTTACCACGAATTCTCCATGTTGCCTGGTCCCAATCTCTTTTATGACCGAGGGGGTAAAAGTGCCTGCTGTACTGCAACCGATACATGGAAGTGTGGTATCGAGGATCAACAATGTCATGAATATTCTTACGGCGCAAATGGCAAACCGCTATAGCATGCGAACAGGGCTTACGTTCTATTTGCCACTTTGCACACGAGCAACTTCTGTTACCGTACTCAACCGTATAATCGTTCCCTCCATCATCATTGGGTTGCAGACGAGACTCCATGTGGTACCGCTTCTGGGAAGCATCATACAAACGTACATAGTGTTCTCGGGATTTAGCATCACGTTTGGAAATGACTGTCCATATCCGGGGGCAACATTGTTTCGCACCGCCTGGCAATTCGATAATGGATGTTGAATTGATCAACATCCCTTAAAAATGTAAAGTGTATGGTTGCCTTTATAGGCATCATCCTTGCTTTCGACAACACATGGTTAAAACACTTAGACATGTTTGTTGTTAGGTTACCCCAGCGGCGATTTTCGTGGTCTCGCACCAACGTCCACTTATGGAGGCCAATGTCTCTCAAGTATCTCCACGCCTCTATCTTAATGTACTTCATCTGTCTGATGGCATACCGATACTTACAACGCTGGGATGTGCTTCCGACTGTCCAGCAAAGCTTCTTTAACGTGTTGCTCTTGAACTTTGACCCGAGATTGCTTCTTATGTGACGAAGACAATAACGATGGTAAGCATGTGGCTCCCTCCATCCTTCCAATTCCTCCATTGCCCGTATGATTCCCACATGTCTCTTCATCCACAATTGCATACGCCACCGGAAGAACGTAGTTATTTGCGTTTTTTGCCACCGCAATCGACATCTTACCCTTATACGCCCCCTTCAGATGAGTGCCATCAATTGATATCACAGGCGCTGAATGTCTAAAGGCCTCAATTAGAGGGCCGAATGCCCAGAAAACATATTTGAAGGCCCTGCATTCGGCAGTGCTCCTCTCGTGATGACGCCACTTCACAACGGTACCAGGATTTGTTGGCAGTAACATTTCAATGTAGGTAGGCAACTCATTGAAGTTGCTTTCCCAAGTACCGTAGACATTCTCAATTGCTTTTCTATGGGCAGTCCATGCCTTAGAGTAGGTGACATCGACCTTCAACGTCTCCTTTACGTGGGTCATAATCTGTTTAACCGGGAAAGCTAAATCAGCCTTGACCTGCGCATAGATATGTGATGCAATATCTCTGGACCATAGTGCCCTGTTGTTATTTCTTTCTACCATTGAGTAGCATGTGTGTCTTGGACTCCATTTGTGCAAACGCCAGAAGGCTCCTTTATGTGGACGTGATGCAGCAGCAGCCCACATACATGAGGAGTTTTCATTCTTGCATTTGACTCTAAATGTACCCGGTCTGCTTTCTATCACATGTAACTCCCTGTTACATTCTACGTTCCAATACCGAATGGCTTTAACTACTTTATCTTTATTTTTGAAGTAGATACCGACACAGATACTGTTTACATTTCCATTCTAGATCTCCATCGTATCTTCATCGTCGAAATCGGGTAGGCGATACGCTTCTAACCCTTCGTCTTGTTCGTCGACATGTCTGTCTATGGGGAATGAACGATCAATCCCTTCATGAAATTCAGCACCTGTTGGGGCTTGTACTGCCCAGGCGCTTACCTCTGAATCAACGTCGTCACTTGGTTGAAATTCAGTCTCTCTATTTGAATCCGACATAAAACCTTGCAATGAACGGTACATATATCAGGATAAATCCAAATATTGTATTACGAATAAGAGTATCAATACCTTGAGAGTCATCTGAAGGTACATTGTTAAAATCGTTCTTGTTCTCATCATTGTTGTCATCACTGCTTTTGTCATTGGCAACTCGTTCATGTTGCCCTTGAGAGTCATCTGAAGGTATATCAAAAACCGACAGATTGATTAGATAAGCTCAAGTATTTGTATTGAAAAAAAAGTATTAAAGAAAGAAAAAAGTATGGTACAACGCAGGAGTTTTACCTTCATCAGCATTATCCTCATCGTTATCATTGGCATCTAAATTAGCAACATACTCTTCATTATAGTGATAATCAGTATAGTGGTAATCTGGAACAGGTTGTCTATTTGAGCTTTCTGTGAGGCTATTGTACATTGAAGAACCGAGTTTCAAATTGATTGACTGCATCTGCTGTTGTGTTGGAGTATGAAATGTTTCTTCACCGTAAGACACCGTGAACCGCCTTAATAGATACATAGCACTACTTTCTTCTAATGGAACTAATGGCGTGTAATGAACGTGGATCACTGCTACGTAGCGCTTTATGTTCAATGCTAGATAGAACATCATTTCCATACCCTCATTTCCTGTGATGTATGTAGCCTTAGAACACCCCTCGAAAGTGTAATACATTGTTAACTTAACATTGTATGAACACTTGTGTATTTGAGTAACGAGACAAACGTGATCGAGAAAATCCGTGTATGACATTCTATGGGTCATAATAAACGTAGTTGACACTGTATTGTTGTCAACTGTAATGTTTGTCTGGTTTTTGTAAGTAATGTCACCACCCCAGTAAAGTTTAACAATGAAAGGGGAAAAGGTGTCCATCAAGAAGGTAAAGGAGAGTGAGGTTTGATTGTGGATTGGTTTTAACTGAGATTCGTTAACGATATTTGTAGAAGTAGAGAATTCCGCAATCCGAGATTGCGGAAGTAGAGAAATCCGCAATCTCAAATTGCGGAAGTAGATAAATCCGCAATCTCAGATTGCGGATTTCTCCAATCCACAAATTCTACAAATATCGTTAACGAATGTTAGTTAAAACCAATACACAATCAAACCTCACTCCATAGCAAAATCTCCATGACAAACAATGGTTTATTGCAATTGTGGTTCTAGCACAATTATTCGAGTGTCAAGGAGCACAAGAAACCCTGGCCGTAGGTATTATTGTTGCAATCGGAGACCACGAAGTTGTGGCTTTGTATGTTGGGTGAAGCCACCAAGGGGTGAACAATTGAGAGCTAATCCGTTGAATTCCATCACCGAACAACTACAACATCTACACATACATTACCACCTCGCTGCCAGTTTAGCCACCACAACAATTTGCAGCCGCCAAACTTTCAGTTTCCCAATAATTCAAATGTGTGACCACATACCCAACAGGCAAGGGAGCCCGCTTTAAACCACCCACCCTACTGTCACCCACAACACACTGAGAATGATCAAGTTTCGGAACCTAAAGAGTACACTTCAGAGGCTGATGACATTGGCACTTAATAATTGTTGTTCCTTGCTTACGTTACCTTGCTTATGTAGTTTGTCAATGTTAACAATATGTATCGAAGGTTATGTGGTGTGTGGTTTTATGTAGGGTGTTTTATGTAGTTTGCCAATAAATATGTTAAAAAATCCGGATGAAAATATAAAAAATCGTAGTGTTGAAACTGGCCCAGGGAGCCCTTTTGGGGCCCCCTTATCCGTCTCCCGGGCCGGCCTTTACCGGCACCGGACCGTCGAACGTGGCGTCCTTGGGAGACATAACAGCGTCGTCGCTGGTTCGGGCATTACGAGACTGTCCGTGACACAATCCCGGGCCTCACAAAAATCCCCAGACCTCATTTTGTGTATCTACTTTTGACTTGCAAAAAATTATTTTAAAAAATCCGGATGAAAATATAAAAAATCGTAGTGCTGAAACTGGCCCATGGAGCCCTTTTGGGGCCCCCGTATCCGTCTCCCGGGCCAGCCTTTACCGGCACCGGACTGTCAAACGTGGTGTCCTTGGGTGACATAACAGCGTCGTCGCTGTTTCGGGCATTACGAGACTGTCCGTGACACGATCCCGTGCCTCACAAAAAGCCCCGGACCTCATTTTGTGTATCTACTTTTGATTTGCAAATAATTATGTTAAAATTTTTTTAACTCTAGGTTGGTCGCACATTTATTACATTTGATTTTTCTAATAACTAAACTATTTAGGATGGTTACATAATCGTCCTGTAGTACCACATGGAGGAGGACGTCGAGTGCGGTCTGGATTCCAACGCGACTCATTGGGGAACTCGATAGGTACTAGTGTGTAGAATACATTGGACGGTGTTCCTTTGTCACCTTGATTCGGGGCCCAATAGTTAATTGATGACTGCCCGGTGTTGATGGGTGGGTTCATTGGGAAGTTAGTCTGTGCCGGTGTCACAAAACTTTGATCATCAAATGGGTTGAATGGACTGTTTAATGGGTGGAATGGACTGTTTAAGTTAGTCTGTGCCGGTGTCATGCAACTTTGATCATCAAATGGGTTGAATGGACTATTTAAAAGGGACTCCATGATGTTTTCTTGTTCGGTGTTCATCTGGGAAGGCCCCGGTTGGAGATCTGATGTAGGTGGGGGGGTACCGAACTAAGCAAAAAAGGAGTCAACATCAATTCCCATTCCATCATCAAAGAATTCGTTAATTGGCGTATTTTTACTATCCACTTCCACTTCTTCTTCTTCTGTTTGAGCCTCCACATGCCTTTGATTCTGCCTTCGCCTAGGCGCTCTTTGAGGACGGCTTCTGTCTGCAACCGATGCAGCAGGTCTACCTTGAAGCTGTGAGAAGTAGTTCAAATGATCACCCACACCAAATTGTGACATCACTGTTTGGGCAGTGCTTTGAATCACCCCAAGATTGGAGCTAAAGTCGGCAGGGACGGTCGACATGATTTGAGACACTTCCCGGTGAATCTGCGTGTATCCTTCCATCTATAAAATTCAGATAATTAAATATTAAAAAAGTTATCATTTAAATGTACACTTATATATATTTGAAAAAAATTCATATATATACCATCACTTAGGCAATCCCAGAATCATCTCTGAAACCCGGTTGTGCTACCGGGATGGACATTGGGTTGGTCATGTATCCCACGGTTCTTTCTAAGTACCATTCCATATAACCAGGATACACGGAAGGATATGACGTTTCTTCCCCGACCACTATGTGATTTTTGCGGTCATTCCACGACTGCACATACTCACTATGAACGTCTGAAAACCAGGATTCGTATGGTCTTCCAGAACGCGTTTTTTTATGCAAGTTGGTGTGGACTTCGAGGGTAAAGGGTGGTCCCTCGGGAATCCATTGACGTAATTCAAATTGTCTTAGGACCCTACTGGCTTGGTGGTATTCCACCACCTGAAACCACACAATAAAGCAATCCGAACGCCAACAATCCATCCCCTCTGTGCAACTTTGCGGTAGTATCCCTATGCATTGTGCATATGGTCTCCAAATGAATTGTTTCAAAAAAATTAATAAGAAACACTATTAGTCTCATAATGTATTTTACTTCTAAACACAACATAAACAGTCTCATACCTATTCCGCATGTAAATGTTGTAGTTGCGATCGTATCTGTTTTAACGACCGCGAGGCAACCTCTTTTAAGCCGTGCTTACCTTTCCAGCTGTAAAAAATAATAAAAAGTAATAAAAAAACGAGTTAGTTTATTTAACAAAAAATTATTTTATATAATATAAGGGTAATGGAGAAAATACATACATAGCACCATATGGTTTTCCAGGGATCAATCGGCTTAAATACTTGGGGGATAGTACACTGATTCGTGTCCAGGCCCACAACTGGAGTATAATCATAGGTCCTCCAATTGTTTTATCAGTGGAGACTACGGCTTTACACATATTTCTGTACAAACAAGCCAATGCAACACTCCCCCAACTATATTCACCACATCTTTCTAACGATTCAAAGTGCCTTAAAAATGTCAATGATGTCAAACCATTAGAAGAGTCAGCAAACAATGTATTACCCACAATAATCAAGACCACACAACGTGCTTGTTGTGTAACATGTTGTGTAATCTGATTCATATCTGCCCATTCGGGCAGTATTTCGTTTAGTTTTTCTAAAAGGTGTCTTGTTTTAATAGAATTTTCAGTGAATATTCTCTGCTCCGCCTCTATGCCCAACAAACCTTGTACTAGCTACAATCGATCTTGGAATGACCATTTTTCCTCTAGTCCTGCCAATGGTGGACCGTTGACTCGCAATCCCATGAGCACGTTCACGTCCTCTAAAGTCACCGTCGTTTCACTAAACGATAGGTGAAACGTGTGAGTCTCTGGACGCCATCTTTATTCCATCGCGGTTATCAAACCACGGTCAACAAGTAGGTATCCAATATCAAGAACCCCACCAAAGCCAGCCATTCTAACCATCTGTTCAACATTGGGGTTTAACAGATTTTTTCGAATGGCAGTAAATAATGCCTGGTCCCCCCCGCCTAATATCAAGCTCTGTGGCATGGCCAACAACATTTTCGAACAGATAAGCCGAACGATGTTTTGGCTGCAGCCATAGAAGCTCATTGTTTCTTGGACCCGGGTGTAAATGTGCCATATTTTTTTTAGATATGATGCTTGTAAAATTATCATCTTTATGTTGTTGTGAGTTTGATATTCAGTATGCCTAAGACAATCCATGTTCGTTCATATATATTCAATTGCATTCACTACTTTGATTTGATGTTACTATACTTGACACTATACACTCTCAGAGAATCAATTCTCTCTACTCTCTCATTGCATTCACAATTGATTTGATAGTTCTCACATTGCATAATATAATATGCATAATAGAATATAAGAATCTACATGCATGTATAGGTGTGTAAGCCATAAAGACAAACATGCATAGCCTTCCAAATCAGTCCCGCAATCTTTATCCAACTCCCGCAATCTTAGATTGCGAGAGTGCCTAGTCAACTTTCGTCGTTCATCGTTGCCATCCGAGTCAGCAGCCACATCCTCACTTCCGCAATCTTAGATTGCGGAAGTCCCAAAATCAGAAACTCGCGTAAGATTGCGGAAGTCCCAAAATCAGAAACTCGCGTCTGACAACTACCAAAGACACAAAACCATTTGAAAATTCTACAATTTCAGCAAAAAACTCCATGCATGTGTTAGTTTTCTTGTGATGACGAGTAGTTGAGTTGCATTTACATGGTTTGTCTTCATGTTAGGATGCATGGTTGTACACATTACATGTTGGATTAAACTTGTGTTAAAATGATCTTTGTACTTAAATTTGGATTAGCATAAATTAGACATGGGATTGTTAGGAGCGAAACTTGGGGAAACAATAAGGTTGCGACGTGGAAGCCACAACTCACAAGTTCAAATTGTGAGAATAGCCTCTTTTGAAATGAAGAGTAAGGTTACTTATATCACGCCCAAGTTGACGATACACCCCTGGACCGCATGGAGAAGACTCGTGCACATGGTTTGCCTTTCTTAAGACATGGGATTGTTAATTTATTGATGATCCTTTGGCCTTTTGTGTTAGAAAAGGCATACAAACCTGCAGAAAAAGAAACAGAATATGATTGACAGAAACCAGGTTTGTGTTTGACACAATTCCCTTAAACAGATTCGTCGTCTGTTCCCAGGGTATACCGGTTGTTAACAGTGGTGCTGCACTGCCGGACTATCCCACTTGCCTGAAAAATAATCAGAGGTTGGCTACTGCTATGTTGTGTTTGCGAGTTGTGTTGGTTGTGTGTTTCCTGCAAAGAATGAAACTGCAGCTGCCATTCGAATTCGTGATTAAGACAAATAATCTCGCTTAATTGCCTATTAACTGCAGCTGAAGACCAGGAGTCGCTGAAGACCAAGAGACTCCTTCTGGAAGCTTTTTTCTAGTCACAAAATAAAAATAAAACAGGTAGAAAAACCCAACGTCACACGGACCTGGATTTTTGGATCCGCATTCGTGTCCGTACGTCGTGCGGGCGTCGCATTGGTTCATGAATATTTCTCGAACCAGAACCCGTTTTTGAATCCCCTCTACACGCGCAGGTAGGTGCCCAAGTATAATGTGACCTCACATTTTTTTTCCATCCAATTTGCTTTCCTCTTATAAACCAATCTAATTTTCATCCCTCAACCAATGTGGGACAAACTCACATTCACACCCACACACACACACACACACACACATATATATATATATATATATCAAATCCAACAAACCACCATATGAATGAGAGTTATTCTTAGAAACAACCTCATTCCGATTAAATTTCAACAGTTGAGTTTTGCATCGATAGGTAGGTGTGACTCTCTGAACATTCACATATGAAACACACTTAGTCCACTAGCTCTGAGGAAACAACGATGTCTTTGAACTCATCTGCCATTTGTGTAGACGACATTACGCTTCACACAAGACTCTCCCTGACAACGTCAAGTCTTCATAGTTGTGTTCGTTATGGTCATGGACACGTGTCTCGTTCTGCGAGTGCTCTTAAGTATTGTGCCCCAACAATACCCTTCGAAGCAACCTCACTTCTCTCTCACACAGGTGATTCACTAGGTCTGGTTACCTCAACTCGAATCATTTAAAGCAATAGGCTTAGCCTTAAACTTGTCACTTTTAGGAATGGACTAGGAAGCTTACCAGATTCTATGGCAAACTCCCTTTTTCAAAGCGCGGGATTTATAACAACTCTTCCCCCATAGTGACCTTACATGTTCATATAATTATGTTGTCCTGTTGAACTCAGATCTTGGGATCTCCGGTTAACTGACTTAGGTTTCCTTCGCATGAATTTAATTTTTCAAGGGCTTTAGTCCCATTCTCATGGACGACTTCTGAACGAACTCTCTGCTTAAGCCTTTTGTTAGCGGATCCGCGATGTTATCCTTTGACTTCACATAGTCAACAGTGATAACTCCTGTAGATATTAGTTGTCGTACCATATTATGCCTATGTCTTATATGCATGTTCTTACGGTTATACGTTGTGCTATGACCTCTGCCAATTGTCGACTGGCTATATTAATGTATGCATATAGCCGACGCCAGCTTCAGCCACCTTGGTATATCCTCAACAAATTAACGTAGCCATTCTGCTTCTTCACCTGCTCTATCTAAAACGATGAATTTTGATTCCATCGTGGGTCTAGCAATGACCGTTTTCTTAGATGATTTCCAAGATATCGTTGCACCTCCAAGTGTGAACGCATACCCACTCATTGCCCTAGAATCATTCGTGTCAGATATCCAATTTGCATCATGGTAACCTTTAATAACTGTTGAATATCTAGTATAATGCAGCCCACAATCTCGTTTGTATCTCAAGTACCAAAGTACCCGTGTCACGCAGCTCCAATGAATAAAACTTGGGTTGCTCGTGTATCTACTAAGCTTGCTTACAGCATATGCTAAGTCTGGTCTGATACAACTCATCAGATACATCAGGATGCCAATAATTCTTGAGTACTCTAATTGGTTAACAGGCTCACCTCCATTCTTAGCTAGATGTGACTTGTGTCAGTGGGAGTTCTAGCCACATTAGAGTCATTTTCATTGAACTTCTCAAGAATTTTGTCCACATGGTGGGACTGACTTATAACATGTCCATTCTGGTTCGTGTGATTTGTACTCCCAAAATCACATCTGCTAATTCCTTATCGTTCATGTAAAACCTTGCTCTCATTACGTCCTTGATGACATGACATTCAATGAGGCAACCCCTACCCTTTAAATGTGCCATGTGGCACCATGTGGAGCTTTCTTTTAAACTTTTTTATTTTCTTTTTAAAAAAAAAATTAAATGACATAAAACCCTACCTATCATCATATATAATCACCATCTTCTCACCCCAAACCCTAAAAATCTTTTTTATTTTTGTTTCCCTCCCTCTAAAACCTAACATCCTCTTTACCCATTCTCCGCCTCCAACACCAGTTACCATTGCAAACAAGTTGCAAACTTCAAGATTAAGATTACCAACAAGGTTTGTCTTTTCATTTATTGGGTTTACATCATTATTTTTTATATGTTCTCCTGTCTATGTGTTATTGATGATTTTGTTGGTTTCAAACATCGAATTAACATCTTTTACGGTCCAAGCTTCTCCTTTTGTTGTTTGGATAATAGATTGAGGAGTGATATGAGGAGGACGACGTTCAAGGGAGCCACCGTATTCATGTACATGAACTTAGTCCCTCCCGAGACATTCCATTCACTTCATGACGTTCTCAAAGATCATGACGCCGATATCTTCCACTATTGTGATCTGTCCTGGAATGGACCTAATCATTACCACATTATCTCATCCAGAGATCATGTTTGCCTCTGCCTAGGGTTTATTATTATTGTTGTTATTATTACTTTTTAACATTTAGTATGGTTTATGAACTTTACGGATTGTTTTTAATGGAATTATGTAGGAGAAGTTTGATGATCTGCCACAACTCACAAAGAAACAAATAGAAGCAAAGAGATTAGTTGTGTTCTTGTGTAGCTTCTTCTATGTCCTTTTTACTCTCTCGATTACACCACCAACCACCGCAATCAGCTTCAATGATGTTAGCTTTTGTCACACCACGCCAATGGCGGAAACACGTGGCGCAACGCTCGAAAGCATATCAAAGTCAAGATTAACACAAACTATATTTAATTAGAAAGATCATTTCATTAAGATGTCGAAAAGAGTACCTTTTCATAAACATTACACAAAACAACATACACGAAGTTCAACATGGGGTTTTCCGTCTATGTCCCAACCCAATGGCGAATTTAGATGAAACCCCCGACCAGTGTCCGACATCCCAAATTCCACTGTACTAACCGCATATCTAGTCAGCACTTAGTTACGTGAAAGATATGTTTAAAAAGACGTCAATATATAAAATATTGGTGAGTTCACATATTTTAGTTCCATAACAACAAAACATCATAACAACAACAACATGTGCGGAACAAACACAAGTAGTGACCTTTGTAAAGAGTAGCTAACTCCTACAAACTATGACAAGCAATCCCTTGAGCCCATAACCAAACCAAGACTAATAATGCCCCGCGAGCAGTAGTTGTTTCTCGGAAAATAACAACTTAGTTCAGAATACGAGCACCCCTGGCATACACAGTTGCATAATCGAGACTATCGATTAGGGGTGGACCTTGTCAGGCACCAATAGTACTATCCAAATATTCCTTCGGTTCTCGATTTCACACACATACAACACACGAGTAAATAGTTACAGCAGGCGAGGACTCACCCCGAGTGGTGTACAACAAACCCAAGTACTCATCATGCCACTTATCACATTTTAGCATTTAAAAACATTTTGACATGTAACAACATGTAACAAAACATATCTTTCCCCCAAAACAAAAACAGTAAAAAGGGGCCGTGAAACCCACCTTAATTTCCTTGCTTAGCTAGAAAACAAAGCCCGAAGCTTTGACCAACTTCCTCGTGCCCTAATTACCAACAAAGGACACCTTAAAAGTCTATCACATATATGCCTAGCTTATTTTCCGGTTAAAAGTTAGTTTATTTAACTATCTAGACTCGTGTGTACTAACCCGAGTCTTAAGTGTTTTAACTCGACGAACCGACCGTGACTTATCATAATTCATGTGTTAACATACGACATAGTACCCAAGTTGCACACCTGTTACTATTCGTGTGTAACCACGTTGGACTAATACAACGAAATGTATGACTCATCCCGAGCCGCAGCTCGTCTTGAATTTCGGATAATTGTATTTGTTTTGTACAATTATTTTCGGAAAATATACCTTGAGGAAATACAATATAGTTATTAAATCCGTTTAATAACATTTGTAATTTCTTTTCCCAAAATCCGAGTTATTTTAAGGGTTTCAAAACATAAATTTTCATATAATCTTTCCCAAATAAGCCGAGCGTTTATGTACTTCAAATCCATACATTTAACAATGTTTTGATTACCAAAAACCTTTGAAGGTTGGCACGCTTGACGCTTGATAAATATTATATATTTGTTTTGGAAATATTGTTCGATGTTTATCTTTTTCGCCACAAATAATTGTTTGTTGAAAACGTTTCGGTTTAGAATAAAATACAATTGTCAAACACTTGGAAAGTGGTTTATAAAAGCGCAAAACAATAGCGCCTTCGAGTTTCAAATTTTATAAAAAATTTAGCAGATTTTCCTCTGTTTTTGTACCAACCAGACAACACAAGTTGTCTACAATTTTCCCAAATTCAATTTCCAAACACAAGACAACAATCAACTTAAACAATTCCAATTCAACGAGATATTCATACGTTTTGACAGCTTATATAAATTAAACTTATTCATATAATTACAACAATCAACAACAAAAACCAAACGAACCACCACCTTGATTTCCAAACCGAACCACCTTGCACCGAAAACAACCTAGCCATCAAAATCGACACAACCCAGCCATCAAAATCGACACAACCACCTCCCAACCGCGACCTTAATCCCTTAAATCGTAACCCATATTAACCTCATCAGTCACGACCATCACCATCGTCCCTCGTCCCTACCTTGCTTGACCAAACCGGCACCACCACCTGGTGAAAGACCTCCGTCGGCCACCAAAAACCTGACCCGACACTGAAACCACTATCATCGATCACTCATTGTTGTTGAGGACCACCATGAAGCCACCACCTTCACCGTCTGCTCTCTGCCCATTTTCGGGCTTAAAACCACCACGCCGCCACCACCAAGCTGTGGTGGTGGCCGGCCATTCCTGAACAGAGGAGGAGATGGATCGGGAGTGAGAGTGAGGGAGGAGAGAGAGAGAACGGTGAGAGAGAGTAGGGTTTTGGGAAGGGGGGGGGAGGTTGCGGATGCAGGAAATGAGAGGGAGGGAAGGTAATGTGCCCTTGTGTACTTAGGGTTTGTGTTAGGTGGGTGTCTACTCTGTATCGAACCTGTTTTAAATGTGTAGTGCCTCGGGGTTTATATTTAGGCTCAATAATAGATTACAAAAGTTATTCGGTTATGTTCGAAATAAAAAAACACAACTAAACCGAGCTATTTAAGTATTATTTTTGTTTCCCGACGCATGCTTTCCAAACACGCATTTAAATCGCGTTAATCGATTCGATCGTGCTACCTTTCATTTAAACGACCCGTTTACTTTCGAAACTTAATAAATGACATTATTTACAATAAATAATTATTCCAAAAGTTTGATAACGGTTAAAACCATGCATTTCGATGTCTGATTCCCGTGTTAGTTCCTTCCAGGTTCTCCAAAACGTTGCATTTTTTACCGTTTTTCGCGCCGATATCACATCCGATCATGTCAATAGCAAATATGTAAGACCCTAACCTGTAATCACGCGATTAGCGCTTAATCTTACGGGTTACAGCCTTAACTAAAACCACTCCCGATTAAAACTTTGATATTTAAGAAAAACTTAAATCGTTGTGATCAATACTTTTTGATTTCTACATTTTAACTATTAAAACATATAATAAGATTTCACGATTTCACGGGAGACTCTTGAATTTCTATTGTGGAAGCTTGATGAGTGTTCGGATCTTCTCGCGACTTGATTCTCGCTCCGGGACTTCCATCACATGTTTACCTATCACCATTACACAAAGAATGGTTAGTGGGTTGTCAATAATACATTTAGAATAGTATGAAAGTTGTTACACATTAATAAGGAACGAACCAGGCCAATCGGCGCCATATCAGGAGAACAAACTGCTGCAACTTTTGCGCAACAACTGTTCGGGTCGCCTTTACCCCTTCTAAAACCCAAAATCTGACTTCGACTTTCAAATGAGAAATGTTCTTCATTCAAAGACCTTTCCAGGCATATAAAGAATACCTCATAACGATTTTTATACGATTTTATATGAATTTTTGAAAAATCAGTCTATCCGAACGGTCGTTCGGTTTATCCAAACGCCCATTCACTTGGACGCTGACGTAAATATTGGCTTGCCGACTTAATAAACCTTTGTTTGAATAAAATTATAGCCCGGTTCATAATGCTATGACCCGGTTCATAGTTTTAAGTGTTTATGTCGATTTTTACTCAAATCGACCCGTTAAGGCCTTATGTCAAACAAGGCGCTATTTGTCCACTGATGTGTTGGTGAAAACACGTTGTTAATATATTAGTTTTGTATATATTTTAGTCTTTTATTGTGTACTTTTTTTCGGTCTTAGTTATTTATTAGTGTGCATGTGTTTTGTAGGTGTTCGTGGAAAATGAGCTCAAAACAAAAGAATTTTAATCGAGACACAAACACTTGAGAGCAGATGTTCATAGACGTTGGAGCGTAGACGAGAAATTTTGGTCGAGCGAAGAACACCCGAGTTGAAAGATAATAATAATAATAATAATAATAATAATACTAAAAATAATAATAAAAATAATAATAATCTATATCTATATCTATATCTATATCTATATCTATATATATAATAAACCAAAGCATTTTTGATGACATGTCATAATATAATGCAATCTCTCTTTTGAGAGATGCCACATAGGATGTAATGTGGCAACTCTATACCAATTTAAAAAAATGAATAAATATGGTTTAAATATGATTTAACATAATCTATTAAATATCTAATCTACTAAATGTAAATATTAAAACTTTATTATTTTCTCTCTCATGTTTCCTCTCATAACTTTTAAATGTTAATATCTTTTATATACGGGATTTTTTAAAGAAAAAAATTACACCAAATTAGCGAGCGTTTTATTATCTTTCCAACGAGTACCATAGTGCTATATAAAAAACGACTATTGTTTTCTAACCCGACAGGTATTGTGTCAGGTTTGGAATTAGTTTAAAAAAATTTTGGGTTTGGGTCGGGCCTGTGATTAGGTGATACCCGACCCAATTACCCTTTTTTATATTAGAACATGATAACTTATGGCAGATATTTGTTTAAAATAATAATAATAATAATAATAATAATAATAATAATAATAATAATATTCATAATCATTTGGCAGATGTTATTTTTATAGTTTAGATACTTCTAATTTTATTCATTTTACTTGGATTTCTCAACCCGGGACGCTCCCGAGGTATAAACTAGTAATCTATCTATACAACTAATATATGAAACTCAATGTGGACACATGGCACTCCCATGTTGATCCTTCAATTCCCTAGCCTATCATATTGTGCCAAGTGTCCAAGTGTGAGAATTTATAAAATCTTTCTTTTTTCTAAAAATCAAAAATCATTAATTATATTAAATTAGGTAATTATATTAAATTAGGTAATTCATTATGATTTGGTCAAAGCTTCTCATTCACGCCATCAACATTCAAACCCTATTGAGAGCTCACTACAATCTCTACAATTTTTCTGTATCTACCAGACATGAATACTCCAATGATCGTCGATCATCTCCTTCTTATCGTCTCCTTCAAGGTAACACTCTACCGTTCTTCTTTAACACACACGTAGATCAACCATGTCTTCTTTTCTTTACGTTTTTTCCCTGTTATGATTATTACTTACTTTCGTTGCCGATTAATGTTTATCTGCTTTTCTTTTGACTGATTTTAATGATATTTGTTTCAAATCTTGATTAATTTTGTATTGTTCTTTGGTTCTAATAGTTTTTCAGTTTTGGGCGATTAGGGTTCATGGTTATTGTCAGCGATTTGGATCTGGATATAATCGAATCTTGACGTTTTTATGTTATTGTTGTGGTTTATGGTTAGGGTTGTTATTGGCGGCGCTCGAGACCAAAGCCAAGATTCGCTATCGTCTTGCTTCGTGTAGGTACTTTTGATTTTCTTTTAATCTTTACTTGATTATCTAAAGCGAATTATTGCTTTCTTTCAAGTCAATCTTGAAATGTTATTCCTTTTTTGGTGTGGAATTAGTTAACCGAATAAATCTGATTTGAAACAGCATACGTGTGTTTGGAGTGTGTATGGAATCGATGTAATGTTCTTATGACGAGAGAGGGAATAGTGTGCCGACGATACTTCTAATGATGCAAAAGCGTTTATACGCAGAGGGGCCTTCAAGTAATACTTGATTTATAGCTTTAACTTATTTTAATCATTTAATGTTAATTTAGTTATATGTGTTTTGGTTACAGGCAGAAGGAATATTTAGAATAAATGCAGAAAACTGTCAAGAGGAAGATGTTAGGAAGCAGCTTAATAAAGGTTTTGTTCCCCATGGGATAGATGTTCATTGTTTACCTGGCTTGATTAAGGTAGTAAGGTACTTTAATAATATTTGGTTATTTATTTTAATTAGTAGACAATAAAAATGTTTTATGTTTGTAATTATAGGCATGGTTTAGAGAACTACCTACGTGCTTTCTTGATTCGTTAAGACCCGAGCAAGTAATGCATTGCACCACAGAAGAAGAATGCACAACTCTTGTGAAATCCCTTCCTCAAAATTTGGTGTTTGACGCCGCACCATATGTCAATGATGTTGCTCAAGGTCGTATGAATAAATTTGGTGTTTTTTGTATTAGCGATCTTTATCAAAAATGTCTTGGGTACATTCTAGAAGCGGCGAAATTTGCAGTTGGGCATGTTGGGAAATATGAGTCGAACGATTAATTTTGGTATGGGTTACAAGATATGATTGTTGGCAAAAGAAAAACGAAAAAAGGTTTCAAGTTTGAAGTGTAGCGCGGATACGTGATTAATAACTACTAAACTGTATAAAAAAGTTATTTGTTCTCCATAACAAGATTATATTATTGGTTGTAAGTCCCGAAAGCTAGATCTTGTGATATGCAATAGATTGTTATCACTTATAAACACCTATTTGTTAGGTGTTTTAAGTGATTAATCCAGAAAGATGAAGATACTAGATGAACATGAATAACACCGACACACACAATGAATAACATGATGATTCCATTAATGATTTTCTGATGAACACCTTGGAATACACTGATTAATACGCACCTATTCACGTGTGCTACAAAGATTATCCCAAAACCCCAACCCTAGAGCTGTGCACACACATCCTTTATATAGGAAAGCCCCTGGGCCTGCGCACTTAATTTAAGTGCGCAAGGCCCGTGTAAAGAAGTGCGCAGCAGCTAGGGTTGTGTACAAAACTATGTCTTAATTACATATTAAGTCCTTCAACTATCAAGCTATACAATATGCTATCAAAAGTCTCTAATCTGGTAACTGTGGTCTCAATATAACCCAACAATACTCCCCCTAGACCACAACTACCAATTCTTCAATCTTCAATCTATCTCGACCTCGCTTTGCTCCCCCTCGACCTGTTCAGGGGGGTCTTGCATGTACAGTGAGACTGGATCTTCTTCAACTGCTTGAGGAGCTTGAGTTGATTCTGTTGCAGTTCCTTCAGGATCGGCTACTGTTGCAGGTTCTTCTGTTTGTACCTCTGAAGTAGTTTCGACTTTAGGTTGAGTAATTTCTGCACCACCAGCAGCAGCAGCAGTAACTTGAGCAGCCTTCTCCCTGTCATCCTTTTCTTTATCTGCTGCATTGATCTTGTCGATTATCTCAAGCAGCTCTCTTTTCAGATTCATAGCTCTATCCACAGCCCTTCTAAACAACACCGCTTCTTCAAACAACGCGTTCCCGGCACCCACATTAATCTGATTTGCAAACAGCATATTCAGATCTGACAGATTAAGTGCAAACACGTCTACTGGATCCAAAATCCTCAAAGCCTCCGAATCGTCTTGCAGTTTAATGACTACTTCACCAGTGTTGCTGTCGTAAAACCACTTTTTAAAGTCCCTCAGCATCACTGGAAGCTCAGATCTAATAGGAACTCGTGTGACGACCTGAGGAGGGTCAATCACATAAGTTATCATGCTACGTCTGGTTGCTGGATCGATTCTTTTCTTGGATATCCTCCTTCTTGGTTTTTGCGGCTTCAGGATTTGGAAATCAGTGTCGCACTCTTTCTTGATAAACCACTCGACCATGGCCGCCTGGGAGTCGAGGGAGTGATTAATGAATGGGGCCCTGCTGAGCTCCCTGATATCCCATCGGGGGAGAGACTTCAGTTCTTTTTGACCCTTGAAATATTGTATCACCCCCCCTCTTCTCTTCACAGCAAACAATCTCTTCTCTTCATCATATTTCCAGGAGATAATCTTCTCCTGGTGAGCTGACTTGGTGTGATGGATATTCTGATGCAAGGCTGGAATGGTGATGGGCCTTCTAGGAAACCAAGTTGATCTTTCAGGATCCAACTTGTGCCCATCAGACGTCTCATAAACAACTTCTTCATCCATTCCCATCTCCACAAATCTCTCTGGCATCTCATCCTCACTTACCTCATCAACCTCACTTTCCTCAGCAGCTCTTTCTTTCTCCTTCTCTTCCTCCAAAAACTTTCCGAAATCGAAAGTCTCATCAAATGTAGCACTGGGAGCACCAGTTTGCTGCTTCTTGAAATCTTGGAACATCTCAAACATCTGCATTTGAACCTGATTCTGAAACTTGATCAGGTATCTTTGATCTTTGATGATTTTCTCCATATTCCGGTTCTTGTGTTTGAGCTTCTTTACTTTCTTTCTCAGCTCCTGGTTGTTGTGCACGTCACTCTTCAGAGTGCAGATTTCCCTGGCAGCAGTTTTACCAACCTCCTTCACAAGCTTCTCATATAGTTCCTGATGCACCGGTTTGCGACGAGGTGCAGCAGGAGCTGATGAGGATGGTTCAGCTGATCGTGG
Source organism: Ambrosia trifida (assembly GCA_028751855.1). Taxonomy (NCBI): domain Eukaryota; kingdom Viridiplantae; phylum Streptophyta; class Magnoliopsida; order Asterales; family Asteraceae; genus Ambrosia; species Ambrosia trifida. The sequence continues at coordinate 129,328,465 of CM054125.1, read as the reverse complement.
GGCTGGAGCTTTGGGGGCTGGAGCAGCAGCAGTGGAAGGCCCTGGTTGATTCGGTTGTTCTGCCCCAAAGATGGATTCTAAGATCACTTGTTCCTCGATATCATCCTGAGTCACAACACGAGGAATCTCTAATTCAGGTAGCTGTTCTCTTCTTTTCTTTCTCGCTGCCCTCTCAAACTCAGCAACTTCTTGTAGGGCTGCAGCAGTTTCAAGTTGCTCAGGTGTCAATGTATCTCTCCCTTCTTGTAATAAACCAGCTGGTCTTTTCCTTTTGCTAGGCTTTGATGGAGCAGGTTCAGTCGCCACTCTTTTGCCCCTTGCTTTTTCTAGGGCAATTTCCTCAGCAGTTGGCTGGGCTAGAGGAGTGGGTTCAGATGGTCCAGGTGCAGGAGCAGCTCTGGGTTGTTGTCGAGTTTCAGTAGCATCTGACCTTCTCTTCCTGATCTTGTTGTACAGCTCCATGACAAGTGGATATCGCTGGGCCGCATACATATTCTCCAGCATTGGTTCCCAGTCAGGCGTGTTGCATTCTGTAAAGAATCGTGCACCTCTGGTGAAAATGTATTGATCACCGAGAGGCAGATTCTCATGTTGAGCGTTGATCATCATCTGTACGAACCTTGGGTACATCACCCATTTGCCTGACCCAGCTTCTGCATTCTTTATCATGTAATCAAAGATCATGCCGGACAAGTTGAACGCTTCGTTCTTGCAAATCTTTATCATCGTTGTCGACCATTCAGCACTGAGCGCGTTGTAGCCTCCCTTTCTATGACATAGAGACATTATAAATACATGACTAATAAGTCTCCAATCTCTTGTTAGTTGGCTCTTCTTGACGTCGCCTCTCTTTTCAAAGTCACCCTTGTAGCCGAAATTCCTGAACTGTTGGTGAATATCTGCTTTAGGCATGAATCTGACAGTTCCTGGTTGATCTTGCAGTCTCAGTACGGTTCGAACGGTTTCTTCAGTGATGACTACAGCCTTGTTTCGGACTGTAGCGTTGATTCGCTTGACTCTTGATACAGTTTCGACTCAAGCTGGCCTCCAGAAGTCTTCAATATGAGAAACGTAGCTGGTATAACGTGCTGCACAGCATATCCGACTTTGCTGCGTTTTATCCAAGTCACTACGTCTTTAAACTTGACATCATCATTTTCCAGATTCATTGGCTGATTGTGCATGCCTCTCGGATCCCAGTCGAGTGCCATCTGTTTAACCAAGAGCACGAAAAGCCAATTAGATTTCCAATAACTGACCTTAGACTTAAACTTAGACGGACAACAAACTTAGACTTAGATTTTATTAATTTTTTAGGTTTGAGATTTTAACAGTCATAGGATTAAGGTTTGATGGATTGGTGTCATCAGTGTTCATGATACGTTTGATTTTCAGTTGTAAGATCATTAAGGTCCGAGTTTAAGTACGCAGTCCGTTCAATTGTCTCAAGGGTCAAAATGAATGTCCCATGTTGTTTAAAGTCCAAGTGCGCATGGTTATCAAGTGCGCAGTCCAAGTCATAGTTAAAAGAGTCATGTGCTCAGTCAAGTGCGCACATACTTGACTGAGCACTTGGTTAGTGCTCAGCACAAGTCAAGTGCGCAGATCAAGTCAAAACACGGACATGGTAACCCCTTGGCAACCCAGTCAAGTCTGCGTACTAGGCAAGTACGCAGACACTTGAACCTTCGTTCAAGATTTTAAGTTCACACATATGTACGCAGCACATTAGGGTTTCTGAGAACTTGTATGATTATGAGACAAGTGCGCAGTCTCTATGAGACAAGTACGCACTTGTTCATTATCAAGTACGCAGATCTTCAAGATTTCAAAAACCAATAAAACAACTAATAACCCTAACAGATGCATCTTAATCATGCGTTCAGTCCCTGTAATCATAAACAATAAACCATTAGTACAAGAAACTACCTTAATCAGTAGTAAGAATCAAACAAGAGGAGAATATTGATACTGATTTGAGGGTGTTTGTGTGTGATTAGATGATGATTAGGGGTTTAATGGAAGAAGATGATGAACGATGATGATGATGAATGGATAAGGTTAAGGTGAATTAGGGTTTGTAATGAGGTTAAAGAAGATAAAAACCTTTTAACAAAATTTGACTCAGTATATATACAGTCCACAGATGGGCCTGCGCACTTGAGTTAAGTGCGCAGGGCCCAATAAGTACGCACAGATTCATAGATTTTGGCCCAATTAGAGATTTTCAAGCCCAAATTCATTTGGATAAGTGGGGTTTTACCAAGTCTCACCTTCTGCATTCAAGATCATACTAACCATACCTGCCAGAACCCGTTTCAACTTCCCGTTGGATAGCTGCAGCCTAAGAACAATTGTCGGTATGCTTGTCCTCTTAAATCCATGCCTTTTCTCTTTCAACATGTGTTTGGCGATACTGTTTATCATGTTTTCCGGTAATATTGACGAAAATTTTATGGACCCAACAATGTGCTAGGTATTGGCCTACCGATCCTCAAGGTTTATTGAAATATAATGATGAGAGCTTCAGGTCTATGTTACCATAAGCAGAGAAGATGATCATTATCTTGATCAGATGATGAGAGCTTCAGGTCTATGTTACCATAAGCAGAGAAGATGATCATCTTATCGTTTGGTGAGCTATCTAGATATGTTTGCACGTCACTAACATTAAGTGTCTTTTGCTGCTCAGTTTCAAAAATTTTGTTTTTCTTAGCCCCGCATTGGTAGCTTGCACTCTTAGGTGTCTTTTGATTTACCTATGCACAAAATTTTCTGTGTCTTTTAATTTCTCAACCTATGTATGACCGGACTCAGCTTGTGCAGACCTAAAGCACAGTGGGAATCCAGCTTTCCGTGTAGATCTTCATTGTTAAACACCTAATAGCAGTTTACTTGATTCCAGGCTGAATCTACCGACACATCGTTGCTTGAGGCCACAACATCCTCTGGGTCCTATTCGCATGCTGACGAGATATGATTAGTTCCTATCATTTCCTGAATTAATTTTGCATTAGGAATGGACTGGTTTACTTTCTCCCCCAAAAATCTTGTTTTAAAAGAAAAGAAGATTTTTCTATAAAATATGCACAAGAATTTTTTTTATTATTATTATTCAAAATTTATCATCTCAAGCCATGAAACCAACTGATGAAACCGGGTTTTATCGAAAGCTTTTGTAAAGATATCTGCCTTTTGATCAGCAGTATCTATAGGCAACACCTGTATATACCCTTTACCCTTTGTCGTGAGCATCGCGAATTGAGTGAATCCGAATTTCAATGTGTTTGGTTTTAGAATGATCAATTGGATTCTTCACGATGTCACGACATGCATCATTATCAATAAAAATAGGTGTATGCATGACGTTCAAACCATAGTCCAAAAGCTGATTTTGGATCCATAACACCTGACAGCAACAACTGGATGCAGCTGTGTATTCGGCTTGAGCAGTGGAGATGGACACGGTAGTCTGCTTCTTGCTCTGCCAAGACACTAGCCTGTTACCCAGAAATTGACAACCACCAGAGACAGATTTTCTGTCAATCCTACAACCTGCATGATCACTATCAGAGTAAGCGATTAGATCAAAGTTATCACTCTTAGGATACCATAAACCAAGTTTTGGTGTTCCTTTGAGGTAGCGGAAGACTCTTTTCACTGCAGTCTCATGCGATTGCTTAGGATTGGACTGAAAACGCGCACAGCATCCAACTGCCCACATGATATCTGGTCTGCTAGCTGTTAGATACATCAGGGAGACAATCATTGATCGATAAGTGTGAGGATTCACTGAAGGCCCCTGAAGATCTGGTACAAGTGTTGTTTGGGCCGCAAAAGGAGTATTGGACGGCTTGCAGTCGGTCATGTTGTATTTTGCCAGAATGTCTCTTGTATACTTGGCTTGGGGGATGAGAATTCCGTCTTCTTTCTGCTGCACTTCCAAGCCTAAGAAAAACGATAATTCGCCCATCATGCTCATTTCAAATTGAGACTTCATGATGCTTTCAAATTCCCTGCATAAGTTTTCATCAGTGGAGCCAAAGATAATATCGTCAACATAAATTTGAACAAGGATAGAGTGTTTGTTGACTTCTTTGGTGAACAGAGTCATGTCAATCTTCCATCTGGTGTACCCATTCTGCAGCAAGTATGAAGATAAGGTCTCATACCAAGCTCGAGGAGCTTGATGAAGTCCATAGAGAGCCTTATCCAGTTTGTAGTACTTGTTGGGATGATGAGGATCTTCAAAACCCGGGGGTTGACAAACATAGACTTCTTCTTTGATCTTCCCGTACAGGAATGCACTCTTCACATCCATTTGAAAGACTTTGAAGTTCTTGTATGAGGTGTATGCCAGGAAGATACGTATGGCTTCAAGTCAAGCAACTGGAGCGAACACTTCCTCATAATCAATACCCTCCTGCTGACGAAAGCCCTGAACAACTAGATGAGCCTTGTTCTTAATTACCACACCTCTTTCATCCATTTTGTTGCGAAACACCCATCTTGTTCCGATAGGATACTTTCCTTCAGGTAAATCCACAAGTTCCCAAACCTTTAGCTTTCTAAACTGATACAGCTCATCCTGCATGGCTTCAACCCAACTTGCATCTCTGACAGCATCTTCAATGCTGAAAGGTACCGTCTGAGATAAGAAGGCTGAAAGTGCAATATTAAGTTTATCTGCCTGATTCCTAGTAAGAACACCCTCAGAGATTGGTCCAATAATGTTCTCCACAGGGTGATCCTTAGAAGACTTAAATCCCATGTTTGGTTCTTCTTGAATTTGGGAAGGCAGATTAGAAAGGTGATCTACAGGAATTGATGAACTGGATGGATCATTTGCAGACTGTTGTGCTGAAGATGTTTCTTCTGAAGCTGGAGTACCTTCAGGAGATGAAGTAGTTTCAATAGTTGCATCACTATTTGTGGACTGAAGAGGAACAATTGGATCAGCTATGAGTGGAGAAAATCGGGTGGTGAAAGGTGCAGCATCGTCTTCGGAAGAGTAAAGAGTATCTTCAAGAGGAGAAGGATCGGCTGCTTGATTTTCAGATGGTTGTTCTTCAATGATGCTGAAATTGTTGAAAACAACATCCACGTCAAAGAACCAGTCAGGGCCGGCTCCTGTGTTGGTAGAGTTGGATTCCTGCCAATCAACATAAAAAGACTCGAGAACCATTTTGGTTCGTTTGTTGTACACTCTATAAGCTTTTTGACTTGAAGAGTATCCAACAAAGAAGCACTCATCTCCAACTGCATCAAATTTCATTATGTTCTCGTAGTTGTTAAGCACCGTACATGAGCATCCAAAAGGCCTGAAGTAGTCAATCAGAGGTTTTCTTTTAAAGAGCAATTCATAACATGTTTTCCCGCGCGTCTTTACAATTAAGACTCTGTTAAGAACATAACAGGCGGTATTCACAGCTTCAGCCCAGAAAATGATCGGCAATTTAGAGTCGATAAGCATAGTTCTGGCCGCTTCAATAAGTGTACGATTTTTCCTTTCAGCAACACCATTCTGTTGAGGAGTTCTCGTAGCACTGTACTGAAGATGAATTCCTCTGTTGTTGCAGAAAGTCACGAAACTTTGATTTTTGAATTCAGTTCCGTGATCACTTCGGATTGATCTAACTTTTGTCTTTATTATGTTCTCAATGAGAGGAACAAACAGCATCAATATCTCAGCAGCTTCACTTTTGTATTCCAAGAAGTACACCCATGTAAATCGGGAAAAATCATCTGTTATCACCAAACAATAAGACTTTTTAGCTAGACTTTTAACACTAATAGGACCAAAAAGATCCATGGGCAATAATTGAAGAGGTGAGTCTATAGAGTTCACAGCTTTGGACTTATGCGATTTTTTGTGTTGTTTTCCTTTGGCACATGCTAAGCATTTTTCAGAAAAAGGGAATTCCTTGGAAGGAAGACCTCTGACAAGATTAACTTTTGAAAGCTTATTAATATTTTTGAAGTTAACATGTCCTAATCGCCTGTGCCATAGCAATGACTCTGACTCAGATGCTTTAGAAAGTAAGCATGTCATTTTACATTCAGACTTTGCATCTCTCATGTTTATCACATAAGTATTATTTTGTCTAGGAGCTTTAAGCATAATCATATTGGTAGGAGGTATGAATCCTGGCTTTAGAAAGATGCACTCCATGTCATTAAATAACACTGAGATTCCTTTGTCGCAGACTTGTGATACACTCAGCAGATTGTAGCACAATTCTGGAACATAGTTCACATCTTCTAAAGTCAGTGCATCAGAAATCACGTCTCCTATCCCAACTATCTTTCCGCCCTTCTCGTTGCCGGCAAAAGCCACAAACTCTCCATCAATGAACCGATAGTTTTTTGAGGAGTTCTTTTAGTCCCGTCATGTGCCTTGACGCCCCGCTATCAACATGCCATAGATATCTCATCAGGGCAATCAACCATTTCTGTAGTTTATTCTGAAAAACACATAAAACAAGAGAAATATACAGATAAATATACGAGACACTATGTACAATCACGACTCAGACCATATTTTAAGTTACTTTTGGAATCCAGGTCTGTTTTAGTTTTAATCTGTCGTGATTTTCACCCAAAACTGACTCTTGTCTTTTCCAAGTTTTTGTGACCTTAACAAAACTTCTTATAGTTTCTTGAAGATCTTTAATTTGAACCGAAAAAGATTTTTGGGTCTTGGTATCACTTTGTGGTTTGGGTTTCAAATGACAATTTTTAACCACATGTCCTTCATTTCCACATCTAAAGCATTTAGAGTGTTTAGGCTTGATCTTTGAAGAAGATCTGGATGATGATGGTTGTGATGTTCTTCTCTTATATTTGCTTGAGTTGGGGCTGTCTCTTGAACATGCTTCATCACTGTTGTTGTTGCTTGATTCTTCATTTGTGTTGCATTCTGGCTCGCTGATGTCACTTTCTGTATCACTCTGTGATTCTTCAGAAGTTGACATATCTGTTGATGATGGTGTAAACTCTGGAATTTCTTCAGTAAGGAATTTCCCAAACCTGTTTCTTTTTAGTTCTGGGACAAACGGAGATGGTCTATATACATTTTCATTATCAGAGAATGCATCATTAAGATCAACACAAATTGGCATAACATTTTCAACACAAATATCTGATCGTTTGATAGGATTCATCCTATCATTAGGGTCCACAACACCCTTGAAATCAAGTTTAGAAGTTAATGTAATACAGTCATCCGGCCTAGATAAACTATTACAGTTATCCATCCTAGATAAACTATTACAGTCATCCAAATTAGTTAAATTATTACATTCATCCGAATTCAAAGAAGTTTTTGACTTGTCATGACTCCAGATGAACCAATTCACTGTAGAGTAATTGGCACCTGGGTGACCTAACCCCATTGTTTGTCCACCACAACTTTCATCATCGTCCACCTGATCCTGTTGGGTCATATCTGCACTGCTTTTACTTATATTAGAGTTTGACTCAGATGTGACACATTCTTTTTCAAAAAGATCATTTTTTGGATGTGGTTTTGGAATGGGTATATATTCACTTTTGCTCAAGGGTAAAAATAGAGATTTTACAATTCCCTTTTTATCCTTATACCCAATTCCATCTTTGACGAATGATTTCCTTGAACAATCAAGGATATCTGTATGAGCATGCTTGCTTACATTCCATTTGTCCACAACAATTTGGAGATGATTTGTTTCATTTCTAGATATTTCTAGTTTTTCAGTTAAGTCATTTATTAAAAAATCTTTTCTGAGAACAAATTCTTTTAGAGTGTGCATTTCAGCTATTGTTGCATTTAACTTTCGCTGATATGCTAACTCATTTTCTTTCATTTCAGTGTTGATTTTTCGGATGTCATCCATCTCCCTTAAAATTCTCCTATTGTGGGACAAACAGTAAGCAACGGCTGTAACACACCTTGGTGAGCACAGCTTTGATTTTATTTCAAGCGGAATACTTACCAGGTCTCTCTCCTCAACCTTCTTCTGCATGCTCTGTGGTTGTTGATCAGCCTTGCTTGTGGAAGTCTTCTCAGTAACTAAAGCTTCCTCGGCAGCAACCTCCTTTCCCTTGTCCTCACTCAACACACCTTTTAGACCAGCCTTCTCCATCCCTTCTCCTTTTGGCATCTCCGCTGATGACCCTTCCAAAGAGCTCACACCAAGTGTTGATTTTGTGCAGATCTTTGCCATCAGTGCCTTGTTCACTTCAGCCTCTGCCACAGCAACTTCCTCTCCCCAGTCAAAATCTTGAACCACCAGCGCCTTCTGCTGGTTGGCTTCCTCTCCATCTGTGATTGCCACCATTCTCTTTGCCGGTTTAACTTCAGCTTGATTCAAAGTTGGACATTCATACTTGAAATGTCCGAGAGTTTTGCAATTGTAGCACCTGATTTTTGATTTATCAAAGCCAGCCTTTCCCAATCCAACCCTTCGACATGTTCTGTCCTGGAACCTCTTAACCCTTAGAGTAATCATGGCCATTTGCCATTTCAGGTCCATCTCTTCCATATCATCGGGATCCACTTGATACATATCTTCTGGGCTCATCATATCATTCTTCAGATCACCTGTCTTCAATGCTTCAAAGCTGGTCATGAAGGCGTTGAAGAGTTCAACGTGTTCATTAGCAAGCTTTGTTTGTTGAGGATTGAGAGTTGAGGGTTGAGAGTTCTTTCCACTGGGTTGAGAGTATGGAACGGTCTTTCCTGAACTAAAGCTACCACCAATTATTCCATCAGCATACACATGAGATGAGCTTGAACCCATGTTACCCACTGGAGTCATTAATGCCAAGTTTTTCATTGCAGTGATGGGTACTGCCTTCGGATTGGTCTGGTTCATCTCTCTCTTTGTGATGTCCATCTCAAACGACTTCAGGGTGTTGATAAGATCAGCCAAGGTAGACTGAGCGTCTAGATATTCTTTCCTGATCAACATACACTGGATGCTCCATTCTTTTGGCAGTGAGTCTAGCAGCTTCTTGATTGAATTTCTGTTGTTCACAGGAATTCCCGCCTTCTTCATCTTTGTCAACATGCTCATGAACCTATCGATGTGTGAGCTCAAACTTTCCCCACGAATACTGCCAAACATGTCATATTCTTTCTGCACCATGTCTTGCTTGTACTGGCGCATCTCTTCGTTCCCTTCATAGTATTCATTCAACGCAAACCATAGATCATGTGCCGTGCCATACTCCTCAAACATGTTATAAACATCGTTTGATAAGGCCATGGTTAGAGCACCATAAGCCTTGTGATCTCTCTGGAGTAATTGTTTATCGACATCAGTGTAAGTGGTTGGATCAGGGTTAAACTCTTCTCCTGTGGCAGTGGTTCTCATGGGAATGTGTGGGCCCAACTGGATAGAATTCCATTGGGTGAAGTCTGTAACATAGAAGAATGACCTCATTCTATTCTTCCAAGTCCCATAGTCTTCAGCACCTTTTAACTTAGGAACTCTGGTTGTGGTTCCGGTTTCAAGTTCTTGTTGAGTGATAGGGTTAACTGTTGAATGGTTATCGTTACCAGCCATAATTTAGATGAATTTTAGGGATTTAGTTAAACAGATTTTAGTTATCAGTCCAGAAAATGTCCAAGTCCGTAAGTACACAGCTAAGTGCGCAGATAAGTGCGCAGATAAGTTCACAGCTAAGTTCACAGCAGTCCAGATAAGTATGCAGCAACCTGTAAGAATGTAAACAGCCTTGTCAAGTTGTAGTCTTTGTTAAGTGCGCAGCTCGGAAGTATACGTGTGGCTGTGTTTCTTGATAAGTGCGCAGATCAGTCAACACTTGGGCATGATAAGTGCTCAGTGTATACTGATCAGTCTGCGTACTAAATTAAGTGCGCAGACACTTAAACTCTCGTTTAAGATTTTAAGTTCGCAGAAACCCTAGCCAAGTACTCAAGACTACACCTTCAGTAAGTGCGCACAAATCCAAGATTTCTGTTTAAGTACGCAGAAACCCTAAATAAGTGCTCAAGACAATGGAAATGCAATAAGTGCGCATAAAACTTGATTGCGTACTAAAATCTGAGATTTAACTACTCACAGTCACAAGTATGCAATATATGAGCCAAGTACTCAAACCAAGAAACGAGTGCTCAACTTATGAAATAAGTGCGCAAATTTTGAAACAAGTGCGCAAATTGTAAGAAACAAGTGCGCAAAACAGGCTGTGAAAAACACAAAACTCAGCTGAATCCTTTCCAAAACATTTTCTAATCAAAATAACATACTCTAAACTTTTAGAAACACAATTTTCACAAAATTTCAAGCCAAAATATAAGAAAAACACCTAAATTTTAAAGTTTATAAAGAGAATAATCTTGATAATAAAAACTAACAAGATGAGGGTTTTGGTATCTTAAAGTAGATACAATCTAGAGCACAGAGGCTCTGATACCAAATTGTAAGTCCCGAAAGCTAGATCTTGTGATATGCAATAGATTGTTATCACTTATAAACACCTATTTGTTAGGTGTTTTAAGTGATTAATCCAGAAAGATGAAGATACTAGATGAACATGAATAACACCGACACACACAATGAATAACATGATGATTCCATTAATGATTTTCTGATGAACACCTTGGAATACACTGATTAATACGCACCTATTCACGTGTGCTACAAAGATTATCCCAAAACCCCAACCCTAGAGCTGTGCACACACATCCTTTATATAGGAAAGCCCCTGGGCCTGCGCACTTAATTTAAGTGCGCAGGGCCCGTGTAAACAAGTGCGCAACAGCTAGGGTTGTGTACAAAACTATGTCTTAATTACATATTAAGTCCTTCAACTATCAAGCTATATAATATGCTATCAAAAGTCTCTAATCTGGTAACTGTGGTCTCAATATAACCCAACATTGGTTCTACAAATGAAATTTTGGTATTCTTCGGGTCATTTCAGTCTGTTAAAATTTTGGTTCTACAAATGAAGTTGTTTAATATGATAATATCTATTGTTGACTCTTTGAAACAGCAGTGATGTTCAAAACTGCGTTGAATGCTCCAATAGATACTTATGCCCATGAGTTTAAAGGGTAGGTGATTTGTAAGTTTGTTTATATCATACCTATATAATAATAGTAGTTTTCGAGTTATATTTAATTGTAGTCTTTCTTTTAGATCATGTCAGGGCCCATTCTATTAGCAATCAATCCATTTAAAGATGCATTGGTTTCAGAAAGTGAGGTCGTCACGGCTTACCAAGATAAGATGCATTGACAACCCACATGCATATGCCGTAGCTGGAAATGCCTATAGTGATATGTTTAGAGGTGAGATTCACAAATTTAATTAAATTTGAGTCTAAAGCCATCTGAGAATGTATTTGACCAATTGGAAGATGTTCGTCAACAGTTAGCGGTTGCCTTTAGCATGATGGTGAGGTAAAGTCAATCATCCACATGATTATTAAAAATTAATATATATTAAAAATAATTGATATCTTTGTTGTTGCATTTGTGATGAATTTTTTACTTGAATAATAATAATATGGATATGAACCATCCAATTATGGTGCTGTACATAACTGTACAGGAAACCTCATTCAAGAAACCTCATCCAGTTATGGTTACCAATGTTTATATTGGTCGTGTTACATGACTTTGATTTGTAGTTATTGACTTGGTTCTTATAGTGAATTGGCATACACCTCTTATATTTATTTGCGGCAAAGGTTTTACTCTAACGAGCATCTCTTATATCGATTTATATAAACATCAAAGGTTGTTGCTAACTCTAAATTCCTTTTGCAACTCCGCAACTCTAAAACACAGGTGTAAGTTGGAGTCTTGAAGAAAAAAACAGTTTATGCACAAAGGAATGAAGGTTGCTGCATCCTTGGTCACAAATAAGATTAATGTTACAATGGTGATTCATGAGCCACATTGCAGTAAGAAGTTCCATTTTCCAAAGCTATCTATTATTTTAAATATGTTTTGGTGAAAGATTCGGAAGTAGAAACCCCAAGCTGAATTCATTCTCTTTGACTCTCTGTTCATAATGTGATTATATGCTTACACTCATCATGTATACTTTTTTTGTTCTGTACTTTTCAGGATTCAGCCATCATTGTCCTCAATAAACCAACTGATGGTGTTTTATGAATCTTTGTTTTGGATTTGTTAGTGGTTAAAGACTGAAATAGGTATGAAAGTACTGCTGATGAAACCACTAATGTGGTTTTAACTACTGATGCATTATAACCACTGATGAGTAACTACCTATCAGTGGTTTCTCTCATCAGTGGTTGTGTCAGCAATACTGCTGCAAACAACAATAGCAAAACACTGACAGCAGCTCCAAATCACCTACATCGTAAAACCAGTTTTTCACAGCAACAAAACGTTGCATACATCAGCAAAAAACGATTCATTGTTAAACCAGGTTTTTTACAGCAGCAAAACGTTGCATAAACTGCATAGAAGAGGCAAAAAACGTTGTATAAACATCGAATAAACATATATGATGAATTGATGATTCTATATCATACTTATTTAAACTAAACCCAACAAAATGTGGAAAAAGAGCTATTAGATATTTGCAAAGATGATCTTAACCTTTTTCATGTTCTAAAGATTTTGTGATGGGTTTTGATGGAATGCAGGAAAGGAGACTATTATAGGTATCTTGCAGAGTTCAAATCTGGCAATGACAAAAAAAGAAGCAGCTGATCAGTCTCTTAAGGCGTATCAGGTAAGTAGCTATTTTCTTTTGTGGTTTAGTAATAATTCTTGCATTTTGAACAGCGAGCGTGAAATCACTATGTTTATATCCTTATGATGTAAGCATGTAAGAACTTTTAAAATTGCATAGTAAAGGTCTAAATTTTCTCCAGGTGGCTGGTAACCATCTTGGCATTGTTTTTTTACAAACTAACAGACCTTAGAGATTTCATCAACAGAGTTGCATGTTACATGTTTACATCAGGTAAGATATTCAATTCCCTTCTAAGAGGTCACTGATGCCATCATAAAAACATGCAAACAAATACTACCCATATAGGACCCAACTGAGCCGCTACATCGAATTAAAAAAAGGATGAACAGTTTCAGGTCCTAATTCAGAAAGATAAAAAAGAACTACATTCATTGTGTCATTAACAAAGCATGTTACCTTCAAATATAAACGAAGAAGGGGCATCAACCACTCCACAGTTACATTCCTAATAAAAGCGAATTTAGTCTTTTAGTGTTTATCTTAGATTCCTAATAAAAACAAATATAAACTTTTGTTCAGGATATGGAGGTTATGCCGGGAGTTGGCCGTTTCAGATGTGTAATCTAGAAACATCATCTTAGTGAAGGGATAAAGGGATGGCGTGGAACACAAGTTGCTATTAAAAAGATTGGGGATGAACTTTATACGATCCAGACAAAGTGTTAGTTGTTATAAACAAATTAAGCCAAAACCAATAATTCACAAAGATCTTGAACCTTTGTAAGTTTTAATATTAAACATTAACGTATCGATTACGAGTAATGAAGTCTTAATGTTTCCTTATACTATTACATACCGGCTAATCATGTATGGTTAATTTAACAGAAACATTTTGTTAGATGATTTTGGACATTTGAAAGTTGCAGACTTTGGAGTCAGCCAGTTGGTGAAAGGAACAAATGCAGCCAAACATAAAAAGCTGATGAACTATCATGAACAAATGCAACCAAAGTGGTGTGAAAGTTGCCAGAAGTCTATTTAGTTTCTAGGCCTACACTATTGTAAAAATGTTTATTAGAAGATATGTTGTAATTATTTGTACGAAATGGAAACAAAAGCATTCTTTGGTCGATATATATTGTTCGTCATGTTGTGACCTCTACTTAAAATGCCATGTTTCAATCTATACTCCTTTCACCCGTAAGTCTACTTACCGATGTGTATCTAGCTCAACTTGAGTTTGCAACCCCTGTTCAACTTAACATCTATTTTGACCAACAGAGTTACTTGATTTGTTGTTTAGTAAAAACTGGAGACTAATTGTATTAAAATATGATATAGACTTCATGTGTTTTCACACAGTCTCTATCAAAAGTCGGATTGTATTTAAGAGACCACGTATTCTCACATGGCCAACTTTATTTCGCACTGTCAAGAGTTAAAAGCAGGGCAGGGGTGAAATTACTTATACTTGATGGTGATGGGAATGTCAAGACTAAAACTAAAAATGTGGTGTATAAGGAAATATTTAGTAATATTTAAATAAAATGTGTATTGCTTGCTTTTAAATCTGAATAAAATATTTCTACTATATTTTTTATACGTTTTACCGGTCAAAATAATTGTAAGTTGGTGAACCGCGTGTCCACGCGGGCAAATATCTAGTAATAATAATGAAAAAAAAGGAAATATGAGATAAATGGCCTACGGCCCAATTTGTGGGAAGATTGTGGATCGCATAAGGTAAAGGGTTCGTTATTATTATTTTCGAGGGCTGTTGGTGGAGAAAAAAAAGGAGGCGCAGCCTTTTTTGGTCAGAGAGGTCACACACAAGAGGGATCGGCCGGCTGCTTGGTTCGAGAAGGAGGAAGGCACAACAATAATTATTTTCGACGAGCATACAGATGAGATGACAATCATGCTCGGCTAATCTCTTATGGTTTTCTCCGGGTGAATGATTCATTTATTTTATTAGTTTTACTCTGTTTTATACCTAGTATTTGTATTGAATTTTGGGAACATCTTAAAGTTCTTTTGAATTTAATTGCATGTTTGATTGATCTAGACAATTTGGTTTCTTTGCATTGATACAACATATCATCGTTTCTTGGATTTCTTGCACTAGGAATGATTTGATTTTGTATTTAGTGTTAAGATAATTGAATTGGGTTGAACAATTTAAACAGGATCATGTCTATGTGATTCCCAAGCTAGGTTAATTACAGAGTAGCTTTAAAATTACCGAATCAGAAACGCAGAATGATCGTTTTTATTATATTATTGTTTTTAATTACTTTTTAATCAATTACTTTGTTTTTGCAAGCAAGCAGCAAATCAACTTCTTAAAATTAATTTAGTTTAATCTATAAATTGCTATTAACACTTTTTACAGACTCCTCGTGGTTCGACAACCCTACTCCCTATACTGCAATCCTTGTAGCTAAGGAGTTGTTTTTAAAATATTTTTTTGATTAGCACTCGACACGCGATCAAAATGGCGCCGATGCCGGGGAGTTCGTGCGCTTAGTGTTTTTAGTTTAATTATTTGTTTTTTCTAAATTAAAAAATTAAAAATATTTTTTTTGTCTTGTATTTTTCTCTATTTTGCTTAATATTACGCTGGGTATGTTAGTTTTTACAGGCAAATTGAATTCAGGATGAACTGGGTGGATTATGATGCATGTGGGTGTTGCGAGAGCCCATATCATGTGATGCAGGATTGTTCGATTGCCCGTCAAAGAGTTGAAGCATCCAAGGCACGAAAAGATCATATTATCTTTGGGCTAGAAGAAGATGAAGACTCATACTTATCATCCTCATATTATTGGCTACAATATCATAATTGTCAACAAAGATACTACAAGCCAAACATTTATCAGCCTAGGGAACAAATTACACGTTACTACATGAATCCTGACCCAATTGTTAATGGAGGCCAGAGTGTTGACTACGGTTATCAACCGCAACAGAATAGTGAAGAGGGAAGCAATGCCCAACTGAATGCGATCTTGGAGGCCATAAAGGCAGTTCAGGAAGATGTAAAGGCTATCCAAGAAGATGTTAAGGTGATTCGAAAGGACAATAAGGTTAGGGACAAAATTTTGGAGGAACTATTTAGGCAGGTTGGTCAGATGGAAGCATAATTAGCACTTAAAGATGTGACAGTTGAACTGGATATGATTAACGTTGATGTGGCTGAAAAAGTTGTTCAAGAGGCACATGTGGACCAGGTTGTGATGGAGGAAGCCTTAGAAGAGGAGGCTACAAGCCTCAAAGTAGACGTGACTTTGTGCGTACAACCACTTGTAGACACACATGCTGAAGAACCAATGAACCAAATAACCTTGGTGTACCCTAACCATCCTTCCATATTTACGAGGAAAATAGAGAAAGTTAAAGATGATGGCTCGAGTAGGCATAAGAGGAAGGTGAACATCGAAGACACTGGACAAAATATAGAGATTGGCCCAACAATGATCTTAAAGACATGTCGAAGATAAGAAAGAAGATGAAGACTCGACATGTCAACTATCGAACATACAAGAAAAAAATTGAAAATGTCTTGAAAATTGTTCTTAAAAAACATTATAATCAGACGTAAAGCAGTTTTCTCAATACATACCAGTTGTTGCTTGATTGTTTTGGCAGTAGATCCTTAGTCATGGTCTAATTTGTGGAAAAGTAATATGGACCATTTTCAACAATAAAACATGTTCTCGTCACGTTAATTGTTCTTGATCACCAGTTAAATAAGTTAAGTGGATTTAATTTTCGTTCTCAAGGTGTAATCCTTACATGTCATAGCCCTTAGCAGTGTTGATCTATCGAACCCGTACATATAAATCTAATACTAATCGAAATCAAAGAACAAGATTACGGTAATAATGCTTTTGAATAATGGTTCGCATGATTTTAGAGATTTTCTAAAACCAACTCTATAACAAAAGAGGGTGTTTTAGGAATATGAGAGATGCTAACGTACAAAGTTCCTTAACGTACAAAGTGTAAGAAGCATTCTTAGCCATTAGATTTAGGTGGTGGCAAGATGGTAATTAACAATCCTAATCATATTTGGGTTAATCTAACCAAGGGTAAATTAGGAAAAAACACGTTTAAATTTCTGTGAAATCATAACAACAGACATAATCGATGCAAAAATTTTCAACGATTGAACCTGATTTTTCATTGTTTTCAACTCGATCAAACGTTCAGAATGATTAAACAATCAAAAACATTCGATTACAAACAAAATCAAAATGTATTTGCAGAAAAAGAAAAAAACAGAGTATGAAAATTCAATTGATAAAATTAGTAGAATCATATTCAAAAATCACCATCAATGCATGTATTATTCACAGAAAACGAACGATGTTGATAATAGAAGAAGAATTAAAGAAAAAAAATGGCTTTCAAAAAAGTTTCAGACACGAAGATCAGAAATTGTTAAACAGAAAATCATAAAACGCATTTGGTTTTTTATAAAACGCATTTGGTTTTTTATAAAACGCATTTGATTTTTTTATAAAACGCATTTGGTTTTTTAAACACTATTTAAACTGGTTTTTACAAAAACGCACTTGGTTTTTTTTTATAAAACGCACTTGGTTTTTGTAAAACGCACTTGTTTTTTTTGTAAAACGCATTTGTTTTTTTTTTTTTTTTTTTGTAAAACGCACTTGTATTTTGTAAAACGCACTTGGTTTTGTAAAAAGCATTTTGTATAAATAAAAACTCATCTTTTCCTCACTTTTCCCCCTATTTTACTCTGTTTTCCTCAAACAAACAAAACAACTATATTCACACACACTTGAGGTAATGTTTTTATGGATTGGTTTTTTTTTCTTTTTTTCTTCTTTTTCCTTTGTTTTTGTGATTAGCCAGAGACACAGAGATATTGGCTTCTTGGTTGTCTTGATAGAGGAAGTGACTAGATCTGAGCCACGATTGAGGTCGGGTTGAAGGCGAACAACGTGAAGGGTTTTGAAGGCGAACAATGATGTGTGAAATGTGTAGTAAATAAATCGGTCAAGTTTTAAAAATGGAAAAACCTACAAAACCACACACTAACGGCAAGTGTACCGGTCGCAGTGTAGCAGAGCAAGTAAGTCCGAAATATCGAACCGTGGACACAATATGGCGACTCTCGGTACTAAACGTATGTCGACTCCTAGCCTACTAATTTCGATTTTTGAGAATTAATTTTAAACTAAATGCAAATAAAATAAAAGCAATTAAAATAAATAACACAACGACGAAAACAGGAACCTAAGGACAGTGGATCTAACTCAGATAATATGGAAGGCAACTACCTAGGTCTAGAATCCTACCCGCAGACTCACAACTCTCGGAATCGAATAATGGATTGGCTACCAGGTTTTCTAAAGATACGCCCGACCCAGGAAACCCCTAAAGTAGGCTAGATCACCTCCCGGTCTCACTAACACCTCTGGGAAAATCCTAAGGGACGTGTAAATCACTGGTTACTAGTTCGGATCACCTCCCGGTCTCACCTCACTAGGGAATGCTAAGGTACTCGAAAGACTCGCTCACCTCTCGGTCTCGCTAGTCACAACACATCAAAAAATGTGAAGGAGTAATCTAATTGGCTTGGAAATAATTCGGAATTACAAGAATCTAAAGACACACTAGGCTAGGATCTCCTCCCGGTCTCACCTAAACCCGATACCTAAAGATCTAGACAACCCGACACCCTATCACCTCCCGGTCTCAAGGAATGGCAGAATACCTAAGTCCTCTAAACTCTCAAATCAAGTTCTTATGGAATTAGACGTCAAAAACCATAAACTAGTCACAAGCACAAAGCAGGCAACCTAACATGCATCTATAACTGAAAGACATTCAACAAGACACATGTGGAACTATCAAAGATCATAAATTAGACTTAAATACGCATACGCATCATAACCAAACACAATTAAATCTTTACCAAGACATAAGCCAATTATATAATTAAATGAATCCGAAAGTTATAAAAATGCTAAGTATTCATCAACACGACCTAGGTAGCCTAAAAAGTTTAGCTATTCATAACAACGGAACAAGATAAAAACAAAGGTTCAAAATAACACATAGTAATGGTACCAATATTTATGAACACAAAGTAAATAAATATAAAGCCAAAAATTATTATAGTCGAACCCGTAGCTTGAATCTTGAACCCGTGCCTTCTACCCTTCGCTTCCTCCTCTCCAAATCCGATTAGAAGCTCTTGGTGTCCTCTGTTCAAAGTCGATAAAATAATAATTCTTGTTGCTTTGATGAATCTCCTTTGCGGCGCTGATTCTTCTGTTCGATTATATTATCTTTTATTTTTGGATGTTTTACTTCCCCCTTTATAATAAACTTTGCGTAGGGTTTTTTTTTATCACCATTGGGCTTGACTTTTTTTTTTCTTTGTCTTTTGTTCTTTTTTTAGTTACGTAAGTTGGACTTCAAGTCCATTTTAATTTTATTATTATTATTATTATTATTATTATTATTATTATTATTATTATTATTATTATACTTTGTGCTCTAGACTCGGGTGTTCTTGACTTGACCAAAGTTTCTCGTCTACGCTCCAACGTCCAAGAACGCCTGATCTCAAGTGTTGGTGCCTCGATTAGAAACCATTCGTTGTGAGCTCATTTTCCACGAACACCTATAAAATAATAAAATAAATAAATAAATAATAAACTGACACTAAACGAATACAAACTTGACCAAATAATATACAAAATACATAGGAAATTAGATGTGTTTTGCAACACATCAAACATCCCCACACTTAAACCTTTTTCGTCCCTGAAAAAGACTGCAATGGAATCATAATTAGAATTTTTGGCTTCAAAAACTTTTAGGTTCATTAATTAAGATCTAATTACGCATCAACCAAAACTGTCGGTATTGTTGTCCACCTAAACCCAACCACTAGCTAATCAGGCCCCAATCATGTAAATCAATTAAGTTCATATTATTACAATCAATCTATGGGTCTCACATTCAAGATATCCAGCTTCACCTAATCCCACCTCAAGCTTTCGAAGCAAAGGTTAAACCATGTAGATTTACCAACCACTGCAAACTGAACTCCCTAATGTATTAGAAATTAAATTTATGATGGATGATGGATGAAGTTTATGAGCTTAGACACATTTGTTTTTTTTTTCATACCTACCCAGAGGTTGTCTCAATCAGAGTCACCATCCCCAAGAGCGACAGCATGAGCTTCGGTATTTTTTTTTTTTTTTCAACTTGACCTCGAGGGAGTTTCGATCAGAGGCTTCAGTTTTTTTTTTTTTTTTGGTCTAGCTCAATTGATGGACATGTGGAAATTTTTTTGGGGGCGCCACTTTTCACCGGATTTATTCTCATAAAAAGGATCAAGTGTGCCATTTCATTAATAATACATATGGGCTTTCAACCTACAGTGGTACCTCTAATTACTATCAGCGGTTTCAGTTCTACTGTTTCTCCTGAGATGAGAACCCACAAGATTTCATGATTTATTAAGGTATATTAAGAACAATCCTAGGACCTTTCAAAGCTAGATGGGCCTACCGACACATCTTAAGCAAACACGCTTTCAATCTATTTATTTTCTCATATATATAATATTTTGAAAACCAAAAATCCCAATTTACTATCATTTTCCATATAAAATGCACAAAAGATCAGGGACTTTTTTTTTTATTTTTGGATTTTTTGTATTTTTTGTATTTTTTTTTTTACTCAACCTACAACCAAGCAAAATAAAGACGAAGTCTCCCATCCCCACACTTAGAAAGGCACAATGTCCTCAATGTGCTCCAGGATACAACGTAAACTAAAAATAAAAATGCAAAAATAAAAAAAAATATAACAACAAAATAAATGGAACGAACTCCCCTGGAATATATGGCGATAACTCGCAGAAAGTATTCTGTCCGTCCATCATCTACAGCCGTATAGCATTTCCTTCGCGGCCATAGTCAAAATCCTGCAAAAGTAACTTAAAAAGAAAGTGAAAGTAAAATGACCCAATGACAAGTGAGTTGCCTGTTTACAAAAAATAATTTTAAGATCGACACCCACCCGAATGGAGATTGAGTACGAGCAGGGGAGATCCAACAATGACAAGGCCAAAGCAATCCCACAAGACTCGACCAAATGAAAATAGACAAAATAAACACAAAAAATAAATATACACAAACTCTATAAATTTGGGTTTTCACCCGTCTGATCCTATTCTTATCAAGCACTCTAACTTGGATCAACGAGGATATCTGCATCATCCTCACGTAAATCAATTGTGTCACTTATGTTATCTCTTCCTAGGCACGACCTTATGCACCTAAATCTATAATCACCAGAAAATATTCTTAAATGCGAGTGGTGATTCAGGATCCTATCCCAACACTTAGATTTATTCACTACCTCAAGACTAGATTTAAACAGTACCCCTCTCTCATCATCTATCTTGTGCTCACTTTCACACTCGGGCAATAGCAAAATATGAATCGAGGGCTCATCCATCACCTCCTCGAAACTCTTAGCAACCTCATATACCTCTAAGCTATCGGGAGGCTCACCGGCTGCAGGGCCCGGATCATGCTCCACAGGAACTACAGTCTCTATCTCTACCTCCTGCCTCTTTTCTGTTTGGTGCCGCCTATCTAATAAGTCTGCTCCACAGATGTAGTCAATGCACCGGTCGACATGTGACATGAAAGTGTCAAGAAAGCACACAGATTCAACCTGACTACTCATACTCTCCCTAGACCTATTAACATCAAAAGTGATGGAGTCATCCCCTACACGCAGTGTAATCCGACCGTCCGAGACATCTATCAATGCCCTTGCAGTGCGTAAGAAGGGTCGTCCTAAGATCAACGGCACATGCTCGTCCTCCCGTATATCAAGTACGACAAAATCAACGGGAAACACGAAGCTCTCCACCCTTACTAGCAAATTCTCTAGAATGCCCATAGGGTACTTAACAGATTTATCAGCCAACTGTAAGCACATCCCAATTGGATTCAACTCCCCAACATCTAATCTCTTAAACATAGAATAGGGCATGAGATTAATGCTAGCACCTAAATCAGCGAGGGCGTTCCTAACTGTCAAACCACCTATCTGACAAGGGATAGTGAAACTCCCAGGATCAGTCATCTTCTCGGGTAATTTATTAAGAACGACAGCCAAACACTCCTCACTCAGAGTGACTTGGGAAAGTTCTTTCAACTTCTCCTTGCGAGACAACATCTCCCTCAAGAACTTCCCATACTTAGGCATATCTCTACGAACATCAATGAATGGCCTATATTGCTCTAAGTTCTCACTCTTATTCAACCTACCAGGATAGGGCGGTACTGGTTCATAAGGGGCAGGTAGAACATAAACCTTTTTGGGCTCCCCCTCAGACTGTTTCTCCTTCAACCTACTTTCGGGCTGTACGGTACTTGCTGGGTCTAGCCTAGTAGGGTTCACCTTGCCCGGAGACTCTACCCTAATCTCCTCATTAACACTCTCCTCCTCAAATACCTCACTCTCTCTCAACATCGGGTGATTAAATCCCGTGCCCTTACCACCTTCGGTGAACACCGCATTCACCTGAGCATCTATCGAATTACTGGTCATCTTACCAACTAACTCTCCTATGATCCTCTCTAAACTCTGAAGCGTGGACCCCTGATTCCTAAATAGTAGCTCAAATTCTTGATTTTTCTTTTGTTGCTCCTGATAACGGGTCTCACGCTGCATCACTATGGTCTCTAGGAGCTTATTCGTCCTAGCCTGATTCTCCTCACTTTTCTTTATTAACTCACTAATCTCAGACTTAGGATCTCCTATACCCTGCCATCCAGAGTTGTAACCCTGGACTTGATCTAAATTCTGGACATAGTTCAACTCTTCACTAGGACCTACGTGGCAATCTATGGTCTCATGACCCCCTCTACAAATCTCACACTTAGCACTAAGCTTAACCTGAATATCCTTCATGACCTTACCTAAAGATTCTACCTGGGCGGCTAGTGCAATGCTACTCTCAACAGAATGGATACCTTTAGGGGCAGCAGTAACGCCCCCAGAGCCAGGCTCAATGTACGTGCTAGTGGCTAGGTCCTCTATTATCTCAAGGCATTCAGCAGCGGTTTTGGTTTTCATCATGTTACCGCCTGCTGTAGAGTCAAGAAATCTTTTGGTCGCGTCAGAAACTCCAGTATAGAATTTCTCCACGACTCTCCAGTCCTCAAGACCATGATGGGGGCACTTGTTCAAAAGTGCCTTGAATCTGTCCCATGTCTCATAGAAGGACTCCCCTGACTGCTTAGTAAAGGCATAGATAAGATTTTTAAGACGAGCAGTTTTAGCAACGGGAAAATACTTCTGCAGGAATTTCGTCTGAAGATCAGTCCAAGAGGTGATGGCTCCTTGTGGGAGGGAGTCCAGCCATGTGAGGGCCTGATCAGTAAGTGAGAATGGGAACAGACGCAAACGAATGGCGTCATCAGTGACACCATTAAGCTGGAAGGTGCTACAGACTCTACCAAATCTAGTTAAATGGCCATATGGGTCTTCATCACGCATGCCGTGAAACTGAACGGAATGAGATATGGTGTTGATCAGAGTGGGTTCAATTGTCCAGTTGTTCGACTCAACAATGGGTAGTGTAATACTCGACCGGATGTGAGTGGGTGTAATGCTGATGTGTTCAGCAACAGTCCTACGTGAAGCCATTTCTATGTGATCTATCTGGTGGGCAAAATGTTCTATGACTGCAACGAAGTACTTCCTATGTACACAGAGAGACTAATACTATACTAGAATAAGAAAAACAAATAGCAAATAAACAAAAATATATTTTTTTCTTTTTCTTTTTATAAAATTAAAAATAAAAATCTACCAAACTACGAAAGCAATAAAATGACCAGATCCCCGACTCGGGTCGTCCTCGAAAGCGCACTGTGTCCCCGGCAACGGCGCCAAAAACTTGATGTGTGAAATGTGTAGTAAATAAATCGGTCAAGTTTTAAAAATGGAAAAACCTACAAAACCACACACTAACGGCAAGTGTACCGGTCGCAGTGTAGCAGAGCAAGTAAGTCCGGAATATCGAACCGTGGACACAATATGGCGACTCTCGGTACTAAACCTATGTCGACTCCTAGCCTACTAATTTGGATTTTTGAGAATTAATTTTAAATTAAATGCAAATAAAATAAAAGCAATTAAAATAAATAAAACAGCGACGAAAACAGGAACCTAAGGACACTGGATCGAACTCAGATAATATGGAAGGCAACTACCTAGGTCTAGAATCCTACCCGCAGACTCACAACTCTCGGAATCGAATAATGGATTGGCTACCAGGTTTTCTAAAGATACGCCCGACCCAGGAAACCCCTAAAGTAGGCTAGATCACCTCCCGGTCTCACTAACACCTCTGGGAAAATCCTAAGGGACGTGTAAATCACTGGTTACTAGTTCGGATCACCTCCCGGTCTCACCTCACTAGGGAATGCTAAGGTACTCGAAAGACTCGCTCACCTCTCGGTCTCGCTAGTCACAACACATCAAAAAATGTGAAGGAGTAATCTAATTGGCTTGGAAATAATTCGGAATTACAAGAATCTAAAGACACACTAGGCTAGGATCTCCTCCCGGTCTCACCTAAACCCAATACCTAAAGATCTAGACAACCCGACACCCTATCACCTCCCGGTCTCAAGGAATGGCAGAATACCTAAGTCCTCTAAACTCTCAAATCAAGTTCCTATGGAATTAGACGTCAAAAACCATAAACTAGTCACAAGCACAAAGCAGGCAACCTAACATGCATCTATAACTGAAAGACATTCAACAAGACACATGTGGAACTATCAAAGATCATAAATTAGACTTAAATACGCATACACATCATAACCAAACACAATTAAATATTTACCAAGACATAAGCCAATTATATAATTAAATGAATCCGAAAGTTATAAAAATGCTAAGTATTCATCAACACGACTAGGTAGCCTAAAAAGTTTAGCTATTCATAACAACGGAACAAGATAAAAACAAAGGTTCAAAATAACACATAGTAATGGTACCAATATTTATGAACACAAAGTAAATAAATATAAAGCCAAAAATTATTATAGTCGAACCCGTAGCTTGAATCTTGAACCCGTGCCTTCTACCCTTCGCTTCCTCCTCTCCAAATCCGATTAGAAGCTCTTGGTGTCCTCTGTTCGAAGCCGATAAAATAATAATTCTTGTTGCGAATCTCCTTTGCGGCGCTGATTCTTCTGTTCGATTATATTATCTTTTCTTTTTGGCTGTTTTTTTTTTTTTTGAACGATCAACAAAAGATTTTATTTCACCAAAGCTAGCGGGGTGCTAGCATATTTACACCAAGTTCAATTACACCAAATTAACAATTACAAGCTAAAAACAACAAAAACCAAGAAGACTACCACCCAATTCTTGACAGCTCGAAATTTCGCCAAGTATTCCAGCCAAGCGCAGGGCATTTTGCCCTATTTTTCACCCAAAAAAGACTAAGGGCCTTGATATCGCCGAGAACCTTAGAGACGAGGACTTGATGATTGTTAAAAACGGCTTCGTTCCTGTGTTTCCATAGACACCAAATCGTCGTTAGACAAATAACATTAAACGCCTTTTTTCGCTTTGTAGAGCCACCGATATACGAATGAAGTTGAAGTGAATCTTTGAAATGGAAGATGAAGATCGAACCAATATTACACCATTGCGCCACGAGACCCCAAATGATTTGAGAGAACGCACAAGACACAAAGAGATGATCCGTCGTTTCCTCGCAATCACCGCAGAAAGGACACAAATCCGATGCAATGTTGATATTTCTTTTCCTTAGAGCACTCCTAGTTGGTAGCCGATCCTGTTCAGCCCGCCAAGCAAGCACTAACGCCTTTTTGGGAGCCCACGAATTCCATTGGAGAACAAAAGGGGCCTGCTCGAATCTGAGATGATGCAGCGAATTCTTCAAATCCTTCACATTAAAGCTGCAGCAGCTGCCGTGCCCCCATATCCATGAATCAGACGAACCGGAGAGAATGGGAATAGCCACCGTATTGTAGAAAGAATCCAGCTCCACCTGTTCAGCATTTGATAGCGAATTCCTTTTCCAAACCCAACCCCACCCAGCGCCCGATGAAGCAACCCGATCAGCCACAGATGCGCACTTATCACTTTCATTCTGAAACAAAGCTGGATATTTAACCGCAAGTGGAACATCAGCGGCCCAAGTATCCAACCAAAAGAATATACCCAGCCCATTCCCCACAACCCCTTTTAACGCCCAACCCACATCCACCCCAACCCTTTTGACAGACCGCATTGACGAGTGAATTTGCTTCCAAGAACCTGCAATAGAAAGTTTAGTAGGGATTGGATTCCAATCCCGACTAGAACTATGGATGGACCAAATAATATTACGCCACAAAGTGGTGGGTTCAGTTTTGAACCTCCACCACCACTTTGCAAGCATAGCCGAATTAGCGTCGAGTAAAGAACCAAAACCTAGGCCACCATAATCAACCGGGGAGCATACCCTTTGCCATGCTACCCAATTCATTCTTGCCTTTTCATCCGACCCACCCCAAAAGAAAACGCGTCTCAATTTGTCAAGTTCATCAATCACTTTACGAGGTGCTTTAAAGAGTGAGAAATAGTAAGTGGGTAACGCGTTTAAAACCGATTTTATCAAAGTCACCCTTCCACCAAAAGAGAGCGTCTTAGCCTTCCAAATGGAGAGTTTGTTTCGGAAGGCTTCCACCACCGGTTTCCAATGCTTAGATAAATTCATATTAGCCCCAATTTGTAATCCCAAATACGTAAAAGGGAAGGAACCCACTTTGCAACTCAAGGCCCCGGCCACATTATCAATATCACTCGGTTGAACCCCGACCCCAAACACCGAGCACTTACCTAAATTGACTTTCAATCCGGAAGCAAGATAAAAACACCTTAAAACCCTTTCTAGGTTCAAAGCATTCGTAAGGGACCATTCCCCTAAGAACACCACGTCGTCCGCATAAAGGAGATGTGAAATCGGTAGTTCGGCCAAGCCACAAGTCAAACCCCGGAAATAACCCACATTTGTAGCCCTTTTAATAACCCCAGACAAAGCTTCCATTGCTATTAAAAATAGATATGGAGAGAGGGGATCACCTTGTCGAAGCCCGCGACTGCACGTAAACTCTTGTGTTGGAGAACCATTAACTAAGACGGACGCGCGAGCCGATGAAACAATAGCCATTACCCATTTACACCATCTAGCCGGAAAGTTCATTTGAATCATAACAGATTCAAGAAAATCCCAACTCAAAGAATCGTACGCCTTTTCGATGTCAACCTTGAAAATCATTCCTTGTCTTTTCATTTTTTTCATCCACGCAATCACCTCATTCAATACTAAAGCCCCATCGGTAATGTTCCTTCCAGCAAGAAAAGCAGATTGTTCCGAGGAAATAAGACTCCCCATGACCAATTTAAGCCGAGTCATTAGCACCTTTGATAATACTTTATTAACGCATCCAACAAGGCTTATTGGTCTAAAATCTTTGAAGTCAAGGGGATCCTTCTTCTTTGGAATCAAAGCAATGAAGGATGATGCACAACCCGCACCAATAGCCGCCCCATGAAAGAATTCATCAAATAGTCTAACAAAGTCACCCTCCAAGCTATTCCAACACCTCTTGAGGAATCTAAAATTAAACCCGTCCGGTCCCGGGGCTTTGTCCCCATCGCAACCCCACACTGCGTCTTTAATTTCCTTTAACGAGAATGGACTGACAAGTGAAGCAGCATCCAAAGTAGATAACCTATTGATATGCGAACAAGTAATACTCGGTCGACCCGGCATATTCTCCGAAAGTTTATCTTGGAAATAAACGAATGCTTTATCTTTGATAAACATCGGATTTGTTACCCAATCTCCATCCGACATAAGCCCATGAATCCGCCTGCTCGTAAGGTTAGAATTAATAATACCATGAAAAAATTTGGAGTTTTCATCACCTTCACACGCCCATCTAACTCTGGCCTTCTGACGAAGATCCGATTGTTTTCTCCGCTCAAAGTCAAGAACAAAGGCTTTCGCTTCACTTCTAGTTTCCAATTCGGCATCTGTAAGGGACCTCGTATCCGCCGCTTTATCCATACTTTCCAAAATCATCTTATTGTGGCGAAACAGCTCTTCCAATTTTGTCTTTTCAGCCCCAACCCACCCCTTTATTTTATTCTTCAAAAACTTTAATTTGGTAATTAAAGCCAAATCAGCCGGTCCGGAAAATCTGAATTTATCGCACTGTAGCTGAACGTACTCCAGAAATCCAGGCAATTCGAGCCAAGAATTGAAGAACCGGAAGGGTATATGTCCAAAGTCGTTACTAACAATAGAAAGGGTTACCGGGCTATGGTCAGAAAGGAATCTTGACATAGCGGTAACCGACGCCCCACCCCATTTTGACATAAACTCGTTGCACACCAGAAAACGATCAAGTTTACTAAGCTTTGTACCATCGTCGGACATATAAGTAAATCTAAGGCCCCCCATATTGTATTCCTCAACCTCCGCCCGTCTAATAAAATCGTTGAAAGCATCGGCATTTGACACAATAAACTCCGAATTCATTCTTTCGGCCTGATATCGGACATCATTAAAGTCACCGAAGAACACCCATAAACCACCCCTCGAGCCTTTTAAGGAAATAAGCTCCTCCCACAACCCCCTTCTCAAAACCGGATCATTAGGAGCATATACGTTTACAACATTAAGCACTTCCCCGGAGGCAACAAGGACACCGGATGTAAGAAGAAAATATCTATTTTTTGAAGCAGAAAATACCTGAAACACTGAAGGATCCCACATGCTAATTAGGCCACCCGATCTGCCTTCCGCAGGCACGATTTCCGAGCAGAACGCAGATCTTCCCCACAGACTACTTAACTGAAAAAAGACGCCAGTACCCAATTTTGACTCCTGAATACCGACAAAATGTGAACCATGACTAGTTTTCAACCCCCGAATCCAAGAGATCTTCCTATCATCTCTCACCCCCTTGAATTAATGCTTAGAAAATTCATTGGAAACCATCGACTGCACCCTCTCCAACAATAATCTCTCTAATATCATCATCAAAGTCCGACACATGGATACCCACTAAATTCCCAGCTTCCTTTGTCAAATCAATCTCCAACTCAATCCCGTCCTTTTGAACCTCCAACTGAACCGAAGACGACCCATCTTCGACAGAGTTCGGTTGTATATTACACGCGGCCTCTGTGTCAGCATGGTGAGCAACATTCTCTTCGGCTATAGGTTCTGTGGTTGGAGCTATTGGATCAGCAGACTTGACTGCAGAAGGAATGTATTCACCCTGATTAACATCCCTAACTTCATCCTCCCCTAGTATCATGTCCTGGGCCTCTTCAACCTGGTCCATTAGATTCCTCTGGGCTGAAATAGGCCCACAATGAGTGTCCTCTACATCTACTCCCCCACTTGGGCTTCTGGCCCATCTTGGTCTCTTCCTTGAAAATTGATTCTGGCCCACTGAAACCCCATGTCCCACCGAAAAACTTCCAAGCGGATGATTTAAATCAAAAACATTCTTATTTTGCCTTTCCCCATGTGGTCCCTCCTTGGTTACTGACTTAGTCATAAATACACCTCCCATGTTTCTAGGAGATCTTTGGCCTCCCCCATGCACTTCATGCACCCCATGCAAGCCACCAAACGTTTCATCTTCCAATCCATTCCCATTCACCGGAGAGTGCCGGATTCCGGTAGGAGTGGCGTCCGGTCGAAATTCACCCTCTTCCTCTTCATCTGCGTCTGCCATCGGACCAACTTCAGAATTTTTAGGAGGTACCTCTACTTCGGAGTTGAGATCCTCGCATAGGTCTTGCAAGCTTTGGTCCTCCACTTCGGTCACCCAGACTGTTACATCCACACCATTCCATCTAACGACAATCTCTTCTTCAATCCGTTTACTAGAATCGGTACAAACCCAGACCCTCCCGTCACCGTTATTAGGGGATAGCCAAGAAAAATTTGAGTTCTTCACCACCTTACCAAATAACATGCCTACTTTGTCAAAAAACGAACCATCCCTCAATTGTAATGGCATACCTCTAACCACCAAGCTTGCTAACCTTTCGTACTTCAAAACCTCTCCCTTCCAAAGCTCAGCCGATACTAGCAATTCACTCCACAGCTCCTCTTTACGTTGTATGAACTCTACAGTCGTCCGTTTATCTCGGAAAACAAGCATCACCTTCATACCCCCAATCAAGCTTGCCGGACTCTCCACGTAACCCCCCGCTTTCAACATCTGTTTGATCTTTTTTAGAGCATCGACATCCATCGCTTCCCCGATAACTGTTCTATTTGTACAGTGATTCGGATATAAGGCTCCAGCCTCATCAACCACCAAGACCTTAGTGGAAGACGACGGTGGAACCCCATCTTGCTTTGGAAGGTTCCAATAACCTGTACCAGTCTCTTTGTTAAGCGGGACAAATCTGAGATTAGTACCTGTATCATTATTATGCACTGGCTGTCTTGCTTGCTGTGGTGTAGGACCCATCGGCCCCCTTCTATGACTTCCGCCTGTGTGTATGTTTCTTCTATGGTCCTTCCCATATTTTGCAACTGACACCCCAACTTTAGCACCATCTATCTTGACATTGTTCATATCCTTAAGCACCTCGTTTAAGTTCTTCACCCCCAAGTATCGAACGAAACCAAACCAGTTTCCCCTAGCATCGGTTTTCCTTGCAACATATGCATCCTTCACAATGTCGTGTGGCTGAAAAGCTTTCCAGAGCTCTGAATCCGTTACCCCGATCGGTAGGTTTGAAATGAAGAAGGTAGTGATTGGCCTAGGATCTATGACACCCCGGTTGAAAGGTGGCCGGAAGTTTTGGTCTCTTCGGCTCCTCATTTGCGTAGGGTTTTTTTTTTATCACCATTGGGCTTGACTTTTTTTTTCTTTGTCTTTTGTTCTTTTTTTAGTTACGTAAGTTGGACTTCAAGTCCATTTTAATTTTATTATTATTATTATTATTATTATTATTATTATTATTATTATTATTATTATTATTATTATTATTATTATTATACTTTGTGCTCTAGACTCGGGTGTTCTTGACTTGACCAAAGTTTCTCGTCTACGCTCCAACGTCCAAGAACGCCTGATCTCAAATGTTGGTGTCTCGATTAGAAATCATTCGTTGTGAGCTCATTTTCCACGAACACCTATAAAATAATAAAATAAATAAATAAATAATAAACTGACACGAAACGAATACAAACTTGACCAAATAATATACAAAATACATAGGAAATTAGATGTGTTTTGCAACACATCAAACAACGTGAAGGGTTTTGAAGGCGTCGGAGGTTAGAGGAGAGAGGGATCGGTGAGGGTTTGGTCCGACGGTTGGGTCAGGTGGTGGTGGTGGTGGTGGTGGTGGTGGTGGTGGTGGTGGTTAATGAACGATTAAAAAATGATATGAAGGATCATTACCTTTTTCCCCTTTTAAATCAAACTGGATTGAGTTAGTTAGAATTAACTAGGGTTTACACGTGTCAGGCTTCTTACACTTTATAGGTTAAGGATTATCCTATACTTTCTCTTAGGGATATTATCTAAGAAACACCACTCTTTTTTTTTTCATTGTAAAATTTAAAATAGTGTCATAAAGCCATGTGTTTTTTTTTATTCAACCCTTCAATTTTTAGCATTAACACTTACGTCCCTCAACTTTTTAAAAACTTTGTAAAATGTCATTTTGACCCACTTGAGTTTACGTGTTTATTTTTATGTGCATTTTTTGTTGGTCTACGTTTTGTTTGGAAACGAATAAAGTCAAATATAATACGTTTTCACTAGGCGGTATAAATTCAAGTTGTTTTAAGTTTCAACTCCGACGCAATGCTTGGTACCATTTTTTAAACTTAAAACACAATATTTTCTTACGTGCCTTTTTATTTAAATATGTTTCGTTATAAATCCAAGTTAGTTTACGTTTTGACGTAATTTTCTCGGTGATGAGTCATATCAAATATTATACATTGGCATAAATTTTGTTCAAAAGTGAATCAACGGTATAAATTCAAGTTACATTATGTTTTGACACAATTTTGTCACCGTCTGTACACTCCATATTGACCAATATGGACCGTATATAAGGTAGTTAAAAGGCAAACATCGGAGGCAGACTTGATTTGTGAGACCCACCTAAACGTATATAGGAGACGACTAGTGTATGAATAGATTTTGTGGGTGTATAATTTATAAATACACCGAGAATAAAATAATATGTCACGTGTCAATGTTATATTGGTTGCTACCAGGAGACGCACTATAATCTGCTTTTGAAACTCAACAGAACAAGGTTATTTTCGCTCTTTTTTTACTAGTATTGCTTTGTTCTTGATAATGCATGTAACCTGTTCGATGAAATGTCTCTGAGAACAATGCTTTATGTTTTACCTTCAAGTTCAGGCTGACATTCATCTGTGGGTATTTATCTCTTGTTTGTGGTGGTTCATACCCATTCTTGTCTAATAAAAATTGCAACTTTGAACCTCCATGATCAAAACATGGGCCTTTGGGAATTGACACTCTCAGCCTAAATAAGGCTTAGTGTCTGTTTCTTGCTGCATTTTAAGAAACTGTTTAAGAAACATCATTGCTGCATTTT
This sequence comes from Ambrosia trifida, assembly GCA_028751855.1. NCBI lineage: Eukaryota > Viridiplantae > Streptophyta > Magnoliopsida > Asterales > Asteraceae > Ambrosia > Ambrosia trifida. The sequence goes on along the minus strand of CM054125.1, from coordinate 129,296,051 downwards.
TCTTAAAAGCTTGAAGCTTGAAGCTCTTAAAAGCTCCTTGCCAAACATACCCTAAGGTGTAGGGAGCAGGTTATACCATGGTAATATAATGAACATTGATGGGATGTGGGCTGTATAACTATAATGTACATTAGTGTCCAAAATTTTTTCCTTTCATTTGAATAAATACATTTTATTCTTTTCATTTATATATGGACTCATAACTCTTTCGTAGTTAAGACATATAACTCAACTAATAATAACTCAACTAATGACAAAATCTAACTAATAAGATGCTTAAAATGAAACAAATTTCTTGATTTACATACTGCCCATTACTTCCATAACTTTTGGGATCTGTTTACTACCGTTTTTGGAAGTTAAACGCCTTGATAGAATACGCGAATATGAACCCAAATAAAACAGTAAATCCAACAATGATAACCGCTACGTATTTGATAAAATCATATTCAAACCCATAAAAGCTGTGGACAAACTCTGCTACTGTTTCGCCTGTTTCAAGCTTGTCTGTTATATCTCCGAATTGTGAAGTAACCAATCCGTATAATGTCCAGGCGATTGGACATATGTAATAATACCATCTCCACCATATGGGTATTCTCTGTTTATCATATAGAAAAAAAAAAGGTTTAAGATTTGACATTTTATATATTAATAAACAGGACAGTGTAAAGGTTAAAACTTACCGTTCGTGGAACGATAAACCCTGAAAAGAGATTCCAGATGGCATAAAATGCCGATGAAATTATAGCAGCGAAGTTGTGGTTAGGCGTTACTGCAACTGTCATCATCCCATAAAATGTGAAGTACAAGAATGTGAAGTACATAAAAAAGAGAAACCAAAAGAACTTGACAGCCGTCCACTCGAATCCGATCATTGCATATACGATAATCCCATAGACAATAGTTTGAACAAAGATGTATGGAATCTCAATCATAACCTGCATAACACATATATATATAAGTAACACAAAATTTATAAATATCAAATGATTAAGAACGCTTTGAAAAAACAAATATTATGTTTATACCTGTCCAAAAGCATATGGTAAAGCTGAATACATTCCGGCTGCTCTTTCTCTGTAAAAAACTGTTCTTTCTATAGATACAACTGGTTGAACTGACGTGGCGTTTTGTACACCGATAAAGAGTATAGCAGCATACATAGAACCCATTGCATTAAAAAGATCTTGTGTTTTCTCTCTGTAGTTAAGAAGCGAAACAAGTTTTATAAATGATCAGTGATTTATATTCTTTTTTATATTTATTTTTTTCAGTTAACTTTATCTGCATACCTTTTGGACCCCATGTCCCAGAAGATTGTGCCAAACATCAAAGCTATAAAGGTTGTAAATAAGAACCTCACAGCAGTGTACGGCGGGTTTCTCCAATAGGACCAATTCTGTTTCCACAAACACGCCATACATTGCGTCCAAAAGGACTGTGAATATTGAGAGCGGAAATGTATATCTGAAGAACCAGGTATCGGTTTACTTGTTTCCTTTATCAGTTCTTTATTTCTCCTGAACGTGTCACCAAACACCATAATTTAAAATGCGCATATTGGGTTAATGGTGGCAATATTGACCCGTTTATATATGAACGGGTCAATTCAGATCATTTTTGTCTCTAACAGGTGGGCAAAGAAAATGTTCAATTTATAAGGAAACATTCAATTTTTATTCAAAAACGTTGAATTATAATTAAAATAATATAAATTTTTTGATCTTACCTTACGCTGTCCATTTATAAAGATTTTGGTTAAAAGTTAATATGGGACAAACACATTTTGAGCCGTATAAAATTACTCGCTTTGACCTTAACCCGATTTTGACCCATTGCCCAACCCGTTTGTGTAACGTCTGAAGTATCAACAAGTTAAGTCACCATACTTGTACAATTCTGAGTTTTTGTAGACTTCTGCAAAGTTAACTTTAAGAGTTGCTTCCTGGCCTGTTGAAGTCACCTCTAACATCCAAGTTGCTGGATTATAACCGTCTTTAATCTTACTCACTCCATCGATTCCCTTAATTAGAAAAGATAAAATTTGATATTCATTTTTCAACAAAACTTGAGAAAAAAATAAGTACTTTTATAGGTTAATTACAAACTGACCTCAAAGTACTTGATTAAGTGAGAAGAATGACGTCCTAATGGACCGACGTAAATTTCTTCACCTCCTCTTTTCAAAAGAAATAACTGCATTTTGTATAAAGTATTACTTAGTTTCCTTATATTTTTGTACAAAATTAAAATGTTATTAACTGATATAGTTAAACATACCTCATCAAAAGCATCAAATATGTCAATGCTTGGCTGATGTATGGTGCAGACAACTGTTCTTCCTGTGTCAACAGTGTTCCTAACCGTTCTCATGACTATGGCTGCAGCCCGTGCATCAAGTCCTGATGTTGGCTCATCCATGAATATTATAGAAGGGTTAGCCACAAGCTCAACTGCTATCGTGAGCCTCTTTCGTTGTTCAGTTGAAAGCCCATTTACTCCGGGTAAACCCACGAGTGCTTCCCTTAATGGAACTAGTTCCACCAACTGCATTACTTCCTCAACAAACATCTACACATAATTGAACATAACATCAAATATTCTGCTAATATTATCACATACACCTATAATTAACTTTATTCACCTCTCGAGTTGCAGAATCAACTTCGGGAGGTAACCTGAGCCATGCAGAATATTGCAAGGATTCGTAGACTGTAACATGAGGCGAGTGGATATCAGTTTGCTCACAATATCCTGCTATACGGGCAAACGTTTCTTGTTTCTTTGGGTACCCAGAAATAGTTATTGCTCCCTCAATGTAACCACCTGTTTTTCTTCCAGCCAAAACATCCATTAAAGTCGTCTTACCAGCACCACTAATCCCCATTAGAGCTGTGAGAACCCCTGGCCTAAAAGCACCAGTAACGCCTTTTAGTAATTCTAACCGATCTTGGGCGACACCTTGGGCTTTCATTTCTTGTGGCATGTCAACTGCATATCTTATATTATCAAAAGTGATTGAAAGGGGTACGAATGGTAAAACCATTCCACGCTTTTTGTTCTGATTTGATTCGTTTATGTTGCCCACTCTTGACGACATTCGGACTTCATTCTTTCTTTCTGCATTTTTATGTAACATTTATAACAATATTAATAATCACTAATTCAGTGATTAAGGCATGATTATTTTGGTTCTTGATGACACACCTGAGGGTGATCTTGCTGATAATTCAATAGCGTGTCCTGTTTTCATAGCTTTTCTTGCAGCCATGCTTTCTTCGGACAGAACTGCCTGTGGATTCCCAAAGGCTGCAACAAAGGTATGATAATTTATACTTCTTTGAAGTTTGAAGGATACTATTATATAAAACAACAATATGTTAAGTAAATATAAATGCTTACGGTTGAGAAATTGTAGAGCTAGAGTGAAGCAGATATTGAAAAGAAACATATAACCAATCGATGCAGCTACTGCTATCCAATACCAGTAGGCTTCTGGGAATATCCCTCGGGATTTAAGAACAGAAACACCGATTGTTTCTGTGGAATTCGGTAAAACCTGTAACACATATTTTTCATAAGGTTATATAAATATATTTACACTTTATAAACATTGTGTTAGCTTAAATGATTCTTACCTTATTCCAACTATCTCCCAGAAATTCGTTCACTGCCATACCGTTTTGTCCATACATCATTGGCGAAAACCAATAACACCATACCCACCAACCTCTTATATCATCTGTATGGAGTGAATATTAAGTTGAAATAACTAAAAAACACTACTTCTTGTTTGATAAACTTATATATACACACGGACACTTTACCTCGTGCCAAGATGAATCCACCAAGAACAAAAATAGTAAGCAATCCAAACGAGCCGAATGTATTAGCAACAATGATGTTTCTTCCTAATGACCCAATAAAACGAAACAAGCCTGAAGACATTTGGTGAATGCATACAAGCAAAACCATTTGTTTGAAGAACCTGCAAAAGTCGAAAAAAGGTCCATTATATATAATGTGAAGTAAATTAGATATATATATATATATATATATATATATATATATATATATATATATATATTGCTATAATTTATACCTTGCAGGATCTGAATCAAATCCTATGACATAATAAGTCATGATTACCCATGTGGCAACTTCAACAATTGTGACCGGGATCTTGAGAACCCACGTAGGTAGCGAATAAGCCCAAGCAGGAAAGAACAAAAGATCTCTTTGCTTATAAAACACAGGAAGTTTTAAAATGCTCAAAGATAACTCCGAGAAACCGTTGAATGTGATCATGACTAATGTGAAAAAAAGAGCACCCATGAAAATTGTACCATCAACAAATGTTTCTTTCGGCATTTCGGTCCTTAAGAATAAAGTCATTGTTATTGAAGCCATGAAAATGAGTTGTGTCATCTTGAATATATAGACAAATGAGTTTCTTTTCATAAGTAGATACTCTCTAGATATGCAAGCTTTTAATAATTCCTTTTTACTGACACCAAACTTCTTCGTCGTTAACGCGTGTGGGTGGCTTCTTGATCTATCAAATGGGGTTGAAAGCTCATCTCCTAGTTGTTTCCCAATATGAAATGACTGAAATGCCTCTGCAAATTCTCTTGAAGTAATGAAACTGTAAGGTTGGTCTCTTTTAGTCCAATATTGCTCTTGATCTTTCCTTGAGGTCACCTATCATAATAGTTAGAAAATGAGTTGAAGTTTATGTTATTCTTTTTAAAAAAGAATAAGTAAATAAAATTAAGACTAAGACAGTAAGATTACTTCTTGTAAGAAGTCTGCAACGCCTTTTCTCTCGGGACATTTGAACCCCATGTACTCAAAGAACTCTAGAACATTCTCGCGGGGACCTTGGTACACAATTTGTCCATCCGAGAGAAGGATGATGTCATCGAATAAGTCATAAGTTTCTGGTGCAGGTTGAAGGAGTGAGATTACAGAAGTACCCTGAAGAATATGTATCGATTGCCTAATGGAATTCACTATTTGAAACGTTGTTGAACTATCTAGTCCAGTTGATATCTCGTCCATGAACAATGCTCTTGCCGGTCCAACCAGCATTTCCCCTGCACATCAGTTTCATTACAAATCAATTTTATCGAAATTATGTTCAAATTTTACTCTAAGTTCGTATGATCTTTACCAGTTGTGACTCGTTTCTTTTGCCCTCCTGATATACCTCTGAACATCTCATCACCTACTATGGTATCAGCACAAACTTCAAGACCTAAAATCTTCATATCAAAAATCACCATCAAAAAATTTAGTTTAATATTTTTCACAAACTTATTTCATATTCATAATCATAATCGCGTAAGTTAATAAGTCGGTACCTTGATAACATACTCAGTGACAACACTAGCCTCTTGTCCTTCTAGTGACGCCGCCTGTAGAATTGAGCCAAAATATTCAAGAAGATGAAAACATTTATCTTTTACATGAGGGGTTTTTTTTTTTTTTTTTTTTTTTTTTTTTTTTTTTTTTTACCTTCATGTAGATGTCAAGATCAGGATCCGGCTTAATGTTCGCTTCCTTTTCTCTCCTTGATAATTCTGCCAACATTTCTGAACATTTTTCGCAACCATATGAGATACATATCATATACACACACACACACATATATATATATATACACATGCATATATGTTTGTGAAAAGTTTGTTATATTTTGTACTGACCATAACTTGCTCCAACTCCTTGGCATCTCGCTGAGAAAGCTAGCGTTTCTCTGACAGTCATTTCTCCGATATGAAGGTCATTTTGACTTATATAAGCAGATGATCTTTGAGGGACAAATTCATTCATTTCATGCCCATTGTAAGTTACTCTACCAGATACCTGCACTCATACACACATACACATACACATCAACTTTGACTTTGTAAAAAGTCAAAATCACTATTCAATCCATACTACTTGCATTAGATTATGTTCTCTTACTTTCAAATCTGACCCAAGTTTTCCAGCCAGAGCCAAAAGCAGTGTCGTTTTTCCTGAGCTTGGCGGTCCCAATAGCAGCGTCATTCTGCATAAACCGTATGTGTAATAACGTTTATTTGTGAAAAAAAATAGCTTATAAGTTATAATTCAAAACCTGTTAATCTATTATGTTTGATTCTTACCTTCCGGGCTTGATAATACCGCTAACATCATGAAGGACGGGTAATGGTATCTTTCTACTGGGAAAAAGATGCAGGTAATTCAATGATCCCTGCAGATTAAAAAACAAAGTCAAATGTTATGTGCAGATATATGTGCAGAGATATAAATCACAAATGTATAATTAGAACAACCTCTAGGATGTTAACCAGGAAGTTTAAAATCGTAGGCAGCGCCCTGCTTCCAACATATGCCTCTGCATCAACGTTCAAATGCTCGAATCGGACCTCAATAGTTGGAAGTTCAAGACCAACTCTGTTTATGCACATGTCAGGTCACAAAAACTAAAACTAAAACTAAAACTAAAAAATGACATTAAGTTTTTTAAATTACCGATCAATGCGATTCTTTAGCTTTAACAAGAACTTCTCATTATCTTCCTCTGCAATTTTCACAAGTCTTTCAAGTAGATTTCTTTTTTCAACCAAATCAAGACTCTTGATATCAATTTCTCTTGGCTGACCCGTTTCTTCGGTCAAGATACCTCTTTCTAATCTTAAATTTGTTGGCAGTTTTTCAATAGCAGCCCATTTTAATGCTTCTTCATCATCTTCTTCAACCGAAGATCTTGAAAAGATATCTCTACCGCTGTTTCTCCATATATTCGAGCTACTTATACGCGCGCTGCTTACTCTAAACACATCCCCTCCCTCCATGATCACAACATAAAACCAAACTAGTATATCTTTTGAAGTATGATGCTTTGAGTTTGTGTGTATATATAGCCTCTTATTTCACCTACACACACACACATACAAAACAGAATAACAATAATTTAAATTTACAGCTTTGTTTTGTTATATGATTATGTAAGAAATGACATCATGCCATGTTATATGTATGGAAGGTTTATCTGAAGTAGGTGAGTAATTCACATACTTGGTCTTTACTTTAATTATCATCACACCACATCATGTCTTTCATTCCATTTACAGTATCTTGAAATCTTTATTATTTTACTAATTGTTATATTAATTTTTTTGTTATCCAGGTTAGAACCAACTGTAAGTACGGATTTTGGTATTTACAGAATCATCAAAGAAGGTACCTTTTTTTGTTAAATCATACCAATGATTAAATAATAATCTTTACATGTGAATGAGATATGGCATTGGAAGATGTGTTTATCTGCATGCTTAGTTCTTTGAAACATCATACGTTATTAATAATGATAATTAAAGATATATATGCTTATAGGGACCATTAGTTGCAATATAACCAATTTGAAGTACAGAATTATGAGAACCGTATAAGTATTTGAGTAGTGGTAGTACTTTAAAAATACAATAGGAGAGAGAAAGAGAGGCGGTTATGTGTCGCATAACCAACTTACGTATCATAGTTAAAGTAATATATATAGGGGACGGTTATTGTACAAAGTAATGAAAACGTGCGAAGTGTGCGAAGTGTCACTTTATACATGATAATTACGTAATGATAATTACGTAATGTTTTTGTATGTTCATGAAAGCATTACGTAATTATCATGCACTTTGTATATGACAATTACTTTAACTATTGTACATGATAATTACGTAATACTTTCATGAACATACAAAAACATTACGTAATTATCATGCACTTTGTACATGATAATTACGTAATGATAATTACGTAATGTTTTTGTATATTCATGAAGGCATTACGTAATTATCATGTACAACTGACACTTCGCACGTTTTCATTACTTTGTATTTGAACCTGCCCCTATATATATATATATATAAAAGTGTTTATATGGTGCTCAAAGTTCTCTAATTAAAATTGGATATGTATTGAATGACCATCTATTCTTTACATTATGCTAATTAATCTTTAGTTACATAACCAACTTATAGTACATAACCATGAGAACCGTATAAGTATTTGAACGTAGTGCTTTAAGGATACAATGGGAAAGAGAAAGAGAGGCGCTTATGTCTTAGCATAACCTACTTATGTATCACCGTTCAAGCAAAAAATATACAAGTATTCATATAGCTCTCACAATTCTCTAACTAAAATTGGATATGTATTGAACGACCCTTTATTCTATCTTTATATGATTTATGTTATGTTAATTAAGGGGGGAAGGGGCACAAGCCCCATGTAGCCCCATCCTAACCAATCACACAGTGTCACGTTATTTTTTACCCTCAACTAGCCTAAAGTAGCCTCAACACTGGAACTGCCCTAGCCTAAAGATTTTTTTAAAAAAATGGAAGAGAGAGAAAGCGAGAGAGGTGGAAGAGAGAGAATGATACAAGCCGAGTGCACCAGGAGAAGCCTCAAATCGAAACCCCTTAGGTGAGGGCGGTGTATCAACAGGGCTTCACAAGCCTAAGCCGTTGGGTGCCTCGTCCTCTCTAAGCATATTCTTTGCATTATGCTAAATAAGCATGTTGCATTGCATTGAGTGTGCACGTGTGAGACTTTAATTCTGGTTGTGTATTCCTTAAGGTAAATGGTACTATTAATATACCTTTCTCCTTTTTTCAAGTATACACTAATGGTAAATTGGTAATTACATTTATGTCCTTACAAGTTTCAGTTGCTTTCTATTTTTGAAATGTAAACATAGAAAGCATATTAAACTATGAAAACAATCTTTTATTGATTAATGTACCATGTTATTGGTCGGCAATAGCTGGTTTTGAATAATAAGTTTAAAATAAAACTTAAATGATTGTCCAATTGATTTTTGTCATAAAAAAAAGCTAAACAATTAGAGGAGTCAACTAACTTGAAAACAAAGTAGCTAGAAAGATTCCATATATTATTCCAAAATTCAAAATTTTTAGTAGTCATGTTTGCCTTCTACATTCATAAAGACTCCTTACAAGGTATCTAACCAAGCGTTTAATGCGTCTCGGGTTGATGAGACCGGATCTTATCATATATCATACATTCATTTGTTTTGCTTTGTTTTGCATAGGTATATGTGTACAAACCAGAAGGATGAACACATGTAAGGATGTGACGGAGAGGTGATTTGTACACAACAATGTTATGTTGTTATGTTAAGCGTGTCGTAGTATGTGCTGGTTGATGGTGTTACATGTTGTGTGCATAAATCACATCCCATATAATTATAAATTATAAATATGTGTATATGGTATATGGCATGTGTAGTATCATAATATGTGGGATATGCTTCTGAGCATATCTAAGTAATTTAATAGAAGCCATTACATATCACATAACCTTGAGCTAGCTAGCTGTGTGATACCAAGACAACACATGTAGCTTGGCATATAATAATGAATCTGTACCTTTACCCTTGAGAATTTTCATATTTAACCCCAGATTTTTCTGTTCTGAGATCTTGATTTTAGGAACAGAATATTGTATTTTTAATGTCTATTTTTAGTGGGCTTTGAATGATGATGATAAACTATGTGTTTTGTGCACTTATTTGTTTTGGTTTTTGTTCAAATATTATTGCTTCTTTTAGAAGAAAAAGGAATCCTACAGAATTAGGAAAGGTTTAAAAAAACACAAAATATATATTATGTACAAGTTGTTAATGTATACATTAATAATCTTTGATGCATAGATTACATGGGTTTTTTTTTAGTGAATTAATAAATTTAGAGTAGCGGTCCAAAAAAATAAATTTAGAGTAGTGTGCAACTCATGAGGCATAAGACACAAGTCATCATAGCACTATGAAAAAAAGGTTGATTATGCATCAACACAAAGTGGATGTTACACAAGTTCATCACCTAGCACTCCAACCAACATGTTTTATGGAATATCTCAGTAATAAAGTACCACTAGTTCATGCTTAAAATTTGTCACACATTTGGGACAAACCGATGTGATGTTGTAGGCGTTTACAGTAAGGTTTAACCCGTTTAGTTGGAATTTTAAGTCAAATCGTTAAGTGTAGTATAAAAAAAAATAACAAACAAATCTGATCAAGTTGGTTAAGTCAACCAACCAAACATTGCAACTAAACTACATATTTTTTTTTTTTTCATTTTTCTTTTATCTCAGACTCATCGGAGAATAGTAAAACGACAAACCAAACCATAGTCACTGCCAACATCCCCCACCCACCCTAGCTCATGCTTCTAGTTTGTCACACATTTGGGACACCCCAAAATAATTAGAGAGTTCACATGCTTATAGTTAGATTCACCCGGTGTTAATAAACATTTTGGATTAAATTGTTAACTAAATAAATATAGGTGTCCAGTCTCACTCATAACAAAACGAATGTTTCATCAAATACGGATAAAAAAAAACATTTTTTATTTGTGTCAACATAAATAAAAAGGAATAGATTAAATATTTCATAAAATATTTGTAGAAAAAAACAGTTTCTTTTAATTTAAAAAAAAAACAAAGAAAAGGCTTCATAATGCACCCTTTGGATTTTAGTGCACAAGGGATCATACTTTTAGGCAAAAGGAATTAGAAGCTTCTTTAACCCATGAAAACTTAGTATTGTCATTTAATAAGTCAAAGAATCAAATAAGTTGACATTCGATTAGGCTATGTTTTGTCTTAAACTTAAGGTTGGGGCTATTGACCGACGTGACTCTAAAGTAACCCGGTCATGTCAGGCTGTTGTGATTGGGGTGAGCATCAGCGTGACGACAGCCTAACAAATCCAACATAAATTTCTTTCTTCTCGCCGAGAGCCTACGTTAGCCTGCTCGCGTTGGCTCGCTCGTGTCGGGTTAGCATGGAGCTCTTATGGCTGGGGGTTAGCGTGAGGTTGTTATGGCTGCTCGCACTTGATCGCTTGCTTGTTCACAACACATAGTCTAATAATATATTCAAGTTATTTCATCCTTTTTACAAAATATTAATATATTATTAATATCTTAATAACTGTTTCTACCTAAAAAGTTTCTTTCTTCGAAGGTATTTAGGTGCTTCAAGCTTCTTCTTTCATAAAAAAATAATTATAAACCGAATTGTTCTTATCCTTTAATTAATTAATTGTAGTTTATAAATCAGGGTTTATTGGAGTGTCGTTTTTATCATTGTGAATGTTTTAGTTATAAGATTATATAGTGATTTCATAGAACACATGTAAACAATATTGTTTAGTATCCATAATATGGTCTCATGTCCCATATCACATGTTATCACCATATTTCACATGAACATTGCCCTCTGATCCTTCCATGAGAGGGGTGCGAGTGTGCGACCCTCCTTCTGATAGTAGTCCGGATCATAGGCATTGCCCTAACCATTGGAAAACATATTGAAGAAACAATAAGTATCTTGGAGATTATTACTAATCACCGAGAAGTTTATACTTACGTTGTTTATGTACAAACATTTACCCAAACCGTAGGTTCGACCCAAGATGTGGAATAAGAAAGTGTGTGTGTGTGTGTGTGTGTGTGTGTGTGTGTGTGTGTGTTGAGAGTAAAGACACAAGATGTAAGTGATTCGGTCACGTTCGACATACGTCCAATGTCAAGAGCCGGTTGTATATTACTTTGGAGCTTACAAAGTATTACAAGAAGAACCTAGCTCTATAGTACAAGTAGTAATTCTCCAATCCTTTATAAAGGAGTTGATGTCTTCTATTTATAGTGTGAATCGTGGGCCTTGTAGAAAGCCCACGAGGAGTCTTGTATCGTTTGGGCCTTACTTCGGCCCAACTACTCTGGGCCCATGGAAAGGGCGGGAAAAAGGATGGCCCTGCTAACGTCATCGGCAGTTGAAGCTGCCTTGCCTGGAGGACACATGGAGGCTTGTGACTGGCCGCCGGCGGTATGTCGTTCTGACACAGCATGGTCGACTTACCTGCTGGTATCTGACGTGACCCCTGACAGCAGGTAAGCATGCCTGCTCAGCACTGTAGAGGCAGCATGGAAGCAGTCAAGTCACTGTTGGTCGTCAGTGGTTGTTGGACCACTGCAGACACGTGTCGCCTTCTGACTGGCGATATCTCTGATCTTCTGCAGGTGGATCTTCCTGATCCTTGATCTTCCGTACCGCGTACTAAAAGTTGGTGAGTAGTGGAATATTCCGCACGTGGGCGGACGCGCGCATGTTCTTCCCAAGTGAAGTGGATAAAGCTGCTTGATGCGCAGTCCTATTGCTCCTGGCGGAGTGACTTCCGCGTGATCGTTCCGCAGATTGTCATGAAGGGGGATAGGGATGCCGCCTCCGCGTGGATTGGGCTCCCTATCCCTTCAGCAACCCACTAACGGCGTTAGTGATCAGACTAACTGGGACCATTGGTGGCTAATATGTTGAAAGTTGGGACCGCTCGTGGTTATTTTCATAGTTGGGACTGTTATCGGCCAATAGTCAATAGTTGAGATTATTTATTTCCATTACTCCTTTAATTTATTTAAGTCAAACTTAGCCCGAGTTGACCAACTAAATCTTATTCTAACCAAGGTTGACCACTTTTGAATGATTCTGAATAACTAGGTAGAATTGAAGAAAATCGTCTCGACACTCTACCTTGTAATGATTACTCGACCACCTAGGATGAATTTTACAACATTGCCTACATAACACCTACTTGACCCCTTTTTTGTTCACAATACACATAACCGGGGAGCATGTGAGTTTAGGGCTCGTAAAATGTATTAGTTTAGTAAAATAATAGAAATGGTATCAAAGAATATATTGTTATTTAAAAAAAAAGGACCACATACAAATTAAATTGTATCATTGAAATGATGAGCCAATTGTTTGCTCATTCAATAATTTTTAATTTAATTATTTTATAATTTCCAATAATACGATGCTAGACATTGAGTTTCTAGAAGGCCTATTTTAGTATTTTTAAATATAGTATTTTCGTTAAATCTTTTTTGAAACTTTCAAGATGTAATCAAGTCTAAAGATTCGACTTGTTGGGTGAAGAAGCATATGTTTGCTAAATACGTTTTTGGGAGAAATATTTTTACTAGGGAACTCCCCTTCTGGATGGTTGTGATGATCTCTGCCAAAACATAGATAATTCATCTTCCAAAAAAACAAATTGATTGTTTGAGAGTGAGATTTGTCTTAAGAACCAATAAAATTATGACATGTGGTACTTTGTTAGAGTTAGAGGCTAAATAGCCTTCAAGTGAAATGGCACAGACAGGGATCATAGGTAGAGACTACATGAATCATAGAGTTTTCCTTTTTTTTTCTTATCTCACCATTTTTAAACGAGTATAAGGCGAATCATATGAATTGGAAACAACTACACTACAGTTGTTTCCTTCAATTGTCTTATTATGAACTCTATTGTTTTATGTGAAGTCCCTGTATGTAGTCGCTTTCAGTGTTTATTTTGGCTTTTCTCCTTGATCAATGTCTATGTTCGAGAATTTCCCAAAAAATAATTCTATTGTTTAGCAATTTTAAATATTATCCCATGAAACTAATTGAATAAAATATTCAACATATTTTACCATCCAAACATGTCAAACTTCTCGTAATGCATACTACCAATCCACTTAGGCTACATCGTATCGAGGTTGGGAAGCAATCGGGATGGTAAACCCGTTTAGGGACACCGCCCCGTCCTCAACGGCCTTGTTTTATGGCTCCAAAATATGAGTGGCTTCCCTGGTCCCTCCCCAATTCCTACAATGTCGTCGGTGTTTTTAGTGTTGGAAGCAAAACTCTATTACACACGATCATTTAAATCAATTTAAATAATATTCTTAGCACACAGATTTTATATTTCTCTCACTCAATATTGTAACACACAAAACGCAAATTTCTACCTCTCGCAATGTGGAAGAAAAAAAAAAGACGGATAGAGTGGCAAAAAATAATCCGAAAAACAACCCCAAAACAACGACCATGCTTTCTTAGATGTTGAGGCCAATGATCGAAAGCGATTTAGAGCCGATAAGTTACACCTTAAACATGAGGGACAATGAGTTAGTGTCATTTTGATTTGAAGATAACAAAAAATGTTGGATGAAGAAGAAGAAGAAAAGATTAAAAGTTCTTCCTAAATTCGAACGATGACTATATCAAGGCAAAGTTGAAAGCTATCCGTTTATATTGTCGATTTCTTGTTTTTTATGAAATTTATTATTGTATTTTCCGTTTATATTCTAATTATATGTTTGCTTTCAAATTTATAAAATGATAGTCTCTAGTTATTTTCAATGATTTAAAATTAATGTGACTTTCAAACTAAAATGTTTGAAAATAAACTAATTTTTTAAATAAATAGTATGAATGTGGCATACATCCTCTCGGAAAAAAATTGAGGTGACGTTGATATAGCGCTTGTGAAGATCCATAAAAACTTGGTGGGTATCCTCCATCCTTGTGATCATAAAACTCCAATGATAATCCGCAATTAAGAACCGTAATTGAGAAGAAAAAAAAATGTTTCATAGAATGTTGCCTGGTAACAACCTATGTCTTAAGGTCGGCTGACCTACAAATGTTGCTACTAAATGTAATCCTCACCCCCTCCTTACGAACTTAATAGATCCCTAACTCATTAATAAAATATTTTTTCTCTCACATAAGGCTATCAATAGCGAGAGAAGATACATTAAGACACGCAAAAGAAACGCACAATCCCAATGAAAAAAAAATAGAAGATAGCAACAAATCATGGTTACATGTTATTTTAGTACTAAAAAATAAGGTATTTTTAACAAACAAAATCCATAGTAAAATTGGTGCTGGCAATTTAAGTCATTTGTAAAGTTTAACAATGGAAACAAAGCATGTCGATAATGATTTGATGGGTTTAATTAGTCTTTTTTGAGCGTTCAACAAAGTCCGGTCATCTAGGTAAACCCATAGGCAAAAGGTCACTCACGCCCCTCACTCGCAGACAATGCTAGTGAATCGTCCCTCATCAATTCTAGAGTAAACCCATCGCCCGAAGCTCATTGTGACAAACGACAGCTCACGCATGATATTTTGTCACGAACGAGACTCCAACAAGCAACCTCGCACTAAACAATGTGTTTATGTATAAAGGACATTGTAGATTGTTCTATGCCTAGGTGTGTGAAAGGTAGTATTTTGAACAGTGATTTTCGACCGCGCATTACCAGTGGGAATGGCGTTAACAGCGGAGCATCCGTGGACACCTCCATTGCACCAATCGCAACCCGCCATCTGGACCACCACTCGTGAACCCTCCCACTGGCAGAACCACCCGTGAGTTTTCTGGTTCCTTCTCTCTCCCTCCCTCTCTCTCTCTCTCTCTCTCTGTCTCCCTCCCTCTCTCTCCCTCTCCCTCTCCCTCTCCCTCTCACCCTCTCCCTTTCTCGCTCTCTCTCCTGCTACCCCCTCTCCCTCCCCATCTCTCTCTCCCCCTCTCCCTCTCTCCCCCTCTCTCTCTCTCTCTATGTCCATCCCTCTCTCCCCCTCTTTCTCTCCCTCACCCCCTCTCTCTCTCTCTACACATGTGGTAGCCCACGAAAACTCCCCATGAGATTACCATATATTTACTACTCATGACCTTGGCGACGATAAACCTACCTGTGAGAATAGTAAGGTACTAGTACTATTTATTGGTTGCACCCTGCCATCCCTAATAATACCTGAAGAAATCAATGTAGGAAAAAAACAATTTATCCTTTTCAGTTCAGAGAATAAGGAAAAGAATTTGCTCAATAATTTGACATCTCAATCATACGAAAACGTTTTTCTATAGTATATTCTATAAAAATCATTCTAGTAAGTGGTGATTATTAAGAAAAAGAACAAGAGGATATGATTTCTTTCAAAAATATAAATTTTTCAACATAAACACATCTAATATGAGGTGACAAAATAAATTATATTGGCTTATACGGTGTGGTGGTGTGGAAATAGGTCGTGGAGCCGTTCCATGCCAGCCCACCACCCCGTGGACCACGTGAAACAAGGAGTGGGGCAAATGTGGTGGAAATATCCACCGGCATGGGGCAAAAGTTGAGTCTGAGATGGACGGCTTTTATTCGTGGACGGTTAAGGTGTTTTTTTATTATCTTTGGGGGGGGGGGGTTATTTTTTAAATCTCACCAACCCCATAAAATATCCACACTATATAACCCAACCTTTTATTCATTTTTACATCATATATACCCCAAATCTTATCCACAATCTTATTCTATACCCTCACTAATAAACCGTCACCGAAATGGCCAACCCGTGAAACAAAAAAGAGGAGTTAGCCCTAACATTGGGGTGACTTAACATCCACGAAAACACTAGAGTATCCACTATGCTTTGCTCAATCCCTTTTTGGAGTAAGGTATTGGCGTAATTTCGGGTTGTAGTTGGTAGTCAAACAAACCGTCATAATGATGAAATTAATCACAAGTTTATGGACATCGAATCAAAATGCACGATCTTTGAGGAGATGTTCAAGTCCAACATGGAGGAATCCCCAACGAACCCCGAAGAAGTTGTGATACCCCGCATTTTCAGGTTAACACTTTTTACTGAACTCTAGTTAACTTACATATTCATACGTAGTTAAATACTTAACTAGGGTAGTTAAGAAGGCATAAAATATGTTAGATGATATTAACATATGTTATAAGTGGGAAAATCCTTGTTTTGTCACACACACGAATCCTGTATCCCGAACGTTGGTGATTTGTCTGGTAAATATAATAATAGGTACAATTGAATTATGATGAACGTGATGTTACATGTTTATGTGGAGTACATGCTTATGTGAATTACCGCTTCACTGAAAGTTAATATGTAAACCATGTAAATTACGTGCACCTTATGATCAATGTGTTATGAGATGATAAAAACAATGAGTTTTATGCAAGATAGGATGATTAATATTATTGGGTCCAGTATTGGGCTAAAATATGATTAATGGGTCCAATTAGTGGACTAAAAGGGCCCTAAAACATAATTGCTTGGGCAACAAGCCAAGCCCTCTTATAATTAGGAGACAAAAAAAACCCTAACCCTACCCTTGTGTTTGCACCGTGAACTACCCCCACCCCCTCTCTCTTGATTTTCAACAAACGACAATCCTATTCATCTCTTCAAGCTAGTTTGGGTGAAATCTCTAGGCTTGGAGGACTCTTGCGTGGAAAGGTATAATTTTTACATGTTTTATAATGATTTATAATGCTTGAAAAGTTTAAAAATCATAGGGTATACACATATATAAAAATCGCATACATGTGTTAGTGGGAGTTCTTGAATGTTCATGGTGATTTGATGATGATGATTGTTGTTAGTAATCATAATTAGGGTTTTTGCATGATAATATATGTGTTTGATCATGATAATATGGATTATGCATGTGTTAGAGATTTTTATGCATAACTAGGGTTTATGAATAACTTGGGATACAAGTTTCAGTTTCTGGCAGATTCAATAGGGTGTTTTGTAGGGTCTGTATTGTGATGTTAAATTGAATGTTTTGATGATTTCTTTGCATGATTGTATTATAACTGGTCTTATCTTTTCATAATGAGTAAAGTCGATTGATTTGGACGTCGTTTGAATAGTTTTTGGAATTTTATTTGATTAAAGGTCATATCAGATTTTCGGAGTTATAAATTGGGTCAACTTTAAACGGGTATAACTCGAGTTTTACAAAGAATTAAGTTATGAAATTTGGACAGTAGGTCAATATTGGAAAAACTTGGCTTTTTCCAAGTGGATTCACCTCGTTTGGGTGAATACACAATTTTTGGGAATTTTTCTACTAAACTGACCTGTTGTGTAAATTTTCTGGACATAGCTGTGTTGTACGAATTTTAATAATTTTTGTGTTTGGTTTTGAGACAAAACAAAAATATGGGTTATCAAATGAATCTCAATGAATATTCAGTAAAAATTTGGGAGTTTAATTCATTCGTTAAGTATTTTAAATAATTCGTTTCTCACAGCGCACAATCTGCCCTAAAAACGCAGATTTTGTAAGGGGTGTTTACATGACTATTTGGAGTCTTATATGGTATGAATTTGACATGAACTTGTATGAATACTTATATGAGATGTGTAAAAGGTATAAAACTAATAATAATCATTATGATCACCAACGGGATACGTAGGACTTACTTGTGCATGTAGAGTCACTAGGTATCACTACACGATTTGAACTTTAGAAGTTTTGAACAAACGAGTTGCATGATGTGTTGGTTATGCACGAATACTCACCTAGTGACACTTGTAATAGGGATTCGGTAGCTCGTTACTGTTTGAGGGATTTGGATCATTCACGTGCAACCTAAGGTGAGTTTCACTACTCTTTTCTCAAAAGCATGCGTCTCGGGTTTGAGACAACGTACTTAACTTTTCTAGTCCGGTTTGGGACTACTTACACATCCCGGGTTGGGATGCTATGAATCCTTGTGTGGGTCGGGTTTTTGACTCCTTGTGTGGGTCGGGTTTTGCTAGTTCGCAAACTGTGTCCTTGATGAACTAAACCAACTCTATCACTGTAAGTCCTTCACATACCGAATGAGTTGCCGGGTTATGGCAAGCGGGTTATTAGTTGATAGCGCTATTAGGTCTGACAAACCTCACACCGACTCGGAGGAGTGCGGGAGTGAACTATAACTTAACAGATTATCATTGTTGATAGGCAATGATGCAAGGCAAACAGCTCACATTTGTGACTACACGTACATTAGCAGTTCGGTATATCGGTATTAGTTATCATGAATGGGTTAGCTACCCTTGGCATGCGATGAACTAGTATTTACACGGTTTTTGGAACCAACTCAATTACTTACGCTTTTACTTGTTTACGTGGTTTTGGAAACCAGCGCATTTACATACTCATTTACTTTACTTTGTGAACTCACCAACTTTATGTTGACACACGCTAGCATGCTTTTGCAGGTAACTAGGTATGGAGCACGATTAGGACATGCATCATGTTGTGTCAGGGGATTATGAACACTTAAACCGCTTTTAATATTTAACTATTTATCTATGGTTTTGGGCGCGGTGTTTTGCGCAGGCTTTTATTTTAACTGTTTCGTTATTCACTTCCGCTATACTTAATCTGGTTTGTTAAAACTTTTAAACATTGGTTTTTCAATAACGAACTAAATGGTTTGGGCATTTAGAGTCGTTCATGTGACTTATGGCTATGGGATCCTGGTTTGTCATGCGCCTCGCGGTATAAACCCCGCAGTGAAAATTTGAGGGTGTGACAGAAGTCGCCATAGAGGTGAGTCAAATTGATTAATGTTTTGAGTACGATGAGGAGTTCGAGTACGTGTCGTATTGGCAAAGTTACGACCAAATTATATTTAAATTTTAGTTAATGTGTTTTTAATTTATGTGATGTTTTATTTTATTGCAATGTTCTTTTTAAATAGTTAGTTTATGTGTTAAAAAAAAAAAAAAAAAAAAAAAAAAAAAAAAAAAACCCTCAAGGTGACGTAAAGGCCACCTAGCTACCGTCCACGCCATCACCACCATCTATCTATACATATAATAAACCAAAGCCATTTTAATGACATGGCATTCAAAGAGAGTATTCTCTTCATTGAGTGTGTCATGTGTCATCCCATGTGGCAAGGGCTTTATTTTAGAAAAATAATAATTTAAAATTTAAAAACAAAATTAGATTTTTTATCTCTAATATTTTCTCCCATAACTTTTAAACGTTAATATCTTTTATATACGAGATTTTTTAAAGAAAAAAATTACACCAAATTAACGAGCATTTTATTATCTTTCCAACGGGTACCATAGTGCTATATAAAAAACGGAGAAAAAAACGACTATTTTTTGTGTGGTTTTGTTTGTACAGGAAAAAAACACAAAGTGTTCGGGTTATTCATTTATCTTTTATATACGAGATTTTTTAAAGAAAAAAATTACACCAAATTAACGAGCGTTTTATTATCTTTCCAACGAGTACCATAGTGCTATATAAAAAACGGAGAAAAAAAAACGACTATTTTTTGTAACCCGACAGGTATTGTGTCAGGTTTGGAATTAGTTTAAAAAAATTGTGGGTTTGGGTCGGGCCTGGGATTAGGTGATACCCGACCCATAACCTTTTTTTTATATTAGAATATGATAACTTATGGCAGAGATTTGTTTAAAATAATAATAATAATAATAATAATAATATTCATTAATCATATATTGGTAAGTCATTAATTATGTTGTCATATTAGATATTTTATTATGTCATATTAGATATTTCAACCCGGGACGCTCTCCAATGGGTAATTGCTATGTTTTCTTTTTCTACCATATTCTGAAATAGCTCAAATCTTATTGTATGAAGTTAAAGACCTTTGACTGAATGTATTGGTGCTAAACAATCTCTGTCCCCTTGAAGTGTTTGGATCTTAATATTCTGTTTTAGGTGTTGATGTTGTAAGGTGAAATTGATCTTTTGGTATATTTTTTTTAAAGTATCTAATGTAAATTGATAAATAGATGTCATTTTTATAGTTTAAATACTTCTAATTTTATTCACTTTACTTAGATTTCTCAACCCGGGACGCTCCCGGGGTATAAGCTAGTTAGAATTATAAACTATACTTTTATAATTGTATTTATGTATCATGTATTAGATTAATATTATGGGTCAATAGGCTGGAAAATGACACTTCTGTCCATATGACCAAAACGGTTAAATTCGGTTATCTTGGCGCCAAACATCATCCAAACAATAACCATTGTGTCTTTTCATTTGTATATATAGAACATATGTTCTTCATTTGTAATTACTTTTTGGTTGTAACCATTATATCTGATCAATAAAAGTCTTTTATTTCCTTGCACATATTCATATATATATGTTGCTTTAGATTCTTGATTCTTGTTCTTGATGTCCAACAACCACCCCGTACATAATTGGTTAGGGAGGGATTAGTGATTTGAATCCACGTATCGGTTCATGTCCCGTCAAAAACATGACCACACCCTATAGTCGTAGAGATTTCATTACGTATAATATAAAGTAACATATTTGATTGATTGTTCACTTGTTTCTGTTGAACATTCGAGTAACGGCCACATACGCATAAAGCTACTCATCAACAAGTACATTAATATTTTTTAAGATCGAATTTGTTTCCAAATATTTGATTAATCATAAATTTATGAAATGGTCAACTATTAATCATGCATAACTAAAAACATAAAGCATATCATTTACAAGGGAAGCTAGGGAATATGCATGAAGATCACGATCATCTCTACCATGTGTATAGGATCTTCATGCATCCAAGAAGATCTCACCTTCTATGGTCAAATATTATTTTTTTTCTCTCATCAATATATTTGCTTGCATTTAAGGTTTATACAATGTACTTGAGTTGGTGAGTCATTGCATTGCATTATCATATTGCTCTCTTTTGCCTCCATATGTTACCAAAACTATGAATATATATAAAAAAAAAAAATTATGTAAGAAATATAAAGATATTTGAGAACCAAATGAACTACTTTCAATCAATAATTTTTTTTTTTAATTTTTAATTAGAATGTTAGTGTTGTAATATGTATGTAAATCACGAGTTTCTATATAGGATCTACACACGCATAGTTTGCAAGCATTATATAAGCTACATATATTTTCTTTGTTTTTACAATACTAACTTTTTAATTACATAAAAAAGTTGATTGGTTCGACGAGCCGGTTTTAATGTCGTTGTAATAAATCAGATATCGCGTGAGCCGGTTTTTCATTTATTTTGAGTTCTCCAATGAACCCACCCATAAATATATGTGTTACTTGTTAGAAAAGGGTTAGAATAAAAAGTCAAAAAATCTTGGTAGAAATGAATCTAGGTAGGTAATCGATTTGTAGAAGGGTAAAATGCATATACCCACTTCAATTTTGTTAAAGTTCAAAAAAAACTTTTTTATGTATCATTACTTTTTGGAAAAAATAAAGAAAAATTAACCATAAAAACGAGTAATTTTTATCATTAATATAATTATAGTATTGTTATAAATAGTTTTATAAAATATGTGTTTTTGAACATGGTGTTTATACCTTGTGCCAATTTACATGATGTTTTACACATGGATGTTAATTTACAGATGGTGCTTCTGTTTCACACCTTGATGTCAATTTAGACATGATGTTTTATACTTGGGGGCCAATTTACACATGATGTTTACATCTTGTGTCAATTTATAGATTGTGTTTTATATTTGGGTGTGAATTTGTCCATAGTAATTTTTATCATTAATATAATTATCGTATTGTTATAAATAATTTATAAAATATGTGTTTTTGAACATGGTGTTTATACCTTGGTGGCTTGGTGCCAATTTACACATATGATGTTTTACACTTGGGCGCCAATTTACAAATGATGTTTACATCTTGTGTCAATTTGTAGATTGTGTTTTATATTTGGGTGTGAATTTGTCCAAGGTGTTTTATATATGTGTGTCAAATTAGACATTGTGTTTTACGCATGAATTAAATTCGATTGTACGGTGCAATATATTTAAAATAATAATCTATATCTATATACCTAATAAACAAAAGTCCATGAGGACACTTGGCAATCTCTCACACCCCTAGCAATTAATGAGAATCCTACATGGCACAATGTGGGAATTTATAAAATTTTCTTTTTTTTTTAAATCAAAAATCCCGAAATTAGTAACCTTCCTAATTTATCACAATTATTAACTTTCCTAATTGTATTACCTCCTCCCTTAATATCAGACCTCCACATCTCATTATTCCAAACCCTCTCTTTCACCCAAACACAACCAAACCAAGTCAAGTCTTCCCTTCACGATCTACTTCTTCGCCGGTGTTTATCATCTTTTGCAGGCACTTTGTGTTTATCATCAGAACCGCCACCTAACTGTGAGGCAGTTTTGGTATTATCATCGTGGTCGTCATCTCCGTCTCGGTCATTGTTATCTCTCATTTCAGTTACGTTGAGGAATAATCGGTATTTTTTTGTTCTGAATCGTTCATTTATATTAATTTTTTTGCTTACGATAAGAGAAATGAATTGTTGGAGTTTTGATGAAAATAATAATATTGTTGTTCACTGAATATGTGATTTAGTAATATTATGAAAGAGAAGAGAAGAGAAGAGAAGAGAAGATGAATAATTCTAGGTTTTGTTATTGTAGATCTTATTATTAATTTGTATAAAATTCGGTTTAGTGTTGTTGGCCAAGTTTTGAGAATAAGGGAGATTTTCACGGGAATGAACGAACCCATTATTATTCATTCATAATTAACAGATGTAATATTCATGCTTTGTTTTTGTCAACCAAAACAGAGATCATCCTTCAAGCATCAGGTAAGATTAATCACAAGTAAAACGGGCCCTACAACAAGTTGAATTTTCTTCACAATAGATACTTTAAACAATTATTAAGATGTTGAACTTCTAATCGGATTCTTATTCAAATTGCATTCACACCATATTATCAAGGAGTTTTTATATCACATTGCTAAGGCTCATTTTTAAGGTCTCATGTCATTTTTTCATTATATTCGTATATACTATACCATATGTGGCAATTGATAGATTTGAAAAATGGATGTGTAATAATTCTTCTCTTATACTCTTCCTTTACAATTATTAACTTTCCTAATTTATCACAATTATTAACTTTCCTAATTTTAAAATAATTCTTCTCTTATACTTTTCCTTTACAAAGCTTGGATTTGTCTTCTATGGTTATTGGCAGGGATCTCCACAACAATAAGTTCTATTGTCGATTAAGGTATGTTGTCTCTGTTTTGACTGATTTCAATTATTTATATACTTGATTTTGTATTGATGTTCTTGGTTTTATTGATTGTTCTTGGTTTTTTCTTTATTATTGTTCAGTCATGTTAATTGTTTTGATTTTGTAGTGATGTTTTAGGGTTTATATTTTAGCTTTCGATTTAGGGGTTTTTAGGGTTCGACTGATAAGATTAAGTTTTGATTGATTGTTCTTTATTTTTTGATGGATTATTATTAAGACTGATTAGGGTTAATGAGTGATTAGTGTTCGACTGATAAGACTGATGTTTATGTGTTAGGTTTCGAATTAGGGTTAATGTTTTAGGTTTCGGTTTAGGGTTAAATTGATGTTTAAAAAAACCTATGAATGGATTTTTATGATTTAGCCACATGACAGTTTGTGAGAATTAATAAAATTTTCTATTATTTTAAATCAATAATCATTCAATTACTTTTGGTCAAAATCATTTACTAATATTATTATTAACTTTCCTAAAACCTTGCTCAATCATAATTTATAAGAATTTTAGTTTTTTTTTAAATAAAAAATCATTAATTACTTTGGTCAAAATCGGTCAATAATATTAAATACGTATTTAAAAATAAAATTTTCTTTTTTTTAAATCAAAAAACCCGAAATTATTAACTTTCCTAATTTATCACAATTATTAACTTTCCTAATTTTAAAATAATTAGATAAGAATTTTAGTTTTTTTTTTAAATCAAAAATCATTAATTACTTTGGTCAAAATCGGTCAATAATATTAAATACGTATTTAAAAATAAAAATCAATAAAATGCTTCATCTTCTCTTTAAGATTTGATTTATTAAGACTGATTAGTTGTTTAAGTGTTAGATTTCGAATTATGTTTAATGTTTAAGGTTACGATTTATGGTTAAATTGATATTTTAAGAAAGCTACGAATGGATTATTATGCTTTTAGGTTTCAATTTAGGTGTTTATGATTTTGGTAGCGATTTAGGGATTTTTTTTTTGTTCAATTGATGTTTAGGAACTAAGATAGTAAACATAGTTGATAAGGGTTTCTTTTTAAAAAAAAAAAAAACTGTTTTTAAAACAATAATGTTATTTTTTTAGTAAATGGTTTGACCTTTCTTAAAAATTCATTGTAATCTCTTATTAATAACAGTTTTTGTAATTATGCAAATAATTTAATTTTTAACAACCAACCGTGATATTTAATATTATTGATAAACATTAATTCTTATTTTCGGTTACTAAATGGTTTGACTTTTTTAAAAATCATATTAATTTCTTATTAATGTCAATGTTTGTAATTATGGAAATAATTTATGTTGTAGACAACCACCTGTGATTTTTTAAAAAAAAAATTCCTTTTGAAAACAATAATTGTTTTTTTCGGTTAGTATATGGTTTGACTTTTTTTTTTTAAATTCATATTAATTTCTTATTAATGCCATTTTTTTTAATTATGGAATAATATTTTATGTTTTACAAACCATACTTGACAAACAATCAAAAGTAAATTTTTGGTAAATTGAAATCATGCAATTTTAGCAAATAAAGAATCAAGGTTTGACTTTGTTTTTTAAAATTCAAACACAATCTTTGAATGCAAAACAGATTCAGTTTTTTTTACTTCTAACGATTTCTGAGTTTTTATTAACTGAAATATTTTAATTTTTTTTCAACAGAAAAAATAACAATTACTAAACCCAATCAAACAAATTTAACAAACAATTAAAATAAATTTGGTAGATTGCCATCTTTAAATTTTAGAAACAAACATTCAAATTTTAAAAATAAACAATCAACCTGTTTTTTGGTAAATTTAAAACATTGAAAGATTGAAATTAACCATTCAATAATTTTTTTTAAACATTAATTTGTAGTTTTTTGGTTTATAAATTTAACATTTTAGTTAATTATTTTATTTTTTGATACTTTTAGCAATGTTTGACTTCTTTAACCACCTTAATTGTTTGACACGGTTTGACTTTTTTTAGTCAATAGATACTAACAAACAATAAATTATATTTAAAAAATATACCTATACAACTTAAAAATCTACGGATTGTATATGTTTAACTTTATTTTAGGTATATTGAAATCTTTACATTTTATACCTATACATTTTAAAAATCGT
This sequence comes from Ambrosia trifida, assembly GCA_028751855.1. Taxonomy (NCBI): domain Eukaryota; kingdom Viridiplantae; phylum Streptophyta; class Magnoliopsida; order Asterales; family Asteraceae; genus Ambrosia; species Ambrosia trifida. The sequence goes on along the minus strand of CM054125.1, from coordinate 129,270,135 downwards.
CTATAATTTAAATAAAAAAAATTCGAATTTTTAATTATAGCAACATTTTAATATGAAATAATTATAGCAACATTTTAAGCTAAATTAATTTTGATTTTCATTTTATATTACTTGTGTTTTTTCATTTAACTTATGTTTTTTTTTAAGGTAATCACAAAGGAACACTGTTATCTAATATATCTAATGGTAAACGAATTTCATATATTTTACATCTTTATTTATATGCTAATGGTATTATGCAAGTAATTTATTTTTCTTCACAGTTCTCTCGAATGAAGAAAAAATTAAGAATGCGGTCGAGTGTCGCAAATTTAGAAAATTACAACTAGATGCCAAGAGATGCAAGGTCAATAATCCTACAAATAATGGAATACAAAATGTACCACCAAGTGGAGTATTTAACTGCGACTCCATTGAATCTTCACACCGTTTCAATGTGTCTAAAGATGTGGTGTATAAAGAAATATTTAGTGATATTTGAATACAATGTGTATTGGTTTCTTTTAAATCTTCATAAAATATTTCTGCTAGATTTTTTTTATATGTTTTACCCCTCAAAATAATCGTACGTTGTTGAACTGCGTGTCAACGCGGGCAAATATCTAGTAACATAATAAAATAAAGTTATTAACGTTTAAAAAAGTGAGAGAATTAAATTAAAAGTCAATAATATTGGTGATTTCTGTTTATGTTGAACATTTTCTTAATATAACCTCACTCATGCTATATTTTACTTGATTCTTTTTTCTTTTCGGTAAAACTTAAATTATGATAATAATAATAATAATAATAATAATAATAATAATAATTAAGTTAATTTGATTATAAGTAAAAAAAATTGTTCAATACATCAATTTTATATTTGCTTATATAACTATAAAAATATAAAGTAGCCCCTTACGGCCGTGCGCATATAATGTGTATATGTGTGGCTCTCGGGGGGCAAAAGTAAAGTTGCACTAATTTTAACGTTATTTTACTAATTTCGTGAAAATAACGTTAAAGAATGACGGACGGTTAATCATGCATCATGTGGTGGCGTTGATAGCTAAAAGACAGGGGGTACATGCACCAATCGGGTTTGTCCTGATTGCTAATTGTTATGTGCCTTATGTCCAAGGCTTGATACAAAGCCACAAGCCGGGGGTCTCACTAGAAGCAGTCTCTCTATTCTCACGAGTTAGAGGTAAGGCTGTCTACATCTTACCATTCTCAGACCCTACTTTAGCTTTTGCTATTGGTGGGATTAACTGAGTATGACGATGATGACGATGATGAACTATAAAAATATAAAGGTACAATGAATTTAGAATTAGATCATAATTGCATCAATCTATTTCGTGACTTTCGTCTTAAAAATATATTAAAAAATGATAACCAAACTGCCAAAGCAAAATTCGAATTGGGTGTTCTTTTGTTTTCTATTAATATTCTTTTAAAGCTTGTTTTTGTGTTTTTGTAGTTTTGAATCTTTGTTGTTTTTTAAAAAACTTCGAATAATTGTATATTATGATCATGTAATGTTCATTGTCCTTTGCATTAATTCCAAAACACTAACACAAAAAATTGAAAAAACAAGTTTTAGTTGGAATATATATAATGATCTCATTTTTTTAATGAAATTGGCAATTTGCAATGATGCCAATAATATTACAAATCTAATCAAGCAAATAAGTGAACTAGAGCAGAAACGTTTCAATAACTGGTGTTTTGTAGGGTCTTTAAAAAATGGTTCGTACCATAACGGTCCCGAAACCGCCTGAAAACACCTTACCATTCGTTTTGTTGGTTTTAAGATATGAATACTTTCATTTTTGGTCCTCTCCAGACCGGATTGAAATTAGTTTTTTTTTTATTTTTTTGAAAAGAGACTTTCATTAAACCACCAAAACCGACCACTATCACCAAGGCGGAGATAGAAGCCGAAAGCCAGAACAACCAATACAATAGATCACATTACATCAAAAGAACACCATCTAGCCCAATCCACATTCCCCTTTTTAAATCTATGCTTATACCAAAGAAACCCCACAGTTTTAATATCCGCCACCAAATCCGTCACATTAGGCGCCTTGCTATTAAACACGGAGTTATTTATGCACACATGCAGGTATATTTTCGTAGTCATGTTCTTGTGTAATTGACTCAGTAGAGCGAAGAGCGAGAAAACAACGTCTATGCCACATGTTGACATAGGATAGAAGTTTGTTAAAACCATCCTCTTTTAGTGAGACTAATTCCGATTTCCGATGACTGCTTAGTAGATCTGCAAATGAACTGAACTTTCAGCGAATAGTTCATTGATACGTGTGTATCTCAGGATAGGATCTATCAATCCGGATAACCACACCCATGATTTCCATGATGCCATGTTTTTATATTTATTAGTTATAGTGTTTTCTAATTTTCTGCATTAGTGGGTTTAGTGTTAGTAACTTCCTTTTCTTGTTTGTAAGGTTATAAAAATAGCTCTAGTGTATGTTTATGTTATGAATGAAAATTAAAAGAAAGCTTTGTGTTTTGATCTCTATTCTTTGTCTTGATTTCTTGGAAGTTTTGTAGGTTTTTCTTTGTAAAACCTATCAATTGGTGTTTTCATTAAGTCTTAGCATCCATGGCTTTGGAAGAACTCAATGACTCCCCTATTCTATCTCGATTCACCGGTTCGAATCCGGCCCGTTGGCTTTGTGAGTTTGAGCGGTTCTTTTCCTCATATGCAATTTATGAGGAAGACCGGTTTGCTTATGTAGTCGAGTACTTCGATGACGAATCTTTTTCTTGGTTCAATTCGTGGTATCGAGGGCCCAAACACTTCACTTGGAAGTCTTTCACCATCGCAATGCTACGTCGTTTCCATTCCACAACCGCGCCACAACCCGCTCATAATCCCGCATCTCCATCAACAATGAAAAATGTATCAGTACCAAACCCGCCATCAAAAGCCGCCCTGAAACTGTTTACACAACTTTTGGCTTCGTGTCCACCTGATGAACGCCACCCTAAACATACATTTACCACACCACCACTTACACCTAGTTCAACCACAAATTTGTCAAAGGTTCATGTGGTTGAAAGAGACGTCAATGGTGAACTGTTAGACACCACTTTCATAACCATTTCCCAAGATTTGATACCCCCTTTCATACAACATCATCCTACACATCTGACTAACAACCGAATTCCCAAAAATAATATCCTCTTACCATACTTACCACAACCACCACAACCGTCTCCTTTCCCCAACCTATTTATATCGGACGATGTTATCATAATGAAGTTGTTTGCGGGAATCACTCGACCAGCGGAGATTTTCTACACTAAACAAAACGGTTGTTCTAAGGGCATGTTTGGATAAACTTATTTAAGTCAAAAAGGACTTTTACTTAAAATGACTTATTAACTTATGACTTTTTAAAAAGGAGTTTTTAGAAAAGTGTTTGGATTAGCTTATGTGGTGGGGAAAAACAATAAGTTGATAAGTTATTTTGTAGAAAAGTGTTTGGTTTAACTTATTTAGGTAAAATGACTAAAAGGGTATAAGGAGGGAAGGTATAAGGATATAAGAAGGGCATGTAGGTAAATAACCATCAATAAGTTATAAGGAGGTTCAAAAAGTCACCCATCCCTTACTTTTCCAAAACAACTTATAGGCAAACAAAAAGTTAAAACAAAAAGTCATTTTCCTTTTGCCAAACACTTTTTTTAACTTATTTACTTTTTGAAAAAGTTATAAGTTATAAGGAGGTGGAAATAAGGAGAGCCAAACATGCTCTAATGAACCGTTTCATTTCAAATATTACATAAAGCGACACGAGTGGAGACCACCATGGCTACATGTGAAGACCACCCCAAATGTGGTTGTCCGACTCGAATGGCGCCCACCTTGGCGTTTTACACCGATCGATCCGGCTGCTACCGGACAATTCGGGAGATCACCATGGCGCTACGTTGAAACCATCCCTAACATCGTTGTGCGACTTGAATGGCGACCACCGTCACGGTTGGTTGCGACTAAACCGAACGCTTTTGGGAGAGTCGAATGGCGACCCCCATGGAAGTTCATACCGTCCTTGAGGACAAGGAAGTTTTCGAGGGCGCGGGTATTGATACGTGTCCATCTCAGGATAGGATCTATCAATACGGATAACCACACCCATGATTTCCATGATGCCATGTTTTTATATTTAATAGTTATAGTGTTTTCTAATTTTCTGCATTAGTGGGTTTAGTGTTAGTAACTTCCTTTTCTTGTTTGTAAGGTTATAAAAATAGCTTTAGTGTATGTTTATGTTATGAATGAAAATTAAAAGAAAGCTCTGTGTTTTGATCTCTATTCTTTGTCTTGATTTCTTGAAAGTTTTGTAGGTTTTTCTTTGCAAAACCTATCAATTTAACCGTTCGGCGGAAAATTTATTTGTGTTCGTTCGTTTAATAAATGAATGAACACGAACAAAATAATTCATTCGTTTAGTTAGACGAACAAAAATGAACACAGGTCGCGTTCGTTCGTTTATGTTCGTGAACTTTTGGTAACGTGTTCGTTTGTGTTCGATACTTTAATGGAGTTTTTAATTTTTATAATTTTATTTTATATTAATTAATTTTTATATATTTTACCCAAATAAATAAATAAATAAATATTTTAAGGGAGGTAAACATATGGCTATATGAGATCAATAAACCCCACTTTTAGTATAATCATTAAATAAATAATTAATAAAGACTTCAAGTTTAAATAAATAACTAAGAGAGAATCGTATGGTTGGTCCCTGTGCTTTCCAGAAATTAAAATCTAGATCCTAGTGGTTCACTAATTACAATGTTTGTGCTTAGGTTTAACAAAGGTGCACTCGTGTGTGATCCTCATGACTAACGACTGTTATCTTTTCTGGTTAAGTCCACCCACGTGCTTCCCATGTGGGGGTACGTGGGGGTATTATAGTCTTTTTGCCTTCAATTATACAAATTATAATATCCACCCCACCCCACCATTCCACCATCTTCAGGTTTAACCTAATCCCCACCTCACTCCTGTTTGTGATTGTAGAGCTTGCACCCCCACCATCGATCTGTATCACTACCATCGCCTTAGATTGAGGTCAATCGAAAAAACGAATGAAGCCTCCACGGAACACAACCGTCGCCCGCGCCCCCACCATCAATCTGCATCACCATCACCACCATCACTACCATTGCCCTCATCCCTATCATTGATCTGCATCCCCACCTCTTATTGCTCAAAAACCCTCAATCACATCTAACTCGTGTCAATTTGTTCATACTTGGGTTCACCATACGCTACAACTTGTTTGTACCAATTAACAACGTTGACCAATTAATCAACATTGGGTCCTCTTTCTGAATACTCCTTGTACCGTTGTTCTGTTGATATTGTTTTGCTAAGCGCCAGATGCAGAGTGAGGAGAACTAAAATACTATAAGTGAAAGATGAAGTGCAGAAGCAATCTTCTGTTTCTTGAAGCTTGGCTATAAATGCTTCTCAATCTTAAAATGTAATAAACCCGTGCAACTTATCATGAATGGGGTTTTAGTAGTTGTTGTGATGAGTTTTGGAGGCTGCTGTGGTGGTTAATAGTTGTGACGTTGCTGTTGTGGGACAAGATGATGGTGGGTGGGTTTGGGGAAACACTGGTGGGTGGTGACGTTTGAAAGATGGTGGTGGTTTGGGATATGGTAGTTGGCACAGATGGTGGTGGCAACTAGTGGTGATGATAGAAAGGTGTTGGTGGTTTAGGGAGGAGGTGAGGAAGAAGAAATGGGTGGGATGGGTTTGTTTTTTTTTTTTTTTTTTTTTTTTTTTGAATTTTTTTTTTTTTTTGTATAATTGAAGGCATAAAGACTATAATACCCTCACGTGGGAAGCACGTGGGTGGACTTAACTAGAAAAGATAACAGTCGTTAGTCATGGGGATCACACGAGTGCACTTTTGTTAAACCTAAGTATTAACATTGTAATTAGTAAACCACTAGAATCAAGATTGCAATTTCTGGAAAGCACATGGACCAACCATGCGATTCTCTCAATAACTAATGAAGACTTCAAGTTTAAGATGAGAGCTTAGTTTTTTTTATACACTACTTGATTATATTTACCAATATTATGTTAAGTACTAAGTATGTTTACATAATTAGATTATATTTTGGGTGACTCTAGTTATTTTCATAATATATGTGAATTCGATCTTATTCGAAAGTTATATATTTCCGTTTGTATTTGTTCACATTCATGAACACTTGTTTGTGTTCATTAACGTTTGTTTACGTTCGTGTGCGTTCATGAACTAGATTAACAAACAAACACAAATGGATACGAACACGAGTGTTTTCTTAACAAACGAACACTAACAAAAAAAATCTCGTTCGATAAGTGTTCGTGAACACATAAACATTAACAAACGAACACGAACAAGGCCTTGTTCGTGTTCGTTTCGTTCGTTTACAACCCTACTTCTTAGAAGTTGTTCTTTAGTGAAGGGATAAGAGTACACATATTTGTTTTATTACCATACCAAATAATTGTTAATCAATAAAAAATAAACCAGTGGGCGCATCATCAAGACTCAAGAAAGTCCACCAACCCATCAAGCGGAATTTGCTTGGCAACCCCCACCCCTTTTCATATGATTAACACACTCCTACATAAGAAAAGTAGAGAGATGATGTGACTAATTTTATAGGGGAGGGGGATAGAGTATACATCCATTAAAGAGTTTGAACCATCGGAATTACTATCAGCCCTTACAAAAATGTGATTTCTTATGATTGATTGATTATTGTAACTATTGTTTCCACAAATATTAAAAAACTTAATGCATGGTGCAATAAAACACGTTAAGACCACCTGCAACGGTTGCCTTGGATCCAGGATGGATGGCATGGCACTCCAAGGACGGCCATAGAGTGGCCATGTCCGTGGGACGTTTTAGGATCTTGTGCATGGCTATGGACCTACGGTGGTGTTTTTATTTATATATTTTTGGTCAATGGCGTAAAAGTTGGCAATTATGTAGAAATTGCAAGGACCTTAGTTGGATAGAAACATTGCCTGAGAAAAATACGTAAGGATGTTTGTATGTGTAATTGCTAAAATGTCAAACAATTAGCCAGCCGTTAATTATAAATGTATCGTAATTATATCAATAACCAAGAATCACATTTAGAGATACCATAATTCACAACATCGTAGACATGAATCATATGCAAATGATATCCAAACCTTTTCCACGCCTTAATTGGAATACACATCACACCCACCATGGCACCATCAAACTACGGACACATCACACCCATAGTCCCACACTAGTACGCCTCATAGTGATGGTCAATCCAATAATTATTAAACTCGTACCCAGATTACAAATGTGTTAAAAGAGTTGTTTACTTTAAACGGGTTTTAACCACTACTCGGCTTGGAGTTACGAGGGTCATAAGATCCTGACGAAAACGTCTCAACTGATCGGACACTTGGACAAACAAAGACAGTTTGCCTAACTTCATTCGCTGAAACCCCCGCTTTTAACATAGAAGGAATCCTCTCAATTTTCATGATTCGATTTAGAACTTTTTTTTTTTAAATACAAACTTTTAATTAAAAACCAACAAAAATCACAAGTGAGTGGCGGGTTAACGGGCAACAAGTTGTGCCGCTACCCCTACAACATTTATTGAAACTAATGTAATAATACTTCACTAAGAGGGTGTTTGGGATTGCTTTTTGAAAACTGATTATGCGTTTTGCTGCGGTAGGGGTGGAGCTGCTTTTAGATTATTGCGTTTTGTTAGCCTGAAAATTCATTTCAAAACTCAACCCCAAACACTAAAATCTGATTATTTGCGTTTTCAAAACCTAATAATCTAAAAATCCATTTCAAAACTCAACCCCAAACACCCTCTAAGAAATGTTACAAGTATATCAAATATTGTGTGTATTTATATTTCTATATGCAATTATTGTCATTCTCTGATGAAGTAAAACAGAAAAGAAAGCAAGGGCATATAATATTTTCCCATCAATTCAAGGCATAAGAGAAATGTTGTAACATGAACAACAACCAACATAATATCCAAGTTTAGGACACATTACTTTCATGTAAAATGAGATGTCAGATACTACCTCTAGTCAAATGCATAAGGGTCATCTGCATACGGGTTCAACGACCCTTCTGTGAAAAGATCGCCTATATTAGGATGATTTTGTTGACTCGATCCCTTCATTCGCTGTTCAATGTACGCGCGTTAAACAAGTGCAAGACAGTAACTATTACAACACGCAGAAGACTGTGACTTATAATTACCTTGATAGCGTCCCTTGGAGTATTGGCTTTTGGTGTTTGCCTCTTGTTCTTTTTTGAGTCCTTCCAGAAGGTTACAACAAAATGTCAATACAGATTAACAATAAGCATAGGTGTGAGAGCACTTGCTTCAGACAGGTGTAAGATCATACCTGAAACATGATTGTACTTTTTGTCTTTCGTCGCTTGATTGTTGTACCATGGGAAGTTTCAACTTCGTATTCACGGTGAGTTACCTGCCATTGCCATGATAGTGGCCCAGAAAGTGGTAATTAAGTTAGAGCCCTTGAGCTTCATTTTAGTAAATAAGCGTGTATGCAGGCGTGCGTGTGTGTGTATGTATATGCATATATGCAAGTGTATGAAGATGTGGATATAAGATACCTTTTTACTATGCTTAGGGATGTTGATAACGTTTCCTGGTTTACCCTTGTCTGCTTTCTTCATCATGCTGGTTACGGGTGATTGTGTTGCCTTTATGTAAGGCAAATCCTACATAGAACAGAAAGATAACTGAGATTATATAGATATGCTGTAAATAGTTGATCTCATTTCGTGTATCAAGTAAGAAATACAGGCCTTTCTTGAGGTCACTTCCTGCTCTTCTTGGGGCTGATCACTCATTACTTTCCACTGCAACTGTAGCAAAGCCTTCTGTCTCTCCTCCTGTGATATTAAACCATCTAGATTACAATTTACACCAGGCAATTATGACTCGTTCATCAAGAAATGGGTTAACTGGGTAAAAAGTAATTGCTTATGGGTTCATTTGGGTGTACACAAACTATACAACGGGTCACTATTATAAAACTTGCCAACATAAAAAAGGTCAAAATGGTTTAGCACCACCGGCACCGACCACCAATTTATCGCCACCACCGCTACCCAAACCAAATTGATACTTTTTTTAAAACAGCCATGTATGACTCAAACTCGTCTCACCCATTTACCCAGCCCAACACTGTTTTGTGAGGCTTTAAATGGATGTAGATAAATAGTAGTGGATACTAATCCCTGGAAAATCATAAAGCTGATAACTATACATACCCTATCCTTTTGGATATTCAGCTCCTCTTCAAGATGCCTACACTCCTCTTCATGTTGAGATCTCAATTCCTTTAACTCAGCTTCATATTGATTCTTGAGTAACTTTGTTTTCTAGATAAGATGTGAAGTTAGCAATTTATAAGTGCAAGTATGCATTCATCATGAATCAGTCTTCAACACCATGGATAATGATTTACATACCTCTTTAAGTTCATTTTCAGCCCGAAGTTGCATCTTTTTAACCTCTTCAACATGTTTAGATTTTAAATCCGCTTCTTTCTTATCGTTCTCCTGCCGGATGCTGTTAACCTGCAAATGAGCACAACAAAGGTTCGATTACTATTAATGTGCTTTAAATTTTAAATCCAATAAACTAGTAATAATTACCATCCAAATTACATACCAAAGCAGTGTGTTCTCCCTTTATCTGCATCAGTTTCTGCTTTAATTCCTCTTTGCATTCTGAAAGCTTTTGGTCACATTTCTTTTCCATATCTACAATTGCCTTTTCAGCCTGAGAGAAAAGTTTATTCAAGTACAATTTGAACACCATATAATTCAGTGAACAGAAGATATTAAACATCTAACCTTTTCCTTCTCAAGATTTATGCATTCCTGTTTTTCTGCTTCATACCTCCTCCGAATATCATTTATAGCCTGATATAGTTCAGTACTTCAGTGTCAGTTTCCCACATCATCTCAAAGCTTTGTACAAACACAAAGACGTGACAATAAACCTTACTTGATCATTCTTTTGAGAGATTTCCTTCAAATGCTTTGACAATTCTAATTGTTTACTTCTTAACATCTCATCATATTGCTTCTTAGCTTCTGTCAACTTAGCTTCGGCTTCAGTGAACAACTTCTGAGCCTCTGCCTTTTGATCTTCCAGGAGTTTCTCTCTTTCATTTAATTCCAAAACAACCTGTTCCTTCTCCTGTAGTAAGTTATTAAGCTCATTAAGTTGTTTCTCCAGTGAGTCGACATGCTGCTCATGCTGCAGAATCTCCTTTTTCAGAGTATCTGTTTCCTCTTTCGTTCTAAGTATCTCCGATTCAAGATTCCTGATATTCTCTTTATTCTCAGTTTCAGCCTCCGAATGCTTTAACTGATAGTCTTGCTGCATGTTTAACAGCAAATACCGATTAAGCATATTACACAATAGCATGCTGACAAGTTATCTACCAATCAGATATGTGTGAAGTGTGCACCATTTGCATCTCTGTCAATTTAGAAGATTCAGATAAAGAACGGATTTTATCCTCCAAAGTCATAATCAGGTTACTCATTTCAGCCTTCTTTGAATGAAGTGTTTCTGCTTCAGACTCTAGCCTCTGAACTTTCTCTTCTGCTAAGTGGCATTCTTCTGCATGCTGGCCTATGGTGAATTTTAGATCATTCTGGAGGTCAGTGATCTTATTCTTCAACTCTTGATTGACCAACTGCAATGCATCATTTCCTGATGTGGCAGTCAAAAGTTGACCATGAAGCAAATCAAAACGCTGTTGTGCCTTTTGTGCTGCAAGCTTCTTTTCCTCTTGTACTAACTCGAAGCAAGAAGAATGTAGAGCATCAACTTCAATAACCTTCTCCCAAAAGGCTAGACTCTGTTTATCCAAATCTGTAAGCTTAACAGTAAGCATCTTCACAAAAGTTTCTAGATTCTGGTTCTCCTCCATCGCTTTGTCTAAATGTTCGGTATACTTCTTGTTACTGGCTATAAGATCAGTATTCTCTTTCTCCTGTTTGTCACATACTTCTTGCATGTTGTTTAGTTTAGCTTCCTTTGATACTAGCCCAATTTGCAACTCACTCAATTTGGAGTTCAAATCCTCTATGGTTGAGTCATAAGATGATTTACGCTCTTCAAAGTTCTTGATTAGATTATCTGCAAAATATAAATAAATTGAGACGAAAATAATTAGAAATCGTAGTTGTGTATCACACCAACACATAGGGAAATAAACATTAAAATATCTTTAGCTTTATCAATACCTTTTTCATTAATGAGACTGATAACCTTGTCATGTTCATCTCGAAATTGTTTCTCTACATTATCCTTGTCAATGCTAAGTTCCTTCAACTCTTTGTCACCTGCAAGTGTTAATTCACACATTCAACGACATAAACTGAATTCTGCAAAATGAAGCCTTAATTGGATTCACAATATAATGGGCATTATAACAAGGAATATAAAACTTACGAGTCCTAACGGTTTCTTCTGATGATTCCAGCCTCAGAGCGAGAGACTTCATCTGTCCATTCAGATTGTCTAAAGCTACTGAAGTTTCAGACAGCTTGTTTTCGAAAAAGATTTTGTCTTTCTCAGCTGTAGAAGCAGCACCATGATAATTACATCCATGATTATCTCATAATTTAGGATTCAATGATCGACAATAAACCTCTTACCATTCTGAACCTGATCAGCTAAAGTTTGTAGCGTTTCAGTAAGCTGGTCACATATGGCCTTTGTGGAGGAGAACTTTGACTCTAGTCCTCTCCAAAGTTTCTCATCTTCTCTGTGCTTCACTTGAAGCTTTGCATTTTCATTATAAGCATGCTGCAACTTCTCTTCCAACACATGAATATGGTCCGATAATTTCTTAATCTTGGAATTCTGTATCCATTTCAGTTTTTTTAAGAGTCAGTTTCACAAAGATCACAACGAATACACATATATAACACACATACACACATGCTCCAAGACTTTCATGGAAGCCTTTATTTACAAACAGCTTTTGCACAGTAAGGGTGAAGTAATTGTGCCCAAAAAGGATGTTGTTTCTGGTCTAGGAAGAAACAAGGGTAGCAATATCCAACTAGTTCCTGTGTATCATATTCCACTAATCAAGTTGCAGTATTTTATCCGATGTTTTTCTGTTCTAGCTCCTGAATGCTCATATCTTCTCCATTCTAATCTACCTTTTGATTTAATAAAATGCTATTTGTTAATCAATTTCTCAGCAAACACACACATAAATGCATATACACACCACAACAACGACAAATTACCCGGTAAACACCACTCATAGCCAAACTAATGGTAAGGGCTTGATAGGGTGAGATGTAGCCAAGCCTTACCTCTATCCCAAGGGATAAAGAGGTTGCTTCCAATAAGACCCCTAGCTCCAAAGTCATATAAAAACATACATAGGCACATAGCTACTACAAAAACATAGTGTTATAATTATATTCCTAGTAAGCTACCAATCAGGCAATTGGTGAAAACGTAAAATAGGGACGGATAACACATCATAAAAAACACACATACAAGCAATAACATGCAAAGTCCACCAAAACAGACTTTCCTCCTAAAAGTCCTTAACCTTAAGCCTACGTCTACACAAACTCCTACCGTCAACCATTTTCTAAAGAGCTAGTTTAACACTAAACCATACATATACACACACTATTTGTTTTCTACAATGACCTTCCATCCAATTGGACTCTAATTATGAGCCAGAGAGTCATCTATACTACATTACTACAAATGCACAATAACTTCGATACAGTTATCCGATACGAAAGCTTCCGTTTCCTTCTACATTGTTCCATATAACATAAGCAATATTACTCATAAAATAACATCATACTATAAGTAAACAACATTATTAATATGTTCAATTGTTGATCATACCGCTAGATCTAGATCTGTTTTGGAGGAAGCTTGCTCTTTAACCAATTTCTCTACACAAAACAACACAAGTTACGTAAACAAACAAGACGTTATGATTAAAAACATTATCCAAGTCAATAAGCTCAAAGTTTTTGTTAAAAAACAAAAAACCTGCAGCGAGCTTCAAATTAGCGAAACTTCCTGACGAATTCGAGTTCGAAGGTTGTCGAGAAGAGATATTGAAGGTTTTCGCAGCTCCGGGACTAGACGAAGCCGATCCTAACGAGTATTTGAACCGATCGAAGCTCTTTAAGCTGGATAATCCTGCTAGCTTGCTCATGTTTGGATTCAGGTTATCTACATTAACAGAAAAATGCAGGTGTTGTGATGATCAACAGGTCTAGATGTTCTACATATGAAGGTGTAAACGATGAGTAGATGAATCGCATGAAACCCTAGAAATATTGTGTTGGAGAAGAATTTGTGTGTAAATGATTAAGGCGCGAAGTAATTTAATTGACGTTGGTATTTATACTTGACCGAAGGCGGTTATTGGGGTAACGGGTAAAGATCCGGTGTTTGACTCGTTACTGTATAGCCTGCAGGATATTGAAAGTCAATGCAATCGGTTGCATTACATAAATATACGGGAAAATCACCAAAATAGCCCTTTGACTGTTTGAATTACGAGAATAACCTCCGGAGACGTCTCTTTGAAGACGGTTCACGTTTCCCAAGTCGTGACGTATCTCCCAAGACGCCTTGGTTCCTAACCAATAAAACAACGACACGTATCTGGAGACGTCTTTTCCAGGCTTTTGAAAACGTCTCCAGTGACTTCTACGGAGGCGTGTTTTTTTTAACAAATCATGAAAAAACCATGAAAAATAAAATAAAGGTAGACATAAACTATAAAATAATTATTTCAAAAGATAGACATAAACTAGTTATTCAATTAATAAAAGATAAAATAAATACATAAACATTACAAAGTTAATAAAAATAAAATAAACATAGGCTACGCGTTAAGACGGTCCCTCATCATTTGCCAAGCAGACACGTGTTTGAATTCTTTGCCTTGCTTGGATTTATACTCTTTTTTGGTATATCTGATGGCCACGTCTTCCGGCATATCTAAAGGTACCGCTCGAAGTGTTCAATAGTGGTACCCGTTGAAGAGTTGACACTTGGTGTTCAAGTCATTCCACTTACGGTTTAATGAATCGATGGTTCGGTCAGAGCCTCCTACCAACCGATTGTATTCGTTTAGAATTCGGTGCCACTTGTTTGTCAGGTGTGGGCTTTCTTCAACAAGTTGCCAGGCTGATACTAGGGCGATTCTTGTTCCTCCGTCCAACGACTTGGTGTCATTTTCTTGTGTAAGAAGGAAACGTTTTAGGGTGGTGGTAGAGGAGGAGTCGGACGGAGAATGGTATATATAGGGAGGAGACGTCTCGGGAATCACGGGGACGTGGAAAACTGAAACGTCAAACAAGACACCAGAGACGTTTCGGGACTCACGAGACGACACCGGAGACGTCTTAGGACTCATGAGACGGCACAATGACGTCTCCGGAGACGTCATTTGGAGACGTGTCGTTGTTTTATTGGTTCGGAACCAAGGCGTCTCGGGAGACGCCTCAGACGGCTTGGGAAACGTGAACCGTCTCTCCAAAGAGACGGGAGGGGGCTATTCTCGTAATTCAAATGGTCAACGGGCTATTTTGGTGATTGTACCATTACCGACGTCGGAGACAAGTTTGAAATCAGACCCGTCACTTCAGCACGGCACATCATTACAGATCTCTACCTTAAAAAACTAGTGTTTTCCTTTAACGCTAAACCAATCCAGATCTCCACATCACACTCCAATTTATGTAAAAAAAATATTTAAAAAAATGTGTGTGCGGTCCCCACTCCACACCCCTTAGATCCGAAATGAGTTCGCTTGAGCGGACCAGACCACTCCTCACCTCATCCTCCAACGCGTGCAGTTGTCTGGATTTAGAGTCTGGAATTTCGGCTCGGTACGAAATGGGTGCGATGGAGATGCCCAAAGGTAACATAGTAAAAAAGTAACAAAACTATCCCTAATTAACTGTTTGATAATTACAACATAAAGATAAATTTAAATGAGATTACTTTTTTTTCAACGTGTGTCGTAGCCTAGTAGAAAACATGATAATGTGAAAATAAGGAGAATTAGCCGTTAAAAAAATGAGATTACTTTTCTAGATCAATTATTATAATTTATGTCAATAATACAACTTTTTTGTTTTTAAATAGTTACTAAACATACAAAAGTTTGTCAGGTTAACTTACACATGAACATCACATCAAAGTCAATCAAGTTGGAGTTGGAATGTGAAAGTGGTACTAATTGCCATCAACAGGGATGGTTTCTTATTACTTGTCAGCATGAACCCTTTAATACTCGCTAAGGGTCTTGTTAATCAGCTGCGCCACGTTGATTACTTGGTCTACCGACTTATTATGTTCATCCAAATGTTGATGAAAACTGTTAAAGACTTGCCTCCAAAAAGGATACGTGTCAACCATTAAACAATCAGTAGCGTTCAACCAAGCCGTTGTCTAAGGCTATGTCTTCATCTTTGGTCCAACCTCTTGCCATTTGAGAGTAAAAGTTTAGTTTTTGTCAGAAAGATTTGAGAAGGGTGTGCTTAAAAGTGTCAAGGGTTGTGTGTGTATGTATATAATTTTTATTAGCGGTCTGAAGACCGTTCGTATGGTTGTGAAATGTTTATTTTACCCATGCTAAAAGACAACATTTAAAAATTAATTAGGTGGGGCTCTTAAATCTAAGGACCGTCATAGTTATAAAAATGTATGACCGCCAAAAGCATATATGTAAGTATTAAACCATGAGAAGCAAAGATGCAATATCTACAGAGTATATGGACCAACCGTGTAATTAAGTCGTAAAAGAATGATACTAAAAGACTAATTTGTCGTGAACATAACAATGATGTAGGTAGTTACTGAAAGGCCGAAGGCACACTCAATGCACAAGGCTAGTTGGTCTGTCGACTAGGTGCAAAGTGTAAAAAAAACATCGCGCGCTCAAGCCCAAAGGAAATAGAGAATGCGACCCCAAATACATACCTTTCCATTACAGGTTCAGCAACCAAGGCCTGTATGTATGCATTGCCCTAAATATATGCATATTCTTTTCATGTAAAGTAAAAAAACGTTATCATTTCTTATTTTCTTACATATGCATACAAGGTTTAGAGTATGTTTCAAGTTGGATTGAATTCGACGGAAAGAACCCGAGTGGTTAACATGAGCATCAGTTTTGAAAAGTATATCAATCAAAGACCATATGACTCATTTCTGCAGCCGTAACAAAACAACAAAACAACAAAACAACAAAACAATCACTTGTTATTAAGATGTCGTCTACATGAAAATAAAGATCCTACAGGCAATTGAAACATGGGACCGATCTTTATTGGCTCACACATCAAAAATCAAGAAAACTCAGATAAATACTTGTCTAGATATGCACACACAATGAATTTGTGGTCTTCAACTGCTAAAAGAAGCCGAAATTAAACTTTCGTAGGCCATGTGGCTTGAGCCGACATTATTATTCCCACGATCACACCAAACAGCCCCAATGCACTACCGAAGATTTCAATTACAAGAATTTTCACAAAGAGTGAGGAGTTTTGGGCATCAGATAGGGCGCAGCTACTCCCAATAATCCCCACACATAACCTGTCAAAGAAAAGGTTAAACAGACATAAACAGAACTATTAATCAATTACCAAAAAATAATAAAATAATAAAACCTTATTTGAGACTTACCCGCATACAAGATTTGCAAAACCGACTATGATTCCAGATGCAAAAATTGCATATCCTGCTCTAAGTGACTCGGGTGCATATATTTGTGAAGATGGAACGCTTTCCAATTTTGTTTGTAGAATAATGGCAACGATAACACCATATATAGCAACAGCTTCACAGAATATGACACTGTCATCCATGCATGTTTGAGTTAATTCATAATCCCAAGGGAGGGTTCATTTAAATAAGTTGTGGATTTAATATAAGTTTGAGTAACTTAATATATAATTTGATGGTTAAGGAATAAAACAGAAGACAATAAATGCAAATGAATCATCAAACTTTCAGAAGCTTATGGTTTGAAATTATTGTATTACAGTATTATAAATTTAGAATTCAGAAGTTGGTATAGATGTTAACAGAAAAATATGCATGCAGCCAACCCAAATCAATAGGGAGAAAGGAGTGAGATCTTTCTGTTTAACAATACATGCAACACTTCCAGCTAGTTAAGGATGTCAACTATTTGCTAGAGTTCCTATTTGTAATAGTATGAAGCTGAGATACAAAGCTTCCATAATCCATACAGATAGGTCAATTTTGGTTACGTACTTATGTTATATCTCTAAGGACTCAAATCTTAATTAAAAGATTTAAGATTTAACTACACTGAATGGGTTAAGCGTGTCAAACTAAGCAGATGTAACACAAAATGTGTTCAGAAGCATAGTGGGGGTCAAAGGGCTAGTAGGCTAGTGGTATCAAGGTGTATGGAAAAGATGCCCCTCTCCATGAGCAGGGGCGGATCTATAGTAATAGCAGGGGGTGCGGACGTTGTGTCTCAACTTCGCGCGCGTAGTGGAAAATTAGTGGAAAATTTGGTTTTTTTATACGAAATTTGAAAAAAATTGCTACTAAAATGAAAAAAAAATGAAAAACGTTACCACTGAAAAATGTTTCTAGATCCGCCACTGTCCATGAGGTAAGAGGATTCAAGTCCCATAGTGGACAAAGGTGTAGATATAATCTAGGATTAGAAGGATATACGATTATTATTGCAATAATAAAGTTTAATAATCATATTCAGCATATTGAAAACAAAATGAATAGAACATTATGAGTGCGTTGAGCTGCCAACCCCTTGTAAATTACCCTTTTTGACCCGTTATCCAACCATCCCCCCCCCCCCCCCCCCTTTCTTCTAGTGAGATTTCTATCTTATGTGAATGATCACAGTTATTCAGTGATCTGATGCAACTAGTTCCACCGGAACTGAACTTTTACATTCAAGTGTACTTTTTAGTTTTTAGTGATGCAAATAGTTTAACCTGTTATGGCATGCAGAGAGAACACTGTTTTTTTTTTTTTTTTTTTTGGATAAACACTTTAAGCTAAATATCCAAACTATTCTATTCCAAGAAGCAACGCAGATTTGTTAGCATGATTTATGGTAACAAAAACTCAAGAGACTGCCTCTTACCACAAATGAGTGGTTTGAGATTAAGATTATCCAGTAAAGAAATGTGAACAGGATATATAATCCAAACTCCATAATGCTGCTTATTTTTCAAACAAAGAAGCGTCAATTTGTTACCTATCCATTATAACGATATGAAAAAGGTCTATAACAAAGGCTTCTCCCTAAATATTATTACCTCTCAATTAAAATAGGCAAAGTACAACTACTTGCACTACTTTCAAGTTTCAAGTGATATTATAAAAGATGTAACATTTGAAAAGAAAAGGCAAACAACGGCAGCATCAAGTTCTTTACCACAATTATCAAGATGCAAAATCAATAGCAAGGTAAAAGAACAAAGGTGACCTATAAGTACACGGACACATTTAAGTATTTAACAACTCCTTCGGTAATTTCCATTCATGCATACATTATGTTCATTTACATCCTCCCATTTCAGCCCTAGCAACCTTTGCCTCTCTAAGTAACCATTCGGTGAAAGCATCCTCTACTAGCCAGTGCTTTATAAAACCATGTTGAGGATGACTAGACAACCTCAAACGGTGCGGAGAGATATTGTGAAACTTAATAATCATAACCTATTCAGACTCGAAGGTGCTTGGTAGTTCATGATTTTGGAAAATATCATTAAGGCTAAGATTTTATAGCATAAACTACATCAAAAAACATATAGACAGGGTGATAAGATTGCTTTCTTGTTAGGTACATTGGATCGCAAATCACAACCAAACAATCACGCGCACAAGAAATTACAAAGGCCCTACATTTAAACCTTAATTTAGGCAACCTGCTAATCAACCGATTTGGAGTATTAGAGCCGGCCGCCCCTGGGCCAAAGCCTCCACAAATCCCAACATTTCTATGGTGACATAACGCGGTCTCCTACTCTCCTCACGACTCATGCTATGGCCTATGGGATGACTACAATATTGTCAAGCATCATTTACATACAACATACACAATGATACAGCTAACAGGAATACAGGATTATCAAAGAACAGCCAGTCATTGATCTTGGACCCTTCCTATCCTATTCCTAGCCAGCTTCTTGATCTGGTTGTCTCTATTTCTAACCACATATAAACCTAAATTACTAAGACTAGGTGTTCTGGTATGGCGCCACATCACCATGCTAGTTAAAAGGGGTCCGTTAAGGACGGGTTGGTGTGGGGACCACCTAAAATCAGCCAATCACATTTTTTTTTTATTCAGTTTCTAGTTAAACGACAACGTGATAGCTAAAGGGTGAGTTAGTTAAAGACGTGGCAGTGGATGTGGATCAAGCAAGCACGCTGCTTGATCTTATTATATCAAAGTTTAAATAAAGAAAAACATAGGGCATAAACGTATGAGATACCTAATAAGATTTTTGGATGTAATACGGGGTGCTTTGATAGCAGCACCGATCAAACTACTTCCTGTTATATAAATCCCCCTGATATATTATAAACAAACAAACATATAATGAATAATGATAATAATAATAATAATAATATTTATATGATTGAGTAATTGGTAAAGGGAGTTGTTGAATTAGAGGATAACCAGGCGGCGCCTAAGACGGAGACGCCGATAGCGACGGCGATACCGATGGCGGAGAAGGTGTAAGGGGAGATCTTTACAAGTGCTCTCGCCCATGACCCTGTTGCCACTCCAGTAACAATAGCGCCTGACATTATTGATCTACGCTTTTGTTGATTGTTTGTGTTAGGGATTAATAATAATAATAATAATAATAATAATAATAATAATAATAATAATAATAATAATAATAATAATAATAATAATGGAGAGAGGGAGGTTTACGAGACAAGATCCAGATGTTGAGAGAGAGAGAGGATCACGTCGTTGATATAGAACCACACCACTCCGATTGAAATCGGGTTATAATAACAAAAATTAACGATACTTAGGGGCTGTTTGGTAGCCTCTTAATCAGCCTCTTAATCATTCAGGTCTGAATCATTCAGCATTCAGACTGTTTGTTTCAGCATCTAAATGAAATGATTAAGTGCTGAACTATTAAGCAAATAAGGGATGCTGAATGATTCAACTCTTAACCATTCAGAGCCTCTTAACCATTCAGGCCATCTTAATAATTCAGCACTTAGGGGCTGTTTGGTAGCCTCTTAATGAGGCTCTTAACCATTCAGCGCTGAATGATTCAGCATTCAGCGCGTTTGTTTCAGCTTCTGAATAGAATGGTTAAGTCTGAATCATTAAGATTTGAGATGTTGCTGAACCATTAAGCACTGAACTATTAAGCACTGAACTGGGCTGAACCTTAATGAGGCTCTCCTACCAATGGTGGGACAAGAAAACTAACCATTAAGAGGTCCAACTTAATGATTCAGCGCTTAACCATTCAGACATCTTAACCATTCAGACCTCTTAATGATTCAGCACTTAATCAACCAAACAGCCCCTTAATCAACCAAACAGCCCCTTATTCTTTTATTTTACTTAGTTAAGGATAACTATTCTTTTTATGGTCGGCTTCTTGTGAAAAAAATAAAATTCACTGGGTGTCATGGGATAGAGTCACTTGTGAAAAATCTAAAGGGGGTTTGGGCATTAGCCGTCTTAAAGATGTTAATAACGCGATGCTCTCGAAATGGGCTTGGCGTTTCCGTACGGAGGATGGGTCTTTGTGGAGGTCTATTATCCTTGCTTGTCATAATAATAGAAGTCGATGGTCAGGTTTGCCGTGTATCTCAGGAAATCCAGGAGTGTGGACAGGGATTGTTAAAAGCTGCGAAAAGTTTAGGTGTGGGGACAAGTTTTTTCTCGAGCTGCTGAAAGGCTCTTTGGGCGATGGAAAAAGCATTCGATTTTAGGAAGATCCTTGGTTACTAGACGACCCTTTGCTGTCCATTTTTCCGCTGCTGTATCAATCGGCTCCCTCCAGACGAAAAGTTATTCGTGATTGCATTGCTAACGGAATGTGGTCGCCGGTGGATTTTGCTGCTCAGATGTCCGCAGATCAGGTTGCTGAATGGGTCCAGTTGTCGACACTGCTGGAACAGTTTTCTCTATCTCCTGGGCCGGACTCTTGGGTTTGGGCCGGTTCGCCTTCGTACTCGGTCGCTGCTGTTAAACAGAGGGTGAATTCTACTAGAAACTGTGATCTTTTCTATCAGCTCAAATGGGTCGGGTGGGTGCCGTTGAAATGTCATATTCTTGCGTGGAGAGCGGAGATGGATAGGATTCCGACCGTTGAGGCTTTAAGTAAAAGGAATGTGATTCTTCCAGATGCGAATTGCAAATTCTGTAACGTGTGTTTAGAATCGGCAGAGCACCTTTTCGTTTCTTGTGAGTTTTCGTTTCGGGTGTTGTCTAGCGTTTGGCATTGGTGTGGTTTGAATGTTGTTGGCGTCTACAACATAAGGGATATTCTAGACCTTTATAAACAAGCTCCCAAAGGTAAGTGTGGCAAAAAGATTATTCACGGCATTAATTTGGTTTCGCTTTGGTTGATTTGGAAAGCAAGGAATGACAAAATCTTCAAGGGGTTGGAGTCGAAGGCCCCGAGTGTCGTTGGTAGTATTAAGTCATTGTCGTTTTTTTGGTTAAAGTATAGGTCTCAATTCAAGGACCTCGTTTGGGAGGATTGGTGTAAAAACCCGTTGTACATGGTGTAATTTTTTAGGGGTGTCGTCCTTGCTTTGAGGACGTTCCCCGGTTTTGTTTAATGAAAGTTAACGTTCAAAAAAAAAAAAAAAACTATTCTTTTAATTAAAAATAATTAATAAGTGGTAGTAAATGGTTATAAGTGGAGTAGAGAGAAAATTTACTGTTCATCGGTAAATTTGGAGGGGATACTGCTCACCCTATATAATTTTTTAATATTTTTTAAAGTGGTTGTGACTTGTGAGTATAGGAGAGAGAGAAAAGATAATGATAAAAGTATAAAAGAGAAAGAAATGAAATGATTTTTAGTGTAATATGTGGTTGTGAGTGATTGTGAATGAATGGAGATGAAGAAAATTTGAAGAAGCTATTGTGAATGCTCTAATATGACAGATCAGCTTTACATATGAAATAGACTAATGCGTTTCACATTTACATGCAGAAAAGTTTCGGATAGCACCTAACCCAAAATAATTAAGAATGTATAACTCTAATGTTAACATTTAACCTAAAATAGTGTATAACTCCATTGTTAATAATTAACCTTAAAGAATTTATAATTTTAATGTTAACATCTAACCTAAAACTATGTATTATACAACGCATTCTGATCATAAGCCATAAAGATTCAAATTTTCTAATTAAACATTGTAATTAAATCAATCGGTTTAAAGCTTGGTAAAAGAACATACTTTGTAATCTTTTTCATTTGTTTTGAATTAGTGAACTCTGCATCATCTCTGAAGAAGCTGTAATGTTTTTGTAATCTTTTTCATTTGTTTTGAATTGGATTTTTGTTGTTGATAACTGTGTGCTGGCTTAATCTGGTTTGAATTGAGTGTTGATGTTTGGAGAGAGAGGGAGAGAAGCTGAAAGGGGGTCTATTTTATTTTTATATATAAGTGAAATTACCAGACTACCCTCATATGCAAGTTAACTGAAATTTTTAACTGGGTTAGTGCATTAGGACAGTGGGTGTAACATTTTAAATCGAATCTCAGCAACTGAAACGCGAAAGGACAACCACTGAAAAACGAGGTAAACATAAAGGACGAGTTCTGTAATTTTTCCTTTTTTTTTATAAATTACATGTTTTTTATACATTCTAACTTAATATACAAACAGTTCTAGTGACTCCTGTATTAGAACCGTGGGTTTAGAACTGACCCGGTCTAACCAGAAATTGATATTTCATATAAGAGGGTGTTTGAGATTGCGTTTTGAATCTGATTTTTAGATTATTGCGTTTTGAAAACGCAGATAATCAGTTTTTAGTGTTTGGAATTGCATTTTGAAAACGCAGATAATCAGTTTTTTAGGCTACCAAAACGCAATAATCTATAAGCAGCTCCACCCCTGCTTTTCCAAAACGCATAACTTTTTTTTTTTTTGAACGACCAACTAAAGTATTGTCGGGTACTCCGTACGCGGCCCCCATTGGTTAAAGGTAGCGTACAAGACGTATCTTGTGGCGGCCCAATCCGCACGCACGGAGCCCTCTAGCCCACCCGTCTCCTGTTCCAGGAAAACCCGGCCCGCATACCCGCCCGAAGGCACGACGGTAGCGAACCGGTAAAACCTGGAGGGATCAGGAGTCGAACCCATGACCACAAAGATCAAGTGTCTCTCTCTCACTTTCCAATAATCTGTTTTGAATGATCAATCCCAAACACCCCCTAAATAGAGAACCGGAAACGAACATATATTTTAAAAAAGTTCGGTCCAACGTTCTCACGGGTCGGGTCTAAGGTTTTCACAATACAACCTATCGACCCATTTAAAACCGACAAATCCCTCTTTCTTCAAGTTTCAACAACCACCACCACAACAGCAATCATCTTCTTCTTCTACAATACAATACAATACAATCACAATCAATATGGGTGCAGGTCGTGCAGTTTCTATATCATTAGATGGTGTGCGAGATAAGAACCTAATGCAATTGAAGAAACTCAACTCTGTTCTCTTCCCCGTTCGTTACAACGATAAGTATTACGCCGATGTTCTTGCCTCCGGTGAATTCACTAAGCTAGGTATTATTATTATTATTATTATTATTATTATTATTATTATTCATTAAAGTTAACGTTTTTCTTGATAGGTTTTTTATTTTATAGCTTATATTGCAAAATTTTGAGGTTATATTCAGAAAAAAAGACAGAAAGTTATTATTATTATTATTATTATTATTATTATTATTCTTATTATTATTTGTAAATTGAAAATTGTATTGGGTTATTTGTGTTGCTTGTTATAATGTTTAATGTGGTTGTAACTTGTGCTTTAGTATTCTCATCTAGGTTATCTTATGAATGGATTATTTGTTCTTGATTGAATTGTTTTATCATCTGTGGAACATTTGTTATAATAGTTTGTTTAGGTTTTGTGGATTCGGGTTGATGTGGGTAGTGGTTTTAAACTTTAATACAATGCTATTGTGTTTTGTTTAGTCTTGCGGGTTCGGGTTGATGTGGGTAGGGATTTAATACAATGCTATGGTGTTTTGTTTAGTTCATAGTTATTGAAGGAAAAAAATTTAAAAATGCAATTTCTAGGGCTTTTAGACAAGTTTTAGGCTAGTTTAGTTTGTTTTAGGTCTACTCCGGGCATATTTATTAAAAACCCTTGCTTCGTGCGCCTAGGCGCATTTTCCATGGGAGTCCCTTTAATTGCGCTTCTGGTTCCTAGGCCCTCGCTTCAGCTCTCCAAACACATTAAATACAGATTTGTCATATTTTTATTATTATTTAATGCGGAGTTATTGATCTCCTCTGCAATATAAGCTTCCACACTACTGATTTAAGCAACTTTCATCCAAAATTCTGATTCAGTTAGAATTCTTAGAACTTTAAAACTTTCAAGTTTTGAATCTTCATTATTTTAAAACTTTTGGTATTAATTAGATGATGTTAACTGTTATATAATAGGTTTCTGTATTTTTTTTTTTTGAAGAATATTATTACTCTATTAAGCGCGCTTTTTTCTCGGGCCCTCACTTTTTTTTTTTAAATTTTGGTATTAATTAGATGATGTTAACTGTTATATAATAGGTTTCTGTATTTTTTTTGAAGAATATTATTACTCTATTAAGAGCGCTTTTTTCTCGGGCCCTCACTTTTTTTTTTTGCGTCTTGCGCCTAGCTCCTTTGATAACTATGCTTGTTTAGGGTTGCTATAATTGTTTCAGACCCGTTCCGGAATTTCATTGGAAATTGACCTGAGAAATGAGAATTGTGCTTGAGGATCTGAAAGTGGGGCTTTTTAAGCGAAGCGAGAAGGCTGCGCTAGCCTGAAACATGGGACTAGGTGGTGAGCCTTGACAACATAGGTTTATGTCTTGCCAATTCGGGTTGATGTGGGCAGTGGCTTAATAGAATGCTATGGTGTTTTTTTAGGCCTTGTCGATTCTGGTGGTTGATGTGGGTAGTGATTTAATACAATGCTATGGTAATTTGTGCATGTCTTTCCGATTCGGGTTGATGTGGGTAGTGGCTCAATACAATGCTATGGTGTTTTGTTTAGGTCTTGTCGGTTTGGTTTGATGTGGGAAGTGGCTTGATACAATGCTATGGTGTTTAGTTTAGATCTTGCCGATTCGGGTCGATGTAAGTAGTTGTTCAATACAATGCTATTCCGGTTTGGATTTACATGGATAGTTGTTTAATGCAACGCCAACAGTATGGTATTGTTTAGGTCTTGCCGGTTCGGGCTGACATGGGCAGTTGTTCAGTGCAATGCTATGGTATTTGTTTAGGTCTTGCCGATTATGTTGATGCGGGTAGTGGCTTAATAGTTAATACTATGCTCTGGTGTTACTGTTTAGGTCTTGTCGATTTGGGTTGATGTGTGTAGTGTGCTAGTGGCTTGATACAATGCGGCTGGTTTTTTTAACTTATTTGTTGTCACGTGTCTACACTGTCTACATTTTTAAAGAGAAAATCAAGTAAACATTTTTTTTTCTTGGGTGTGTGATACCCATGCTAGAAACAAATCACTCATTTAGCCATGACTTTGACTCTGCATCACACTCTTTCCCGTAAAAAATTACTTAAACTTGTATGTTACACGGAAAATATTTATGTTTATGTTGTTATTTGTGTGTATGCTGTTATTTGTGACTTCGTGTATAGTTAGTCGTTACGCGACTAGATTCGGGTATTCCATTGTGAAACTAAATAGACATGGTCACATGGCCATAGAGTTATGCTTTTGTGATTACCTCATTTATAATTGTTAGGTTTGTTTTTGTCCTTCATGTTGTATGTGTAGCTGATTTCCAAAGTTTGATTTAATGACAAGATCCAAATTCGAAAGTATCTATGCTGGAAATAAACAAACCATCCTAGCAATGATGCCCGGGTTTGTTTTAGTGATACATGAATAAAAATCTAAAAGATAAAAATCTTAAAATCTCTTATATTACGAAAAGAATAATGCTTTAGACAGCTTAATATCATTGGAAAAGGAAATACAGTTGGTAAGAAAATGTTAAAAGTGGGTTCTTTAAGTCATCACTCATTAGGCAATCATGGATCCTCATAGTTTCCAAGGCACATGCGTGCTTCTGTTTCGCCTAATGATTAATAGGCTCCTTTTGTTTTTTTGTTCTACTTTTTCAGCATATTACAGTGATATTTGTGTTGGCTCAATTGCATGCCGACTTGAGAAGAAAGAAGGTGGAGCTGTTCGTGTATACATAATGACGTTGGGTGTTTTGGCACCTTATCGTGGCATAGGCATTGGTGAGTATTCTAAATCTTTAGTTTGACCTCAAAAGTTAAAAGGGTACCTCGGATCTTTGAAGTACTTAAATATCACAGATCGAGAACCTTTTCTGCATCATCAAAGATTTTTTCTAGACTCGAAATGTTATGATGACAACCGGTCATGTTTTGGTTAGCTTGAAAAATGGGTTAGTCTCCATCTTAGATAGCGACTTTAGTGTCTTGATTTTACGAACTCACCAAATCAAACGACTTCAGCTAATAACAAAACACCTCTGATTTGGCCTTTTTGAAATTAGACACTAAAGTTGACATCTTTTTACTAAGTTAACCAAATAATGAGCCGGTTCGGTTGTAATTATCACATTTCAAACAACCTATTTCTAAAAAAAGAATTCCATCATCAATATGTATATTTTTATGACCCTAAAGATGCAGTTGTTGATATTTATGGCAGGTACGACGCTGTTAAACCATGTTCTTGATCTATGCGGCAAGCAGGGCATTGGTGAGATTTACTTGCATGTGCAGACAAACAATGATGCCATCAACTTTTACAAGAAATTCGGTTTTGAAATCACCGAAACAATCCAGAATTACTACACAAACATTACCCCACCGGACTGCTATGTTGTTACAAAATACATTGGCCAACCTGAACTCAAGAAGTAAATGAATTTCACAAGTAGGATCAAGAACTGGAGATGGAAATTGAGATTTTGCGAATTGGACACCGATTCTTGTTACAAGATTTTGTGGATGTTAATCCCTAATATCCAGTTTACTTTGTTTTTGAAGCCCATTTGCTCTTCATCTTGTTTGTTGAGACTAATATATTATCATCTGTAAGAATGGTATCTGTTCAAAGCTATGAATTTAAAGCGCAGTTCTCTTACTTAATTGGGTGTTTGTATGTGTTTCTTAAGTTGTTAGGACGAACGTGTTAACACATTAAAATGCGTCTACACCGATGATTATAGAAGTTATAAACCTGGGTCTTGAATGCTAATCACAGATGATCACATGTGCATAAAAGCATAATAAGAAATTCATAACAAAGAAAGAATACAACTTTAAGGTTGATGCTTGATACACAGCCGCACCCTGGAATCTGGATAGATCGAGTGTAAATCAATTGCGTCGCCGTTTTATAAAAGAAGATTTCAACGATAAACAAACTTAAACGTATGCTTTGAAAATCAATATATAAAAGTACAGATGGTTTAATAATTTGAATCAAAGTGACAGTTTTGGAAACTATTTAGAAACTAACAAACCTTCTTCCCTACCTTGATGAAAGTTTCCTTTGCATTTTGAGCTTAAGCCTTTTGTCTACAGGTGACACTTTTGCAAAGAACTTTTGCATAGTCTCAGGCCTGATAAGAAGGCGAAAAATCAGGTTTTGAGTTGCCGCAACTATTTTTTTTACGGCATAAATTAAAAGTTATTTGTAAAAGTCCGGGAGAGAACAGTCAATCCATGGCTCAACTGTGGACAAAGAGATGAGCTCAATACCGTACCAGTACTGAAAATACCAATCACGAAAATCGCCAAAAATGTACATTGATGCCACTTTTGCAGTTGGCTATAGAATGTGCCACTACGTACCTGGACACACGGCCCACAATGCCAGAGATGGCGAGCCGGACTGAGAAGCTGTGTGGTTGCAGGCCAGGTTGGGACAGTGGTATTTCATGATTTAAATTAACCTTGATGATGGCTTTATGTATGTATTATACTGGTAGGTTTTACTTTCAACCTTATTTGATTTGCGACTCGATGGGGGTCTAGAGGTTCTAGCATTGTTTCCATGGGAATATAAATTCATGACAATTTCAAACAGGCATAATATAATCAAATATACATGGATCTATGTAGGCCTTAAATAGTTATTTGTATACATGACAACATATATGTACACTAATTATGTATGATTTTTACAGGTAGTGAAAGTTGAAGAAGTTATTCACAAATGTACCACCAACCTATCTCATAGTTGTTTCTTCAGTATGCCACCCCCGCCGGAAAAGCTATCTCCGTCGTGAAGAAGAGATTCTGTAAGCCAATAACCATCCCAAAATCCACCAACCCTCTGCGAAACCATCAACAAATTTATATAATCTTCAAAACAAAACTATTATTCTTAAACATGTGCACCATTGTAGCAAAAAAAAAAAAAAAAAAAAAAAAAGAGCGTGCGTACTTGAACCATGGTAAACTGAAATGTTTCTTCTTCCTCAGGCCGAGCTCCTCGTATCCAAACCCGTTGCTTGTAACGATTCTACATTACAGTAAACAAAAGCATATGTATAACAGACTATGAACTTCTGCTAGATTAACATATTGCTAAAAATATTAAAAAAATCAACCTCCTCGACATTTAAAGTGCTTAAGATCTTTCTCTCCTTGTGATTCAGTAAAACTCGGTATGATGAATGATGGAAAATTCGTCTAAATCGTTCAAACTGCATGCATAACAAAATGATTTAACCCGTGATTGTATTTGGTTGGTGCTTTAAATTGCAGGTTAGTAAATGACCTGTCCCAAATCAAACGAAGGCCCGAAATATAGAGACCTTTCAAAAGGATCAAATCCAGCAAACTGAAGGTCAAGATAAAGGTCAAGTTAACTACCCATGGCTAGATAAACTGATAACTGACAAAGAAGAATTAGATTTCTATACCCTATACATGACTTCGACCCCATAATCTGGACGTGGTTGGTCATTAACCA
Source organism: Ambrosia trifida (assembly GCA_028751855.1). NCBI lineage: Eukaryota > Viridiplantae > Streptophyta > Magnoliopsida > Asterales > Asteraceae > Ambrosia > Ambrosia trifida. Next base: position 129,240,779 of record CM054125.1, on the reverse strand, counting down.
TCAATGCATCAAGCTGGTACTGTACACATTCTTCTGCATTAAACTACACACAAATACGTAAAGGAGATTAAAAATAGTGTAATAAACAATAGTTGAATTCGGTAAACAGCGTGTTAATTAGAATATTACACTTAATCTTGGGCCGAACGGTCTCTTCCTGCGAGATTCCAGCCTACAAGATTATATCATCACCACCAATAAGCAAAAAAAGGTTGTAAATTATAATAAAGCATATGGTATTGGAAAATGAACTGCTAGAGATCTGATATAAGTTCTGGTGTAGACTGATCTAAACATGTTAGCCCGGTTATGAAATGAATTTAGTCAAAAATACAAAGCAATAAGGTATAAGATATAGAACATGCATATGTTTACAAAATGCGTATTAAATTTCATATGCTTATATTAATTGCCTACTGTATCAGTCTAGTCCCATTTCCAATTGTAGGTGAATAAGCTCCATAAATCTATCTTTAGATTGTTGCTTGCTTTGTGAACCAAGAACAATTTATTTTTGTTTTCTTTTTTTATTTAAGATTTTTATATTTCAGTCCTTACTATTTTAGTTTGCTGTCTTGATTCCTACCTCTAGTGCAATAAATTTAGTCACTTAGTCTTGGATGGAAAGCTTGACCAATAATGGGGTCTTCAAATTACATTATCCACTAGTCATGATGAAGGTAATAAACCAATCCTCCCACCATCCCAAAAGAAAGCTTCAATTCACACTTTAAAAGGAACTATTTTTGGTTAACTGTGATAATGAGTAAATGGAAACCTCGCGGGAATCCACCAATACCCTATTATAGTATAAACCAATGGGATTGGGTAAGCTGGCAGGTGGCTTCCAACAAGTTATCATTCTACTAATCGCATTGACTAAGAAAACAGATCTTTATGCAACTTTTAGGCGCACACTTGAATTTTGTCTTTACATAAACCATAGGCTTCTCTTTTCAGGACAAGTCATGGACTTTTTCTGATAACCACGGGTTAATTTAATTTATTTGGATCCCCACATTGTTTTAGTTCCCATATATTATTTTACAATTCATCTTATTTTTACTTAGTTTCAGTTACTTTTATTCCTAGGATGTAGTAATGGGGTACCCATGTTTTAGTTTTCCTATATGTAATCCGTATGTTTGATGGAATGGGGCAGTGTGTTTTGAGTTTGAGATTTTTCTCTCTTTGGTTAATTTTCTCAACAGATTTTGAGATGAGTTAATTGCTTTCCATGCTAGTTCAAACCCGGCACGTTTGAATGGTGTTCTTGGAGCCAGTGGCGAAGCTTGACCCGAAGGTTCGGGGGGTCAGAAGTCACTAGTTTCGAGGGGTCGAAAACCAGTTTCGGGGGGTCGAAACCCTATATTTCCAAAATTTTCTATACGAATACTATATAATCGGAACTTCTGCGCGAAAATTCGGGGGGTTCGGCCGCCCCCCTCCCGCCCCAACTAAGCATCGCCCCTGCTTGGAGCCTAGATTAGAGTCAAGTGGTGTATATGTATCTTGATTATCATTTAATTTGCCCTAATGGCTTCGTAATTGGTGTTTCTGTATCACAAGGCACCATTAGATCCATCCGTTTTGTTTTGATTTCAAATTATCTATCAGTTGTGTATTTTATTTCTTATCATTCTCTGACCACTGTAAAGACTAATTATGTTTTAATATATAGTAGAAATCATGCCAAAACAACCAATTACAAACAAGTGGCAAGTAAACGGGCAACAAGTTGTGCCACAGTTCACTGTAAAGATAATGAAAAGCTTCACTATACAAAATAAAAAGTTTCGGACAAAGGAGTGAGATATATAAATGTATGTGTGTGTGTGCGCGTGCATTTATTTTTCACACAGATTTCTTTTCTAGCATCAACAATAACAATAGTTAGTTTCAACCAGAAAACCAACCACGATTCTCCAAGAAGTGGATTCTTCTTTTTACAAAGATAATTGAAGCTTGTAAAGTAGATTCTTTCATAATATATTATACATAGCATCTGTATAACTTTAATCAATTGTGAATCTTCCTTCACATAATCAACTTCCAATCACATTCAAACGATAAACTAAGGGGCTGTTTGGTTGATTAAGTGCTGAATCATTAAAAGGTCTGAATAGTTAAGAGGTCTGTATGGTTAAGTGTTGAATCATTAAGTTGGACCTCTTAATGGTTAGTTTTCTTGTCCCACATTGGTATGAGAGTTTCATTAAGGTTCAGCCTAGTTCAGTGCTTAATGATTCAGTGCTTAATGGTTCAGCAACATCTCAAGTCTTAATGATTCAGCCTTAACCATTCCATTTAGAGGCTAAAACAAACGCGTTGAATGCTGAATCATTCAACACTGAATGGTTAAGAGCCTCGTTAAGAGGCTACCAAACAGCCCCGTAGTGCAATAAAACCAATAACTCATTACATAACCAATAATGATAATAATCTCCTAATACAATCAAACACCTAACAACTACAATCATCTCCTAAATCTTCCTACACCTAAATTCCAAATGTACCCACTTTATAAAAAAAAAAAACAAAAAAAAAATTCAAGTTCCTTCAACCAAGCTTAACAGAATATATTCATATTATCTCAACACTTTCATTCTAGTTTTTTAATGAAAAAAGAAACTTTTTTTTTAATTAAAATTAAAAAGAAAATAAAGGGTATTGTAATCTAAGGATGGAAAGTATAAAAAAAGGTACCAATCGACGGAAAGAAAGTCAGGAACATCGGAAGAAGCTCTGAAGCGGTGAGTAGAAGATTTGGTGGAGCAATTGAAAGGCTTGGAGAAGAGTGATGATGATGAAGAAGATGATATACCCAACGATGACATCATAGTGAATGTGTAAACAATATGGGGTTTTGTATTATTAGTATGAAGATTTGAAAACAGAATAATATATAATTGTGAATTTGGGGTTTATTCAAGAACGAACAAACAAACCCTAGATAAATTATTTGGGGGAAATCAGGGGCTGTTTGGCAATGAGACAATGACTCGTTCATAGCTCACCATTCAGCGCGTTTGTTTCAGCTTCTGAATAGAATGATTAAAAGGTTGTTTGGCAAGCCGCCAAGCCTCTTAATGAGGCCCTAAATCATTTAACGCTGAATGATTCGACATTGTTTCAGCTTCTGAATGGAATGGTTAAGATTGAACCATTAAGACTTGAGATGTTGCTGAACTATTAAGCAGTGAACCATTAAGCTTTGAACTATGTTGAACCTTGATGAGGTTCTCCTACCAATGTGAGACAAGAAATACTAACCATTAAGCGGTCCAACTTAATGATTCAGCACTTAGCCATTCAGATCTCTTAATGATTCAACACTTAATCAACTAAACAGCCCCTAAGACTGGATCATTAAGACTTGGGATGTTGCTGAATCATTAAGCACTGAACTAAGTTGAACCTTAATAAGGCTCTCATACCAATGTGGGACAAAAAAAAACTAACCATTAAGATGTCCAACTTAGGGGTTGTTTGGTTGATTAAGTGTTGAATCATTAAGAGATCTGAATGGTTAAGAGGCTCTGAATGATTAGTGTTGAATGATTCAGCTATGCACCAAGTCTAAATGATTCAGCTCTTAATCATTCTATTCAGAGCCATTTTTAGATTGAAACAAATAGTCTGAATGCTGAATCATTCAGAGCTGAATGGTTCACAGCCGTATTAAGAGGCTACCAAACAGGCCCTTAATGATTTAGCACTTAACCATTCAGACCTTTAAATAATTCAACACTTCATCAACCAAACAACCCCTCAATCTGACTAATTTTATGTGTTATAAACTTATAATATAATCTTGGGAAGTGATTTGAAGTTATTTAAACCAGACCAGTTTATTGATCCGTTATGGTATATCGTAAACATCGAATGGATTAATCCAGGCGTTAAAGCATCTTCAATGGCACTAATTTATGTCGCCCGGAGATTAGACCCAATGAAGCGGACGAGGGTGACCGATTGGAGTTTGATAATAAGGTGGAATATTAGTTTATGGTTGGAGAAAAAGCGGGTTTGAAATGGTTTGAGTTTGAAATGATGTGACATGCTGATTTGACAGGTTTGTTGGTGGACAAGGTCCACCATAAGATATGCCCTTATGTAATGCATCAGTCATGGAAAAATGTGTTTTTCGAGGTATTCGATATAACTCAATGTGACGTATATAACCATTGCGGTTATATCAAAAAGTAAATTAAATGTAATTTATGTCGTATAAAAGAAATGGAATCGAACCCGGGTTCGTTCGTTTAGTGGGGTTCGATCTAACCACTACACTTTGCATCAAGGACTAGTGGCATTAAAACATATAATATGTGACAACCGGAAAATCTCCAAAAAAAATTTCTTTCTTTTCATCGCTTCCTTTTTGGTTTCGGGCAATTTTCGGGACGAAAATTCTTTCAACGGAGGGATGATGTGACACCCGGCAAACTCTGGTTAATAACTTTTGTTAAACTAGTAAGTCTACCTTAGCGAGTCATGCATGTTACATACTTAATTGGGTCAGTTGAGTCGTTACGATGGTTCGGGGAATCATCGGGAGTCATTACGATGATCCACGGGATCATTGGGAGTCGGTCCATAACCGCGTGTACAAGGATTGGTGATTCGTGGAATCACCGGGTTTAACGCAAACACGCAACTCTCAAGTCCCGGGATTGGTGAACGGATGTAAATGTGTTAGTTATCATGCATTATGTGTTTGTAATCATTACGTGACTTGTCGGTATGTGAATACGTGTTTATATGTGTTAGAATAGTGTTTAACGCGCCAAAAACCCGAATAAACATGATGAGGGTGATTACGTGTAATCGCATGACATTATAGGTGATTACGTGTAATCGCATGACATTATAGGTGATTACGTGTAATTGCATGACATTATAGGATCAAAAATTCAAGGAGGCAACTTTTATTCAGATTGAGATAAACGGCCCGATTCGAGAGGGGCAAAGTCTCCAGTTACACAATACTTTGATAATGAAAAACAAGAATGAGAAACAAAAGTAAAAAGCCTGCTTATAAAGACCCATGATATTTAGTAACTTCTCCAGAAAGTAGGCATAAGGATAGCTCCTCATCCTTCCATCTTCCTGTTAATAATAGGCATAGTAACTATCCCCCACTCTTCCAGTTTCCCATTAAATTCCTGACCCAATGGATCCAACTCAGATCCAAAAACATAACCCAGTTGCCCCATGTTGGCATCTTTGACCCGATTCCGTTTCCTTTTTTAATACACTTTTACTGGAATCTTATCATTACTTCCCGGCCGGTAAAATGCCTTGTCCTCAAGGCGCAATGTTGGGAATTTCTATGCTACCAAGTCATAAGTTTCCCATGTGGCTTTGTAACATCCGGCAAAAATCGATGTGTCTCCGTACGTAATTAGTATATGTAATTAACGGTTTAAGTGCATATTTAAATTAATTGGATTAATTTAGCCTTAGAGATTAGCAAATTCCCCATAAGATGCAGAGGGATGCACATGTTTAATGTTGAAGCACGACGAAATTGCGTGCGAATAAACTTGTCCGGAACGGACGTTGGTGATTACCCGGTAAAAATTAAATAAACGAAAAGGATCCCGGACACCCAGGGTATAAAATAAAGGGTATTTTCATGAAATATAATGTGTTTTGGAACTCCAAAACCATAAGTGAAAACTTTACATACAAATCTCCCGGTAACGAATAAAGTGCGCGTATCGCACCCGATACGCGTATAACTTATAATTTCACCCAACGAAAGCCTAACCAACCAACCAACACAAAAATTAGGCTATGTTTAAGAGTTCTTATAAACTATTTTTTTTATGTCCGTATACCACGTATTTAAAGTCTGACCAAAACCCGAATAAAGCACTAATTATGTTATTGGATTGTCACTAAATTATTGTAGATATTTTTAACTCATGGGGACCCCACAAAATTCATAACCAAATCGGCCACATGCCAAAATCATGAACAAATCTTGATATCACAAGTAAATAGATATGAAGTATGATCTTTGAATTTTATTATAAGATTTTGTGTACTTATAAAAGATCATGAGTGTGTATATAATATCTAGAGTCCTCATTAATAACTCACAACAAAATCTCAATTCTTCTTGCTCCATTTTGGCCGTAGATCATCACACACACACACGCTTTTTTTTTTTTTTGCAACAAACACACAAAATCTATACATATAATAAACCAAAGCCATTTTAATGACATGGCACTCAAAGAGACATTCTCTTCCTTGAATGTGTCATGTGTCATCCCATGTGGCATTGAGATATTTTAGGAAAAAAATAATTTAAAAACGAAATTGAATTTTTCACCCTCATGTTTCCTCCCATAATTTTTAAACGTTAATATCTTTAATATACGAGATTTTTTAAAGAAAAAAAAGTACACCAAATTAACGAGCGTTTTATTATCTTTCCAACGAGTACCACAGTGCTATATAAAAAACGGAGAATTTTTTTTGTGGGGTTTTTGTTCATACATAAAAAAAAACACAAAGTGTTCAGGTAAATCATTAATCATGTATAGACAAGTCACTAATTATTTTTTAATCAGTAAATATGAAAAAAAAAATTCAACCAGAGCCGAATAGGTCAATAGAGTTATATGTTGTTTTAAGTTAGGTATCAATATTAGTATGTTAGAGTTGTACATTTGTTTAGTTTTTAGGATAGGTGTTAATATTAGAGTTACATTAAAGTTCTACATTCTTTTAGGTTAGGTGTTAGCATTGGAGTTGTACATTGTTAATTTGTTTTAGGTTAGATATTAATATTAGAGTTATACATCAGTCTATTTCATATGTAAAATTGATGTATCATATTAAATTTCTCAACCCGGGACGCTCCCGGGGTATAATCTAGTATATATATATTGCAAAGGGATTAATCCTACATGTCATGCTCTTATGCAATCTCTCTTTTGAGAGATGCCACATAGGATGTGATGTGGCAACTCTAAACCAATTAAAAAAATGAAATAAATATGATTTAACCTAATCTATTATAATCTTTAACTTAATCAATTAAATATCTAATCTATTAAATCTAAATATTAAACCTTTATTATTTTATCTCTCGTGTTTCCTCCCATAACTTTTAAACGTTAATATCTTTTATATACGAGATTTTTTAAAGAAAAAAATTACACCAAATTGACGAGCGTTTTATTATCTTTCCAACGAGTACCATAGTGCTATATAAAAATCGGAGAAAAAAATGACTATTTTTTGTAACCCGACAGGTATTGTGTCGGGTTTGGGATTAGTTTAAAAACATTGTGGGTTTGGGTCGGGTCTGGGATTAGGTGATACCCGACCCGATTACCCGAAACAACATACCCAAATATCCGAACTAGATACCCGATCATATACCCATGATTTTTTTAACGCATCACATAACCCTTAGACTAATGCGTTCGATATTTCAATAATTAACTTTTTTTTCTTTTTTCATGTTAGTTCTTTTTAGAATGATCGATTACAAACATTCGAATTCATTTGTAATGTCAATAGATTTATACCCCGGCGTAGAGATTCGTTTTTTTTATATTTGAATATGATAACTTATGGCATAGATTTGTTTAAAATAATAATAATAATAATAATAATAATAATAATAATAATAATAATAATAATAATAACAAGAATAATAATAATAATAGTATATTTTATTATGTTATATTAGATATTTCAACCCGGGACGCTCCCGGGATAAAAACTAGTATAATAAATCAAAACCATTTTAATGACATGGCATGATATTCTCTTTATTGAGTGTGTCATGTGTCATCCCATGTGGCAAGGCCTTTATTTTAGGAAAATAATAATTTAAAATTTAAAACCAAAATTAGAATTTTATCTCTATTGTTTCCTCCCGTAACTTTTAAACGTTAATATCTTTTATACACGGAATTTTTTAAAGAAAAAAATCACACCAAATTAACGAGTGTTTTATTATCTTTCCAACGAGTACCATAGTGCTATATAAAAAACGGAGAAAAAAACGACTATTTATTGTAACCCGACAGGTATTGTGTCAGGTTTGGAATTAATTTAAAAAAAATTGTGGGTTTGGGTCGGGCCTGGTAGGTGATACCCGACCCAATTACCTTTTTTTATATTAGAATATGATAAGATTTGTTTAAAATAATAATAATGATAATAATAATAATAATAATAATAATAATAATAATAATAATAATAATAATATTCATTAATCATATATTGGCAGATGCCATTTTTATAGTTTAGATACTTCTAATTTTATTCACTTTACTTAGATTTCTCAACCCGGGACGCTCCCGGGGTATAAACTAGTCTTACATATACAAACCCATTTTACAAAGATCAAAGTGTGTTTCAAGCTTGGAGCTTAACCCTTTGGAAGAACACACTAAACCCCATCCAAATCAAGTGTTTTTATCTTCCCTAGCCTTGTGCTAGTTGTAAGTATTCTTGATCTTGTTCTTGTCTTTAAAAGTTTATGTTTAATATCTTGAAGCAAGTTGTACAAGGGGTTAACTTGACAAAGCTTTTCATGTTAAAACATATGATTTTAAAGACTAAAATGGTGTTAAGATAGTGTGTATGGGCCGAAAATTGGTGGTGGACGTGTATTATTCTTGTAGTTTTTTTATGAAGTTCATAAATACTTAAAGAAAATGGTGATCTAAACATAAGTTGTTATTAGAATTTGAATGAACTTAAAAATGGCTTTAATCATCTTAACATAAGCATATAAGACTTGTTATAATGTTGCTTTTGTTAGAAAATAAGTTATACAAATTTTACATTATCAAAGACTACACACTTGAAAAATATAATTTGGACATGTTGGACAAAATACACTAATTACACTTATTAGTAGCCTTAATGAGATGATATAAGACTATTAAAAGTTTTGAAACATGAAAAAAAAAAAAAAAACTAACATGACAAAAATGATCCATTAAAGTCTACTAGTTTAGTAGAAAATTGTTAATCTTGAAAGATAGAATGGAAAAATATAACTTTTATAAGTTAAAGGACTATTTTAGTAACTTTAAAAGTTGAGGGACTTAAAATGATATTTTTAGAAACTTGTGTCTAAAAATAAGACTATGGAAAGTTTAGTGTCAAAAGTGTAAAATGGTAACTTTCCAAGGTGGATTTGGTAAATACTAGCAAATATACATATGTATCTTGTATAAAAATGTATTTTTATAAAATGGAGTTTTATAAAAATATAGATTCTCTAACATGTGGAAATATATAAAAACAAAGGTTTTTATAAAAATGTTAGATAAAATAAAAGCTTGGTGGAAACTTATATAAAAATGAACACTTTTATATAAATGGGGATATAAAAGTGTTGGAGCATTTTATATATAAGTAACCAAGTCATGGAAATAAAAATACAAATATGTTTATAAACTTCCAAGTAATATATGTAGGAATTAAAAGGTGATTAATTCCAAGAATACATATATTGTTGAAACTTGGAAAAATTAACAATGTACATATACATATGTTAAGTAATCGGATTTGGACGCGTTAACGGAATAAGACGTGAAATCGAACAAATAAGTATTTGTATTAATTACGTCTAAGGAGAAAATAAGAATATATATTTTAAAGGACTTAAAATATATAAATTGGGTGAAAATACATAACACTTTCCTAAGTGTTGGAAATTTATTCGTGGGAGAAAAATAACGTAAATAATCTAGCGATTAAACGTTGAAACAAGTGTATGGACTTAACAAGGAAAATATATATATATATATATATATTCGACTCGACGAAATCTTAGTATATTTATTTAATGGGAAAGTAAATATACGGGGAGGTAAGTCGAGTGCAGAATACAATATATATATATATATATATATATATATAAATATATCGAATCAACGAGATCCTAGTGTATTTACTTAATGGGAAAGTAAATATACGGTATGGTGAGTCGAGTCGAGCGTAGAAAACATATTATCGAATGATAAGACCTTAGTATATTTATTTGAATGGGAAAATAAATATACGGTAAAGTGAGTCGTGTCGAGTGGTAAAGATATTATATCGAACGACGAGATCTTAAGTATAATTATTTAATGGGAAAATAATTATACGTTAAGTGAAGTTGAGTCGAGAATAATATTATACAAGTTAATTAATATTCATGAAAGTATAAATGTAACTTGTAACAAGGGTAATCCATCACCAACGGACCTAGGACATATGTTTAATTAAACAGGGAATTATATGTAAATGGTGGTGTTGGGAGTTGGGTGTACAACTTGCCGGAAAAACACACGCTATAGACTTAGTGACTTACACGCACTAGGACGTTCGTAGGTGCTTGACCACGGACTTGCTATTCTCTGCTATTTGATTGTACGTTGTACATCAGATGAGTTTCACGGCCCCATTTTACTGTTTTAATTGGGGAAAAGATATGTTTGTCAAAATTTATCACATGTTGAAATGTTTTCAAAGGTTAAAATGTGATGAGTGGCATGATGAGTACTTGAGTTTTGTTGAATGTTTGCCACTCGGGGTTGAGTCCTCGTTACTGTAACCATTAATTCAGGGAAATGAAACCGAAGGAATATTTGGATTGTACTATTGGTGCCTGACAAGGCCCACCCCTGTTAGGACAAAGAGGATTGGTGAATCCACTTTTGGAAACCTTAGTCTAATTCACTTCTGTCAATTTTGGCTAAGTATAGAAGTACTGAAGAGAAGACAAGAAACTGCTGAAGAGAAGATATGAGAAGTGCTGAAGAAGAAACTTCATCAGAAGTTCTGAAGTCCAAACCAGACAAGTTCACTTCAGAAGTACTGAAGACAAACTACTCATCAGTAGTTTGTCATTCATCAGCACTTAGAATCAGATATTTTCCACCGCCTTTTGTATCAGTAGTTTATTGTTTATTATTACTTTTAGCTGTAATTGTTTGTTTCAATGTTGCAACTTGTGCAACTTGTTTCTGATATTTGTATACTTGCTTTATTGGCAAGATACATGTATGTAAACGTCTATAAATAGGAGGCTTCAACCTTCTATTTTAGACATTGATTTTAATAGAAAAATCCTTCAAACACTTTCACTGTTCTATTCCATTTCAGTATTTATTGTGAATCTGCCTAAGTATCTAAAGCTCATTTACTGCTTAGATTCATAATAAATACTTGTCATTATTAGTTTCAATCATCAAGAGGGAGTAATAACTCCTCTTAAGTATAAAAAGTGTTGCTTTAACTTATACATTCCGCTGTGCTTACAATCTGATATACAAGAGCTTGCTAAACACTTAAGTGTCAAAGATAGCAAGTTCTTACTTAAACAAAGAGCATACTGATCCAACAATTGGTATCAGAGCATTGGTTTATCTGATCACATATCAATCTAACAAATTGAGAATCAGACACAAAGCTGTTATTGATACTCAATAAAAGATCAAAAGTTCACTTTTTATCAACATCCATCACTTAAAAGAGTCATCTGACAAATCAATACTCTTTAAAATGGATCCACATAATACTGGTTCTGCCACTAAACCTGCCATGCTTGTAAGAAATGAATACAACATATGGCAAAAGAGAATGGCACATACCTTGTCACAGACCAACACAGGTTGTTGGAGATCTGTGATATATGGTCCTCACAAACCAGTAAACATAAATCTTGAAACTAAAGTTGAGGTTCCTAAAGAACCAAAAGACTATACAGATGATGATTTCCTAAAACTTGAGCTAGATGCAAAAGCATTCTCTATGTTGGCAATGGCTCTCCCAAATGAGATATACTCTGGCCTTTTACATTGTGAAAGTGCCAAAGAACTCTGGGATTGTCTTAAAGAACAGTTTGGAGGAACTGAAGAGGTGATTGCCAACACCAGAGAGATTTTAGCTCAACAATATGAGACATTTGCTCACATTAATGGGGAAACTTTAACTCAACAATTTGAAAGATTCTCCTCATTAATATCTGAGCTAAAGTTAAATGGTCAGACCTATACAACAGTATCTATGCTACATAGATTTTTAAGGTCTTTACCAGACAAATGGGAAACATACTCCATTGTTTTAAGATCCTCACCAGATTTTGGCTCCCTCACTCTTACAAAACTCCATGGGAGATTACTTACTTTTGAGAGAGAAATTGATCAAAAGAAGAAATTGCAATCATCTGGTAAAACTGCTGATGACTACCTACCAGGTAGTACAACACTTTTGGGACAAGACTCACCAACTTGTTCCTATGGATCTTATGACAACATTGACATAACAACTGGGATCTCATCAGAAAGATCTTTCCCAGGTTATGACAATGATGACCAAAGTCAAACTGCTGATAATCTATGTTTTATCATGGATGATTTGAAAAACTTTAGCAGTGATGACTTAGAAGAAATGGACATTTTACACCAACTGGCCATGCTAAGCATTAAAACTAACAAGTTTTATAAAAGGTCAGGAAGGAAATTTCCAGGATTGACCAGTAATACAAAAATTGGTTTTGACAAATCTAAACTGAGATGTCACAAGTGTCAGAAGTTGGGACACTTTGCTAGAGAGTGTAGAAACTCTAGCTTTAACCAATCACAATCTGGAAATAACTTTAACCCCAATTATAATAGGAATAATGGAACTCAAGGGAGTGCTCATTTTGTACAGGCACAAGCTCCTCAACAGCAATACATGCCACAAGTACAATATGTTCAAATGCCTGCTCAACAGATGCAGAGCCAACAATCAATCCCTCCCTTTCCAGCTGCTCAACAACCTCCACAGCCTCAACAACCCTCTCAACAAAGTCTTTTCACCTCAGGGTATGTTGACTGGAGCAGTCTTCCTTTTGATACCACAGAGTGCAATCCTGATGCAGACAACAAGTTGTTTGACATCAACTGGGGAGAACCAGACAATGGCAGAAAGAACTTTGCCTTAATGGCATTTGAAGGCTGTACTTCAAAATCTGCATTGTCACAGGTATCAAAAGAGTCTTTGACAAAACTTTGCTCAAATTCTTGCAAAGAATCTTTTGCTCTCATAAGAGAGACAAATGTGCACTTACAAGGAAAAGCCAATGATTTAGAAAGAAAATACACTCAGATGAAATGTGATTTAGAGAGAAAACTTACTGCTAAAACAAAAGAAGTCTCTAAATTAACTAACGCAGCTATTGAAACCCAAGCACAAATTAAAATGATGATAGAAGATTTTGGGAATGTCAGAAAAGAGCTTGCTGACACCAAGATCAGTTGTGAAAAATGGGTGGATTCTTGTAAGGGGTACCAGCTATTGCTAAACAAACAGAGTGCTTCAAATGTTAAGTTTGGCATAGGGTACCATCATGTTGAAACACCAACAGATTTCTCTCCCAAAACTACTGAAGATGGGAGAAAAATTGTTTCAAATGAAACTTCTGAAAGGAAAGACTGCACATCTTTCCATGAAAACTTTCTAAACAGAAATCCTGGTATTTTCAAAGAAAGTACTTCAGAAGTATTAACAAAATCTGACAACAAGCCATCAGTAGTTTCATCTACATCAGGAGTTGAGACTCTGAAAACTACTGATGAGCAAAATCTTTACACTAATGTCAGAAATTTGCCTTTAGATCAAAAACAAAAGGCAAAAGAGTGTGAAATTTGTGGTCTGTTCAACCACAAAACAGAGTTTTGTAGATACAGAAAAGGAATTCAGTTCAATCATAAAGTTAAACAACAGGTTGTGGGAAATCAAATCAGAAATGATTATGAAAGAATCTTTAATCCCAAGAAACAACAACCTGAAAACACCTTTTCTCAAAAAAAGATAAAATCTCAACTAAAATCTTTTTCTCAAAATTCTTTGTCAGTAGTTAGACCTGAATCATCAGCAGTTTCACAAACTGCTGAGATTCAAAAACTAATGAACTTGGTACAACTACTGATGACCAAGGTTGATGGTGGTCCTGAAAAGGATACCACCATGGTTCTTAATGAAAAATCCATTGCCAAAAAGACATGGATTTCTCAACCTGGTCAAGAACAAACTGTAACTGTTCTCAAGAGCAAACCCAAAGCCAAACAGGCTTGGGTTCCTAAATCTAACTAATTTGCTATTGTGTGCAGAGAGTTTCCAGGGGCTTAAACAGCATATGGTACGTTGATAGTGGAGGCTCTATGCACATGACTGGATGCAGATACCTGATAAACAATTTTATCAGCCAAAGAGAAGGATCTGTATCCTTTGGGAACAATGCTAAGGGATATGTGCTAGGACATGGCAATGTCTCCTCTGGCAAAATACAGTTTGACAAGGTCAATCTGGTTGAAAACCTTGAATACAACTTGCTGAGTGTGTCACAAATGTGTGATAAAGGATATTCTTCCTTTTTCACAAAGACAGCATGCAAGATCATCTCACCAGAAGGCCAGAAGTTGATAGAGAAGATCATTGAAGATCATACTTTGCTAATTGCCAAAAGATGTGGCAATGTCTATGCAGTGGACATTGAAAAAGACAAGGTATTGAACAACACTGCCTGTTTCTTCTCAAGGGCATCAACTTCAGAAACTGATCTCTGGCACAGGAGACTTGGCCATGTGAACTTTAAAACCATAAATAAAGTCACAAAAATGGGCTTGGTCAGAGGTCTACCTTTGAAAGTATACCAGTGTCAAGAACACTGTGTATCCTGTTTAAAGGGAAAACAACATAAGTCCTCCTATAAGTCTATTGAAGAATCAAAAACAACTGCATGTCTTCAACTACTCCATATGGACTTATTTGGACCTGTCAAGATTATGAGCCTTGGTAAGAAGAAGTACTGCTTAGTCATCATTGATGACTACTCAAGATTTACATGGGTATTCTTCTTATTCTCCAAGGATGAGGCTGCTGAAATCATCAAGTTCTTCATTCTACAAGTGGAGAAACAATATTCTCTACCTGTCAAAACCATTAGAAGTGATAATGGGACAGAGTTCAGGAACAAAACTCTAGATGAATTCTGTTTGTCTAAAGGGATTATTAGACAATACAGTGTTCCCAGAACTCCTGAACAAAATGGTGTAGTAGAAAGGAAGAACAGAACCTTAATAGAGGGAGCAAGAACAATGTTAGCTGATTCTGGGCTACCCTTGTACTTTTGGGCAGAAGCAGTTAACACATCATGTTATGTTCAGAATAGAGTTCTTGTGGTCAAGATACATTCCAAGACTGCCTATGAAGTTCTTCATGGCATGAAGCCCCTTATCTCCTTTTTCAGGGCTTTTGGGTGTCAATGTTTCATCTTGAACATCAAGGAATCTATTTCAAAGTTTGCTGCCAAAGTTGACTCAGGTTACTTTCTTGGTTACTCTTCAACTAGAAAAGCCTACAAGGTTTTTAATTCGCACACCAGGATAGTAGAAGAAACATTGAATGTCAAGTTCAATGAGTCAAAACACACTCTTATTCCAGCACATCCTGCTGAACTTTTTGACCTTGACAACTTCCATTTTGGACCTGAGAAGGCTGTTACTTCATCAAAACCTACTTATGATGGTGACAAAAGGTTTGATGATGAGGATCCCACACCATGGACTCCTCAAACAGTTATCAAGTCAACTTCAAAATCATCAGAAGTTCTTCAAACTTCTGATCAAACAAGTACTGAGGAACAAACTCAAACTTCTGGTTCAGTAGATCCAACTACTGAAGATCAAGGAACATCTGAACCAGATATTATAGACCTCAGTAGTTTGTTTGAAGAACATGAGCCTCCTACACCTGTCAGTGGTTTACAACAACTGATTGAACACAGAGATCATCCACTTGATCAAATCATGGGTGATATAG
Organism: Ambrosia trifida; assembly: GCA_028751855.1. Classification (NCBI taxonomy): domain Eukaryota; kingdom Viridiplantae; phylum Streptophyta; class Magnoliopsida; order Asterales; family Asteraceae; genus Ambrosia; species Ambrosia trifida. Next base: position 129,224,936 of record CM054125.1, on the reverse strand, counting down.
CTTCAGGTGTTCTTACCAGAAACCAGCTCTCCAACTTTTGCCTATTTTCAGCCTTTATCTCACAGTTGGAACCAAAGAAGTACCAGGAAGCCCTCAAAGACAATAATTGGGTGCAAGCTATGCAAGATGAACTGCTTCAGTTCAACAAACAACAGGTTTGGGAAATCTGTCCCTTACCTCCAAACAAGCAACCAATTGGCACAAGATGGGTTTTCAGGAACAAACAAGATGAAGCTGGTATGATAATCAAGAACAAGGCAAGACTGGTAGTTCAAGGGTACTCTCAAGAAGAGGGAATTGACTATGATGAAACCTTTGCTCCAGTTGCAAGGCTTGAGGCCATCAGGTTATTTCTGGCCTATGCCATTTCCAACAAAATTAAAGTTTATCAAATGGATGTAAAAAGTGCATTTTTGTATGGAAAGATAAAAGAGGAGGTGTATGTCTGTCAGCCACCTGGGTTTGAGGATCCTTCTCATCCTGAGTGGGTGTACAGACTAGACAAAGCTCTTTATGGGCTCAAACAGGCTCCAAGAGCCTGGTATGATACACTCTCCACCTTTTTACTCAAAAATAACTTTACAAGAGGTGCCATTGATAAAACTCTTTTCATTAAACATGTTGGAAATCATGTCCTACTTGTTCAAATTTATGTTGATGATATCATTTTTGGTTCAACAAACACAAAACTGTGTGATGATTTTAAGAAACTCATGCAATCAAAATTTGAGATGAGTACCATGGGAGAACTGCAGTACTTTCTGGGACTGCAGATCAAGCAACAAACAAATGGAACTTTTATACATCAATCAAAATATGTTAAAGAATTATTAAACAAATTTTCTTTAAAAGACTGTAAATCATGTTCCACTCCCATGACACCAGTCACACAAGTTGAACCTGATGATCAAGGAAAACAGGTTGATCAAACCATGTACAGATGCATGATAGGTTCCCTTTTATATCTAACTGCTTCTAGACCAGATATTATGTTTTCAACATGTGTCTGTGCTAGATATCAATCAGCACCAAGGGAATCACACCTTATAGCAGTCAAAAGAATTTTCAGATATCTGAAAGGAACTCCAACACTTGGAATTTGGTATCCTGCTTCAAGCAATACCAAGTTATCAGCTTTTTCAGATAGTGACTATGCAAGGTGTAAGATGACAAGAAAGTCAACATCTGGTGGTTGTCAATTCTTGGGTAACTGTCTAGTGTCATGGCAATCAAAGAAGCAAACATCTGTTGCAACTTCAACTGCTGAAGCTGAATACATTGCAGCTGCAAGTTGTACATCACAGATACAATGGCTCCAATATCAACTTCTTGATTATGGAATCAAAGAAACCAAGACACCTTTGTTTGTAGACAGCAAATCTGCCATTAGCATCATTCAAAATCCGGTACAGTTCTCAAAAACCAAACATATTGAGATCAGGTACCATTTCATAAGAGATTGCTATGAAAAAGGCAAAATTGAGGTGAAGCATGTAGCAACAGCTAATCAAATAGCTGACATCTTCACAAAACCCCTTGACACATCAACATTTCAGAAGTTAGTATCCATGCTTGGGATGCTAAATTTGTAAGTGTTTATCTTATTATTCTGCACATATTTTTCATTTTTCACTTACAAAAAGACAAAAAGTCTGAAACAAAACTTCTGAAAAGAGAGAAACTACTGATGAACAAAACATCAGTATGGGGATAATTTCTGAAAAGTGAATAACTTCTGATAAAATAACCTTCAGAAGTTATGAATAAAAGTATTTATAAAACATTTCTCATCAGCTGTTAAAACTACTGAAGAGGAAATGGGAACTACTGATGAAGATAATCCTTCATCGGGAGTTTAGTCAAAAAAAGGGCAAATCTGACTTTTCCCATCATCAGAAGTTTTGACCTAGTCGGTTTAAAACTTCTGATAAAGAGATTTTTAACCGAGGCGGTTTAAAAACTTCTAATAAAGAAGATTCAAGCGGTTAAAAACTTCTGATAAATATCTTTTTTCAACACTTATCCTTTCAAACTCAAAAATTCCCTCCTTCTCTCTCAAAAACTCTCTCAATAACCTAAACCTGCAAATCAACTGTTCGATCAACAAAAACACAAACCACATGGCTCTCATTCTAAAACAGGGACACAATCAAAGGGCCTTTCTTGAAAAACAAGAAGGCTGGTCCCAATACGATGAGATCATTGATCTTGTCGTAAAATCCCAATATTTTACTGCTCTCACAATCGACCCACCAATTCATACTAAAACTCTAAATGAGTTCTGGGCTAATGCTGAGACGGTAACAGCTGATGGTGAATTTATCTCCCTCAACTCAAGAATAAAAGGGAAACCACTGACCATCACACCGGCCACACTGGCAACAAGACTGGGCCTGGATGATGTAGCTGCCCCTGATCATGTTGCTAATTCTGACATTCACTTAACCATGACAGAGTGTGGTTATCAAGGTACTCTCTCCCATGCTACTATCTTCAAAAAATATTTTGAACCAAAATACAAGCTTTTGTTTCATTATATTATTATGTGTTTGAGTCCAAAGACAGGGTCTTATGACCAGATGCCCTCTACTTTTCAACCAATATTTCATTCCATAGTGAATGAAACCAAATTCAGGGCATCAAAATTATTTTTCAATGAGTTGGTGTTACATCATAATAATACCAAGAAAAAGTTTTTGTTATACCCAAGGTTCATTATGCAATGCATAATAGGGGAACTGGGTAATGAGGTGCTTGTGGGAAAAGTTTCAACTTTAAATCCATTAACCTCACAAGCATACTCTAGGCATAATAAACCGGCTACCTGGCCAGAAGATGATCAGGGAGAACAACAACAAGTCCCCCTGAAGCCCACATCTTCCAAACTCACACCATCAAAAGCCAAACAGCCCAAGCCAACAAAGACAAAAACCCACCAACCGAAAAGAAAAGTTGTTCAGGAGGTTGAGATGCCTGAACATGCTCATGAGCAATCTGCTCTTCAAATAGGTGAGACTGAAACACCCTCTCAGTCTCATCCATCTCAAACCCCACCAAGAGCACCCATAACAATCTTATTCAAAAGAAAAAGACATAGAAAAACTGTTGTAACTCACACTTCTTTTGAAACTGCTGACCAACCTATTTCACCTATTGCCCAAACTTCTGAACCGACCCCTCAAATTTCTGAACCAGAGGCAATAGAGATTGCCAAACTTCTCTCAGGGCTAAAAGAGAAAGTCCCATCTGATAATGTCAGTCCCCTACAACCACAACAAACAGGGGACATAACCACAGAATCAGACATGGATGTGGACATCACTAGCCCTAACCCAAGAGATGAGGGTGGACCAGAGTCTTTAAGCCCAATCTTAGAGACTCTTGGGGCATCTGAGGCTGCTACTACTCAGTTACCACCCAGTGGTGGATATGAGGATAGAAGTAAAACAACTAAGACCTCAGATGTGGCAACTACTGATGAAGGCTTAATGCTTGAGGTAGGAAATCCTCAGAACCAAGAACAAGAGGTTCATGAGAGAACTGAGTTGGGCTCAGCTCATGATTTAACTGAGACAGTCCTCATTGAGGACAACATCAGGGATTCAGATGATTCCATTAATTTGGATGCTGATTCAACAACCAAAACTACTGAATTGACGGCACTTTATGAAGGTCCTGTTTCAGGGGTATCCAAGCTCAAGAAGCTAGTCACCCCTGAACAGGTTAAAGTCCACTCATTCCCTAAAACCCCTAGAGTGGCATCCTCTGTACAACATGAGGATCTCCTAAAAACACACCCTTCACATCAATTGCCTACCCAATTCCCTGGGCCTTCAAGCATAGACATGAACCAACTATGCAGCCCAGGTGGTGACCTTTATCATATGATGAATGCCCTCATCAAGAATCACCTCCAAACCTATACAGCTAACTTGGAGCTGTCCATCAAGAACCAATTTGGGGTGATTCAGACAAAAATGAATGATCTGCAGACCAAGATTGACTTCAACAGCAAACAAATTGCCAATCTGACAGATCAGATCAAACCTCTGAAGACTATTGATGAATCCAAAAAGAGGGAGAGGATGAAGGAACCAATGGATACAGTTGAAGCCAGAAGAAAGGCAAGACTTGCTATCCTAGAGAGAGATCAAAAATACCAGGCCAGAAAAGAAGCAATGGCCAAACAGTTTGGTGTCTCAGTGGAAGATATTGAAGCCACAGAAAAAGAAGATGAGACCCAAACCTCTGAAGAATCCCTAAGGCATAATAAAGAAACCTCTGATAGTCAAAGTACTGATGACTCAGAAGATACTGAAGACAATCCTTCAGTAGTTGACAAACCATCAGCAGTTGTCAACCCAGCAGAGGTTAACACTTCCAAACCTCAACAAACTAAACCTTCCAGATCCACTGAACAAATCAAACCAACTTCTGCTCCTCCAAGGCCTACAACAACCACTACTATGACTGTCCTAACCCCTGCTCCAATCTCTCAATCTACTGAACTTCTTGAGCAGAGGTTAAAGGCAGTTCAACAAAAAGCCAAGGAAGACCAGATTTGGAAAAATCTGGAACAAAGGGATGACTTAGAGTTTGAAGAGAAGCTCCAGGCTTATCAAGCTGAACTGGAAAGACAGGCTGAAATTGATTATGTTGCTGAAGAAGACAAAAGACAACAACTGATGTCTTACATCACAAAGAACAGCAAGACTAAAGCCTACACACTCAAGGGACTCTCTATGCAAGAGCTGACAAGAAGGGCACAACTAATTGCAGACAAACTGGCCACAAGTAAAGAAGGAAAGGCCAAGAGAGCCCAAATGATAAATGAATTAGTAGCAGATGGCTATGGTTCAAAAGCCTCAGTATCCAGATGGAAAGAAGAAAGACTGGTGGATACTTATCGAAAATACAAGGCTGCCAAGGCTGCAAATCCAGAGAAGTTTCAAACTGCTGATCCTTCAAGATCAGTAGTTAGAACTTCTGGTATTTCAACAAGAAGGCCTGCTACTCAAAGGAAGAAATCAGAGGACAATGTCAAAACTGATTTCAAAATGGTACTACTTGAAGGAAGTTCAGTAGTTCACTCAGATTTTGGCATTGAGGAGAAACCTCTGTTAACACAATTCAGGGATCCTTCCACCTTTGCCTACCAAATCCAAAAGACTATCAAAGAAAAGATGCATACCAAGGTAGTGACTGAACACCATCTCCCAACTATTCAGATGCCTGATATGCAACAACAACAACGACAACAAGAAGGAAGAGACTCCCACCTGAGGCTTACTGAAGTAGAAAGCATCCAACACTCAGGATCATCAACCCAAGGGACAAGTCTGGTTCCCTATACCTCTGACTTTGACAAGTCAAAGGTGCCTATCATCAGATGGTCACTTACTGCTAACAACACAGTATTATTGACAAGAAGAGACCTTTCAAGCAGGGCTTACAAGAAGATCAGTGATCTAAAGAAACTGTCAACACAAGACCTGCTCACAATTCAACATCTGGAACCACAGAAAGGATTTCTATCTGATGGACAGTTAAACCAGCTCAAGAACACCATGTATAAAGAAATATGGAAGATTGTTCAAGACAGAAGAAGATCATAAGGAATTAGTAAGGTTTTGGGTTCATCAATCCAGGGGGAGATTGTTAGGACAAAGAGGATTGGTGAATCCACTTTTGGAAACCTTAGTCTAATTCACTTCTGTCAATTTTGGCTAAGTATAGAAGTACTGAAGAGAAGACAAGAAACTGCTGAAGAGAAGATATGAGAAGTGCTGAAGAAGAAACTTCATCAGAAGTTCTGAAGTCCAAACCAGACAAGTTCAGTTCAGAAGTACTGAAGACAAACTACTCATCAGTAGTTTGTCATTCATCAGCACTTAGCATCAGATATTTTCCACCGCCTTTTGTATTAGTAGTTTATTGTTTATTATTACTTTTAGCTGTAATTGTTTGTTTCAATGTTGCAACTTGTGCAACTTGTTTATGATATTTGTATACTTGCTTTATTGGCAAGATACATGTATGTAAACGTCTATAAATAGGAGGCTTCAACCTTCTATTTTAGACATTGATTTTAATAGAAAAATCCTTCAAACACTTTCACTGTTCTATTCCATTTCAGTATTTATTGTGAATCTGCCTAAGTATCTAATTCTCATTTACTGCTTAGATTCATAATAAATACTTGTCATTATTAGTTTCAATCATCAAGAGGGAGTAATAACTCCTCTTAAGTATAAAAAGTGTTGCTTTAACTTATACATTCCACTGTGCTTACAATCTGATATACAAGAGCTTGCTAAACACTTAAGTGTCAAAGATAGCAAGTTCTTACTTAAACAAAGAGCATACTGATCCAACAACCCCTAATCGATAGCGTCGATTATGCATCGGCGTATGCCAGGGGTGCACATATTCTGAACTTAAGTCGTTGGGTTCCGAGAAACGACTTGGAGCGGGGCATATTTATTAGTCTTGGTTTGGTTATGGGACTCAGGGGATTGCTCATCATCATCATAGTTTGTAGGAGCTAGCTACTCCTTACAAAGGCCACAAATTGTGCTGGATCTGCACAGGATGTAAAAATGTTGTTATTATGAAACTAAAACCTGTGAACTCACCAATATTTTATATATTGACGTCTTTTTAAACATATCTTTCAGGTAACTAAGTGCTGAATAGATATGGGGCTAGTGCGGTGGAATTCGGGATGTCGGATACTGGTCGGGGTTTCATCTATTGTTACCATCGGGTTGGAACATAAACGGAAATGCCCCCACATTGAAACTTAATGTTCATTGTTTTACGTAATGCTGTGTGCAATATTGTAACGAGATACTCATTTTCGACATCCTAATAAATTGATTTTTTCTAATTAAATATAGTTTGTGTTAATCTTGACTTTGATATGCTTTCGAGCGTTGCGCCACATGTTTCCGCCATTGGTGTGGTGTGACAGAAGTGGTATCAGAGCCAAGGTTATAGCGAACTAGCATTTTTGAAAAATCTAGACTATAACCGGTTTCAGCTCGAAAACAAAGTTTTCAAAACTAAAACACAACAAGATATTTTTAGAAAAGAAATAAATTTGTACATGGGATGTACAAGGGGAAATTCCGACCAACTAGCCATGTGTGTCAATATATGAAGTATTAGAAAATACGGATAAGAATGTTTATGTTGCATAGGAATCTGATTTTCTAAGATTAGTTAATACATATACGTAGTACGGATATTTTGCCAGAAAGGATGTCGTGTCACGCTTCACATTAGTCCACACTCTTGCATCGATCACCGGTACCAGCAAGTGGGAAGGATGCTGTGGTCTACGATGAGCTCACTCGCTTACCTGTAGACGGGATGATCGGAAGGACTAATATCTATTGCGCTAATGGATGTCGCTGTGTTGTTTATGATTTGGAGGCGAAACTAGACCAAGTCCTTTGCTGTATGAAATCTTTGTTTTGGATCAGGAAGCTCGGAACTAGCGGGCAACAAGATTACCTGGCAACGCAAATTATCATTACGGGTACACACGTAATAATAGTTTGGGGTGCACGGTAACCTTGGTGGGCGCTAGGGCCGGGATTGGTGATCACTCCTTGTCTTGGTTGTTCTTGTTCTGTAGATTCAGTCTTAGTTTTTGATTGGCTAATGGGTTAAATGGGAGGTCTCGTCAACGTCCCTTGATTTCGATCCTAGCTAACTTAATGAGTTTTCTTCGACATTACCTTTAAGGTACGAACACGGAAAAGCTCGAACGTCTATTCATATGAGTAATCTGACGCAAACCCTCGCATCGGATAGAGACGGGAGACGAAAACTTCCTGGTATAGGAGTTGAATGCCTCCACCACAAAGTTCTTCCAAAGGAGCGGGCGTACGAGGATGCACTGCCTACTGAAGAGAAGAATGTCTGGTACAATGCGTGGAATGCTAAACTTGGAACCCAGTGAAGACCGAGGGTGTACCTGTAACATCCGTCCCTCTCACCACCAATATTGTCCGCTTTGCCCCGATGGGTTGCACATCCAGAGCTCACGGATTTGTTTTTGGTTGCCCAGTGGAAACTTCCCAGGAGGTCACCCATCTTGAAATTTCTCCCACCCGAGCACGCTTAATTGTGGAGTTCTCCTCTCATCCACTAACATTAAGCCCCAAAACGCGTTGGTGATTTAATAGACAAGACATTACTTATGAACCAAGGATCTCTCCTGGCCACGGCCAATGTGGGATTTTCCTGGGGTGTCACATTCACCCCCGTTAGAGTCTCATCGTCCCTGATGAGGTTTGCACCCACCATCCCGAACGGCACAGGAGTGGCTTTGATACCATCTGTAACATCCGGCCCCTCTCACCACCAATATTGTCCGCTTTGCCCAGATGAGTTGCACATCCAGAGCTCACGGATTTGTTTTTGGTTGCCTAGTGGAGACTTCCCAGGAGGTCACCCATCCTGAAATTTCTCCCACCTGAGCACGCTTAACTATGGAGTTCTCCTCTCATCCACTAACATTAAGCCCCAAAACGCGTTGGTGATTTAAGAGGCAAGACATTACTTATGAACCAAGGATCTCTCCTGGCCACGGCCAATGTGGGATTTCTCTGGGGTGTCATAGTACCCCTGCAAAACTAGTGCGTTTTGAGCACAGGAACCTGTGTGGATCAGATATGAGACTCGTGGCCCGTATGCTGCTATGTCGTTATTGTGAATAAGTCATTCTCGATCTAACACATGCTCAAGTTGTCTTCAAGGGTTGAGTATTTTCTTCTCCTTGTGCAGGATAGAATCAAAATTGCTGTGTTAGGAAGCTTGGTCATCTTTATCTAGAAGGCTCGATAGCCCTTGTCTGAATCGACAGTATTGGTTTTTCCCATGCAGTCATGGGCTGATGGTGAAATCAGCACACCGCATTGCACATCCGCGAGTCATAGGGCTTTGCTAAACCTCGATGATGTCAAAATTTTCGGCCACTAATCACGACCACGGAATCGTTTGCCAGTGTTATGATGACGGCGTGTAGTGGAACAGCAAGCCCTGGTAGGCGTTTGGCTATGGACTCACTCGGAAGTGCATGCGATTAACTCATGGGAAGCCACCGCTCGATGTATTGAGTGTTCAAGTGTGGTTCAACCCCCCTTTGCACTAGCAATGGATCGTATTTCGGAAGATGAGTTGTGATGGGCTTAGTATATTGGTGCTTATATCATACTACTTTCTTGGGATGCAAAAGTCATCGTAAGACTCCTCTATCTACCTCCTGTTTGTTTTTCGAGGATTATGGGTAGTCTCGCTTCAGTCGATGAACGCCAGAGTATGTTCGATGCGTGTGCGGTGTTTGAATCCGTCATAAATCCCGGGGAGTGGAACCACGTCTCGGGGGCCATAGTCATAAATGTGTGTTCCGTAATTGACAAATGTAGCAAGACGCTTCCTGCTAACATCAAAAACCCCCTCGAAAATCAAATGAAGGACTACTGGAAGTGGTCACGTTTATCTGGAAAATTAAACTTACCCAAGGGATGAAAATTCTATTTCTCTTGTTGCAATGTTGAACGTCCGTCACCCTCGTCATGACGAAGAAAATGGTTATGTATTTGGAGTGACAATTGATGCGACGTGTTTTCCATCAATCCCCCTAGATATGGAGACAATGTGTCCCCTTGTCACGGTAGTTTGTAAACTAAGGTCGCGAGATCCATTGGTTATGGACAATGTGACCTGTCTAATCTCTTGTCGTATTTCGATACTCTCACTGCGTGGCCTATCAGGAAGAAAGTCCACCGGCCTCGCTTGGGTGGCAGAGAGGCATTTCAACTAATGACTATCGGTGCTAGATCCAAGATAGCATGCAAGAAGACCCTAATGAGAAGGATGACTCGGCCGGTTTGCCAGAGTCAGTATCGTTTTCATTTTATCGTGGTGTATCGATAAATCATGATCCTTCTACCTCTACTTGCTATTCCCGTGGTGACCACTATCTTTGATACTGAAAAAGATGTTAGTTAGTTTCTAGGTCCTATGGATACTATGTACCACACATCTAATAACTACGACGAGTCTAAGGTTTCCGCCGAGCTTGCTGTTGTTGCTGCTATCATTGTCCTACGGCTCAAGCGAATCCTGTTGTCATTACTAAGTGTGTAACTCTTGTCGAGTTTGCTGCGGTTGTTGTTCCCTAAATCCCCGCTAGATTCGTCACAATTATTTTTGTAACTCGTGTCAAGCTTCTTCTTGTTGTTGTTTCTATGGCTCTTCTCGAGTTTGATGTTGTTGATGTATTTGAGACTCCTACTGAGGTTACTATCGTTGACTTGGACGTCTCTATGACCATTGCTAAGCTACTATGACCATGTCCGCATCTCTGCGGAGTGCGTTGTTGTTACTTCTGTTTTCTTGGAGGCTTTCATTGGCTCCCTCGTTATTTTTGGGCTCCTGCCAAGACTAATATTGACGATGGTTCTCAGGATTGGGTTGAGTCTGTCAATGCTGCAGTTGCCATTATTCAAATGACTTATATTGAGCCTACGATCGTTCTCCCTAAGAACAATATTGGCCTGATAAGTCTGCTAAATTATGCGGAACCCATCGTTCCCATTTCTGTTATGATTATGGATACCTTTGTTGACCCAATCGTTCCTACCATTGAGCCTATGGAGGATAGGCTTGAGGTCGAAGGCATGAATACAACTCCCGCCTCCACAAGTGATCTGAGACGCACGGGGATGCGTGCTCACCATAACGGATCTTTCTGTTGATGTGGACTGTGGATCTTCCATATTGAGCGTCATATTGTTGTGTGCATTCATGCTACCGTGTTACCCCCAGCCATTGTGCATGCTTGCAGTTGCATCATTTTGCTGATTGCGTATCCATATGGTTGCGTTGCATTGTCGACAACGCATTCCTGTGGTGTGCTGCTCCTGCAGTAGTGTAGCCTTGCTGTCGTGTTTCTCTGTGTCATGCGGTTCCTGTTACGGTGTTGCCTTGTCGTCATGCTTCTCTGTTGACGTATCACTCCTGTGTGGTGTTCCCTAGTTGATGTGCTTCGTGGATGTGTTGTTGTCATTGTCGTGTTGTTTCTACTGTCGTGTTGCTCCGTGGACGTATTGCTACAGCTGTAGGATTTCCTTGATAACGTGATTACTTGTCGTTTGCTTCGCTCTTGGTTCCCTCGGGATGGAGACATCACCTAAACCCCTCATTGCTGTCATTGTTCTGTTTGTTTGATTGTGTAGCGCCAACATTGATTATGTAAGATTTCGGGTGCTCAGCGGACTTTCTGGAAGTCATACTAAGACACTCTAGTCTGAGTGTTAGCCCATGTATTCCTTTGAGTCTCGTGATTGTTTGGGTAATTGAACGAAACATGTGTCGACCTTTGATATGCTCACGCATTTCATGAGCGTTACATCTTCAGAATCTAAGGCATCAGTGACGCCTTAACCTTTTGCACGCATTTTGGTCGACTAACCACACTCAATCATGTCGGAAAGAAATCCCATCATCCACACATGACAGGGCGTGGCTCGTATTGTGATAAGGGATTTCGAATACGTCTCGAACCTGAAGGTATCGAGTAATTGCGAGCGATATTATGATCCATACCTTGGGACAAGCAAGAGTTGAAAGACTCAATTCCTTTATTGCTCATCCCAGTGGATTCGTTTGACGTCATACCTGCCGACGTGTCATAACGATGATTATGGAAATACCATTGTGGACCCACCCATGACGCGTGCATTGGTGAAGTCCTTGGTTCGTGAATCGGAGGTTTTATGAAAACCCTGAATCCTGAAGGGCATATGACCTTGACTATTCTATAAAGATGCTACCCTGCCATGTTGAGATGGGTGGTCGTCTCGGCCCTTCGATTAATATTATTTTCCTCTGATGGTGGGTTTATCTTGCCCTGGTGTCGTTGAGCAAATTCTTGGGATAGTGGAACCATTTCGACCTTGGGTCGATACTGTAACACCCCAATCGATGGCGGAAACATCGGGATGTCACGTATTGATGATTGTTTCAGTAGCACATGTATATATTGAAATTTTAAATAATTTATTCATAACATGAATATCCAAATGAAATGATGTCTAAAAATCCCAAAATACATAATATCAAATAAAACAAATAACTTCAATTAACTTCAAATAACTTCATAGTATTTCCTCATGCATACTCTAAGCCTCAGTTTCATTGTTACCTGAAACATGTTAATTTTGAAAATATTTTTGGGTCAACAAAAGTTGGTGAGAATTACATAGGTTTTGATAAATTGAATAAAACTTGTACAATTCAAGTGTCATGGCAAGTCTAGTCCATATGTGAAAACATACTAGCATGTAAATCGAGTGCATAATCAACCCTTGTGACTAGAATATTGTGGTCCATCCCATACGCTCATGGTTCACTCGATTATGTTATGCGATAACAATCACCCACGCTACCTATGTAGGAGGTACACGTATCCGGGTGGGATTGTCAGTCCAATAGATCTATCATTGTATACCGTCGGCTGATCAATGTTAATGATTATGCTAGAATATTGTGCTTACCCTAGTCATGTTTAAGACATAATGCTTAATGATTGAATTGTAGATAGAATGTTGTAACATGTTTCACCCCAAAAATAGTGAAATAGAAAAGGGGCTATGTAAAACTCACCTTAGGTGCTTAATGAGTTTGTGAGTTTTCTTGAGCGTGCAAACACTTAGTAATAATGCCTTGGAAAACTCGGAACTAGCTAGAGGAGATAATGATGGACGAAAACTTTAGTATGTGGGAGATGGGATAATAATGTTTTTTTTTTATTGAATGGTATAAAGAGTTGAATGGTAGGTTATAGTATTTATAGTGTATAATTTGGAGTTGTAATTAGGGACTACTTTGACTATGCTAGATTTTAGGAACAACTTTGACTTAACTAGAAGACCATATTTACTAACACTTTGACTTGACTAGGAGACCATATTTACTAACACTTTGACTTGACTTGACTAAGAGACTACGTTTGACTTTTCAGGTTTGACTAAGGGACCTTGAAAGGGTTTAAGTTTAATTGGTTTTAATTAACATCACAAAACATCAAATGGTGTAGTGGTTTGTGTGGTGTGGTTAAGGTTTAGCCCGCCAGGGACTCGGGTTCGAATCCTGGCTCAGGCAAACATTTTTTTTTAACATTTTTAAATCAGAATGTTTAATAAAATCCAATTTAATATTGATTATAAGTCATTATTTAAACAAAAAAATTAATAAAATGGATGGGAAAGATAATGTAAACATGAATCGGATGAATAAACGAGGGAGTTCTATATATATATATATATATATATATATATATATATATATATATATATATATAAAATTGTGTGATGTTACAAATACTAGTGATCCCAGTTATCGTTTAGTAGCATTGCTCGTGCTAGAATAAAAATCCCCTGTCCTTGACAGACACTGGTGGAGACACCATAGTTATGTGAGATGCCAGGTCAGTGCGTTTGGTACCTGACAAATCAAGATGAGCTTGAAGGCTTACGTATTGCGCCCATATGTGTGACTATCCGAGTCGTTGAATGGGATGCCTTATGGGAAGGCTCAAGACTATTGTTGTGGTGCGATCTCAGTCGTTCGTTCGTATGTTTGTTTTAAGTAACAACTTTGGCGCATGAAGCTGTCAAGCCCAAACGTGAAATCTATGTCAATGCATGCATATATGACTCGATTTCACCTTTTACCTCGAAAGATCCCGAAAAGATGGAACCTTCGGCGAGGGAGGGTTCCGATTTTGGGAATCCTTTCACTCAAATCTCTGCATGAGATCTGATAGTCAAATTCGAGGGTAAGTGGCCTATGTTGTTCGAATATGACCTCCTAGGTTGTTAATACCGATGGGACTGCCGGTGCCCATGAAGCACATATAACAGAACTAGTACTGGATACCCATGTTTTGGGTAGCTACTGGTGTTCTGTATACTTGTCACAATGGGGGCCAACGTGTTGATATGTCTTAGAAAACCTTATACTCTGTTCGTTGCGACAACAATTTATGATGTTTCACATATCTCTTTCCGGTATTAACATATGTGCTGGAAGCATCTGGTCATTTGTGTTTGAGTCGACTTGTAATTCTCGAGGATTGTGGAACTACATGACTGGTGTGTCGTATATCGCTTACTGTCAGGGAACTGAGGGGTGGAAACGACGCAAAAACTTTCGACCTCCATCAGTCCATACTAGGCGCCCTAGTACCATTAACCACAATTGCTCGGGTGGGAGGTAGAAATTCAGTACCTAGAGGATTCTACAGAAATAAAGTCCTATTTTGAATGTAGATGTTCGGTCGACAAGAACCTAGTATATTTATCTTAATGGGGATGTAAATATACGGTAAAGTGAGTCGAGCCGAAGGGTAAATAAAATGGGATACCCGACGAGGTTCCCACGGGGACTTTTATGACCATCATGTGGTACAGTAAGATCACATGTTTAACATTACCATGCCACCCAAGGTGTCCTGTGGTCGGGATGTGGCCCAAGTGATGATTGATTGTCGTTTGGAACCTTCTCATTCCTTACTCATCCGTGGCTCCGAGATGAGGCATATGGATAGCTATCTATACTCTTGGCGAGTCGTGGCTAGACACGGGATTGCCGACTTCCATTATATCGGATTGTAGTAGTCACTCTACCTCAAGTTCGACAAACTTTGTACACAAGCATGGGATACTTGATTGGAGATGAGTATGGCTTGTCGGAATTATTCCGTGTTGTCACGACTAATGTCCGTGGCACATCGAGTTCGCGTGCTTCATCGCCAGAATTTCCTATGTGATAGGAATTATCATCCCAACGTTCGGGGTGTATTGCATAAAGCCCTTTGAAGGGCATACGTGTACATCTCTAGTACGTTGAATGACAGACGGAGATGGACACATAATATGAATTGAGCTATTCGAGAGATGGCCAATAAATCTTTCAGAATAGAGACTGCTTGGATGAGATGCGAACATATTAAGAAGTCATACAGGCAAGGCGTAGGCCTTAAGAACTTCGAACTAGTAATAGGTTTTTACTAAGAGTTATACTCTGAGCGAGTGTTAGTAAGCATAGAAATTATAGTAGGCCAAATTCTTGACACTCCAGTGGCATGGAGATATCGATCAAAATTGGTCTCGTGATGATTAAACTCAAACTATCGCAAGAACTTAGCGGGACTCTTGATGAATTCCGCAAGTCAAGGCCGAGGAAGTGTTGTCAATTCCTCGACCGACGGAATTCCGGTTGACGTTAAGCTCTACTATTTCGGGAACCGATAGATGTGTCGGTTTGGGAGGTCCAAGAGCTTAGTCGTAGCTCGAGCATGATATTGTGTTTGTTAGAGCGCTAAGCGTGAACCTAGCGTGAACTGGAGTTCACTTAGGAAAGAGGAGATCTTGTGAAGCGCAAACACCCCACCATGTTCAAGGATACTATTGTAATGGATAACTTGAACTGAATTCCGGGACGGAATTCTCTTAACGGGGGAAGAATGTAACATCCGACAAAAATCGATGTGTCTCCGTACGTAATTAGTATATGTAATTAACGGTTTAAGTGCATATTTAAATTAATTGGATTAATTTAGCCTTAGAGAATAGCAAATTCCCCATAAGATGCACAGGGATGCACATGTTAAATGTTGAAGCACGACGAAATTGCGTGCGAATAAACTTGTCCGGAACGGACGTTGGTGATTACCCGGTAAAAATTAAATAAACGAAAAGGATCCCGGACACCCAGGGTATAAAATAAAGGGTATTTTCATGAAATATAATGTGTTTTGGAACTCCAAAACCATAAGTGAAAACTTTACATACAAATCTCCCGGTAACGAATAAAGTGCGCGTATCGCACCCGATACGCGTATAACTTATAATTTCACCCAACGAAAGCCTAACCAACCAACCAACACTAAAATTAGGCTATGTTTAAGAGTTCTTATAAACTATTTTTTTATGTCCGTATACCGCGTATTTAAAGTCTAACCAAAACCCGAATAAAGCACTAATTATGTTATTGGATTGTCACTAAATTATTGTAGATATTTTTCACTCATGGGGACCCCACAAAATTCATAACCAAATCGGCCACATGCCAAAATCATGAACAAATCTTGATATCATAAGTAAATAGATATGAAGTATGATCTTTGAATTTTATTATAAGATTTTGTGTACTTATAAAAGATCATGAGTGTATATAATATCTAGAGTCCTCATTAATAACTCACAACAAAATCTCAATTCTTCTTGCTCCATTTTGGCCGTAGATCATCACACACACACACGCTTTTTTTTTTTTTTTTTTGCAACAAACACACAAAATCTTACATATACAAACCCATTTTACAAAGATCAAAGTGTGTTTCAAGCTTGGAGCTTAACCCTTTGGAAGAACACACTAAACCCGATCCAAATCAAGTGTTTTTATCTTCCCTAGCCTTGTGCTAGTTGTAAGTATTCTTGATCTTGTTCTTGTCTTTAAAAGTTTATGTTTAATATCTTGAAGCAAGTTGTACAAGGGGTTAACTTGACAAAGCTTTTCATGTTAAAACATATGATTTTAAAGACTAAAATGGTGTTAAGATAGTGTGTATGGGCCGAAAATTGGTGGTGGACGTGTATTATTCTTGTAGTTTTTTTATGAAGTTCATAAATACTTAAAGAAAATGGTGATCTAAACATAAGTTGTTATTAGAACTTGAATGAACTTAAAAATGGTTTTAATCATCTTAACATAAGCATATAAGACTTGTTATAATGTTGTTTTTGTTAGAAAATAAGTTATACAAATTTTACATTATCAAAGACTACACACTTGAAAAATATAATTTGGACATGTTGGACAAAATACACTAATTACACTTATTTGTAGCCTTAATGAGATGATATAAGACTATTAAAAGTGTTGAAACATGAAAAAAAAAAAACTAACATGACAAAAATGATTGGTCTAAAAATATAAACAACCTAGACACCTAGTAATATAAAACTGACTCAACTAAACTAGACCACACGACAGGCAGGTGTACCTATCAATGCAGTACAGACTAAGTAAGTTCGAGTATCGAACCCACAAGACACAACTAGAAAACAAAATTAGACTCGACTAAGAATTAAAATAAATGGTTTAAAAGTTTGTTTTTGGTTTTCTAAATAATTAATTAAAATAAAATAAAATACATAAGATAAATAGACATGCAAGGATAATTGAGGAAAATATCAGGATAGGAAGGCAACTACCTAGGTCAAGAATCCTACATGCAAACTCACAACTCTCGGTAATGAAAAACTGAATGGCTTACCATATTCTAAAGATAACTTAAGAAACTCTAAGACGTATTAGATCTCCTCCCGGTCTCACCAACACACCCCAAAGAATCCTAAAGAATAAAGCACTGGCTATCTAGCTCGGATCACCTCCCGGTCTCACCTAACTAAGAATGTGAAGGTACTCAAATGACTCAATCACCTCCCTGTCTCTCTAATCACAATACACCCGAAGATGTAAAGGAGTAACTTAATTGGGTTAACTATGACTTGGAATTGCAAGAAACTTAAGACAACTAGGATAGGATCACCTCCCGGTCTCACCCAAAACCTAACACCTAAAGTTCTAGACAACCCAACATTCCATCACCTCCCGGTCTCAAGAATGGAAGAATACTTAAGTCCTCTAAATTTTCTAATCAAGTTCCTATGGCTTTCGTACACAAAACCATAAAATAAGCTACAATCACCTAGCAAGCAACCCTAATAATCATCCAAACATGAAAGACATTCACTAAGACGATTATGGAACTATCAAAGATAATAAATTAGACCTAAGTACGCACACACATCATAATAAACACCAACTAAATCGTTACCAAAACATTAACCATTCAAAAATAATCCATAAACCGATAGCTATAAATTAACACGCAGTCATCATACAACCTAAGTAGCCATAAAATATTTAGCCAATAATAGTAATGGAGAACGAGAAAAACATAGGTTCAAAATAATAATAACACATAGTATTGAGTATTTGAGAACTCAAAGTAATCATAAATCGAAACTAATGTTTGAGGTAAACGAACCCAAGCCTTCAACAATCGTTCCAAGCCTTCCCCCTTCAATTAATCTCTCAAAACCTCAAGGTTGCTGCCTTTTTTTTTTGTTCGATAGAATTTTTTTTCTGGCGGCTGTTATGATTTTTTCGATGATATGATGCCTCCTATATAATATTCTTTCCATATTTCCATACTTTCATCTTGTAGGTTTATTTTGTTTGATACTTGGGCCCCCACAAGAAATAAGGTAACGAGACATGAAGCTTTTCATTCTTTTTTTTTTCTTTTATTTATTATTATTATTATTATATTAGTACTCAATTTGGAAGCTCGCTCTCGGGTGTTCGCGTCAAGACCAAAGTTACTCGTTTACGCTCCTTTCTTCACGAACACCTATAAAACAATAGAATAAATAAATACATAATAAAAACAACACGAAACGAATAGAAATCTGCCCAAAAAATATACAACATACATAAGAAAATATATGTGTTTTGCAACACATCAATAATCCATTAAAGTCTACTAGTTTAGTAAAAAATTGTTAATCTTGAAAGATAGAATGGAAAAATATAACTTTTATAAGTTAAAGGACTATTTTAGTAACTTTAAAAGTTGAGGACTTAAAATGATATTTTTAGAAACTTGTGTCTAAAAATAAGACTATGGAAAGTTTAGTCTCAAAAGTGTAAAATGGTAACTTTCCAAGGTGGATTTGGTAAATACTAATATACATATGTATCTTGTATAAAAATGTATTTTTATAAAATGGAGTTTTATAAAAATATAGATTCTCTAACATGTGGAAATATATAAAAACAAAGGCTTTTATAAAAATGTTAGATAAAATAAAAGCTTGGTGGAAACTTATATAAAAATGAACACTTTTATATAAATGGGGATATAAAACTGTTGGGGCATTTTATATATAAGTAACCAAGTCATGGAAATAAAAATACAAATATGTTTATAAACTTCCAAGTAATATATGTAGGAATTAAAAGGTGATTAATTCCAAGATTACATATATTGTTGAAACTTGGAAAAATTAACAATGTACATATACATATGTTAAGTAATCGGATTTGGACGTGTTAACGGACTAAGACGTGAAATCGAACAAATAAGTATTTGTATTAATTACGTCTAAGGAGAAAATAAGAATATATATTTTAAAGGACTTAAAATATATAAATTGGGTGAAAATACATAACACTTTCCTAAGTGTTGGAAATTTATTCGTGGGAGAAAAATAACGTAAATAATCTAGCGATTAAACGTTGAAACAAGTGTATGGACTTAACAAGGATAATATATATATATATATATATATATATATATATATATATTCGACTCGACGAAATCTTAGAATATTTATTTAATGGGAAAGTAAATATACGGGGAGGTAAGTCGAGTCGAGTGCAGAAAACAATATATATATACATATATAAATATATCGAATCGACGAGATCCTAGTGTATTTACTTAATGGGAAAGTAAATATACGGTATGGTGAGTCGAGTCGAGCGTAGAAAACATATTATCGAACGATAAGAACTTAGTATATTTATTTGAATGGGAAAATAAATATACGGTAAAGTGAGTCGTGTCGAGTGGTAAAGATATTATATCGAACGACGAGATCTTAAGTATAATTATTTAATGGGAAAATAATTATACGTTAAGTGAAGTTGAGTCGAGAATAATATTATACAAGTTAATTAATATTCATGAAAGTATAAATGTAACTTGTAACAAGGGTAATCCATCGCCAACGGACCTAGGACATATGTTTAATTAAACGGGGAATTATATGTAAATGGTGGTGTTGGGAGTTGGGTGTACAACTTGCCGGAAAAACACACGCTATAAGCTTAGTGACTTACACGCACTAGGACGTTCGTAGGTGCTTGACCATGGAGTTGCTATTCTCTGCTATTTGATTGTACGTTGTACATCAGATGAGTTTCACGGCCCCATTTTACTGTTTTAATTGGGGGAAAGATATGTTTGTCAAAATTTATCACATGTTGAAATGTTTTCAAAGGTTAAAATGTGATGAGTGGCATGATGAGTACTTGAGTTTTGTTGAATGTTCGCCACTCGGGGTTGAGTCCTCGTTACTGTAACCATTAATTCAGGGAAATGAAACCGAAGGAATATTTGGATAGTACTATTGGTTCCTGACAAGGCCCACCCCTAATTGATAGCGTCGATTATGCATCGGCGTATGCCAGGGGTGCACGTATTCTGAACTTAAGTCGTTGGGTTCTGAGAAACGACTTGGAGCGGGGCATATTTATTAGTCTTGGTTTGGTTATGGGACTCAGGGGATTGCTCATCATCATAGTTTGTAGGAGCTAGTTACTCCTTACAAAGGCCACAAATTGTGTTGGATCTGCACAGGATGTAAAAATGTTGTTATTACGAAACTAAAACCTGTGAACTCACCAATATTTTATATATTGACGTCTTTTTAAACATATCTTTCAGGTAACTAAGTGCTGAATAGATATGGGGCTAGTGCGGTGGAAATCGGGATGTCGGATACTGGTCGGGGTTTCATCTATTGTTACCATCGGGTTGGAACATAAACGGAAATGCCCCCACATTGAAACTTAATGTTCATTGTTTTACGTAATGCTGTGTGCAATATTGTAACGAGATACTCATTTTCGACATCCTAATAAATTGATCTTTTCTAATTAAATATAGTTTGTGTTAATCGTGACTTTGATATGCTTTCGAGTGTTGCGCCACGTGTTTCCGCCATTGGCGTGGTGTGACAGGCTTCCTCCACGGGACGGTTGCACCAGGAGACCAACACTTCCAGAACTGGATGACCATCTTCTTCTGAAGTCCACCTTTCCAGTTTCCACCTGCTATCATCTTGTCCCAGCGGGTCGACCCATGACCCGAAAACATAATTAAATAAACTCAGCTCCCTTGACTTTGATTTGACTTCGTTTTCTTGAATAAACCTTGAGATTTGTATCAATACTTCCAGCCTGAACAAACGACTTGTCCTCAAGTCGGAAGGATGAGAATTGTGGTGCCAAGCAATGAGCCATTCAATTATTGGTTGACCTACTTCATAAACCCATTGAAGAGTCAGAAGGTTGTGCATTCTGCAGTCCTTTGCACCCACCTGGCCAGTTTTATAGGCACCATGTACTGAGCCAGGGTGGTCAGTACTTGTGGCCTCCCTTTTCCTTTTGAATGTGAAGACTTGGAAAAACTGGTGTATGGCTTGAAAAAAGACTGTGACCTGCATGGCAATTGTAGTGTATAGCGCCTAGTTGGAACTTATATTTTGACTACACTGAGGCTGGTAAAACGCATGACATGAGAAACAAAATCAAACATCATAAGTTCTTTTTTTTTTTTTTGACAGAATACTTAGATTCTGCATAGTGAAGTCCTTTGAAGTTTCATCTTGGTCATCCTTCGGCTCTGGTAGAATAGATTTGTTGGGAAGTTTAGACACTAGGCTGGTGTTATCCTTCTTGTTAGGAAGTTTAGACACCAGGCTGGTGTATTTTTTCTGTTCGTTTGCTTGTCCTTCATCAGATGGCGTCTCTTTTATGTTTCGTCTCCTCCGTGTTCTTCCCCTCTACATTTGCTAGTTCACATCTATAGTCATGTCCAACCATCTGAGTCTTTAGTGCTGCAATCATCCTTTATGGGTGCTAAGATGGCGTCTAATCATGCTAAAATGGCTGATAACTGAGAAGCGATAACTGAATTCCGGGTTGTATGTGCCATTCGAAATTTTCCCGGCAATGGAACCAAATGATAGGATCAAAAATTCAAGGAGGCAACTTTTATTTAGATTGAGATAAACGGCCCGATTTGAGAGGGCAAAGTCTCTAGTTACAAAATACTTTGATAATGAAAAACAAGAATGAGAAAACAAAAGTAAAAAGCCTGCTTATAAAGACCCATGATATTTAGTAACTTCTCCAGAAAGTAGGCATAAGGACAACTCCTCATCCTTCCATCTTCCTGTTAATAATAGGCATAGTAACTACCCCCCACTCTTCCAGTTTCCCATTAAATTCCTGACCCAATGGATCCAACTCAGATCCAAAAACATAACCCAGCTGCCCCATGTTGGCATCTTTGACCCGATTCCGTTTCCTTTTTTAATACACTTTTACTGGAATCTTATCATAATCGCATGACATTATAGGTGATTACGTGTAATCGCATGACATTATAGGTGATTACGTGTAATCGCATGACATTATAGGTGATTACGTGTAATTGCATGACATTATAGGTGATTACGTGTAATTGCATGTAAAGAGGGGGTGAGTAGCCTAATTGCATGTAAACAGGGGGTGAGTAGCCTAATTGCATGTAAACAGGGGGTGAGTAGCCTAATTGCATGTAAACAGGGGATGAGTAGCCTAATTGCATGTAACTAAGGGCGATTGGGCCCTAATCGCGTGTGGTTATAGGCGATTAGGCCCTAATCGCATGTAACTATAGGCGATTAGGAGCTCTAATCGCATGTAGCTGTCTGTAATCGCTTGATCTGTTCTTGATGACTAGAAACACCTATAAATACAACCCTTGACTTGTAAAACACCATTTGTGCAACCCTAACTGACCCCAAGCCTCCCTCACACCATAAACACCCTCTGGAACTCGTTTTTGCCTAAGCATCCACCTTCCCAAGCTTTACACCTCATTATCTTACAAATCCAAGGTGTGTTCTTCATCCCAAACCTTTGTAATGTTATTGTTTTGCTCCCTAAAGGTCCAGACCTTGTTTTACCAAGTTTGTGTCTTTAAAAACCTTTGAAATGAGTTTCTAAAACAAGTCTGAACCTTTATACTTGCTATATGTGAAGTATTCATGCAAGAAATGATTTTTGATGTTCAAAACGTGAATGTTTTCATGTAATTGATGTACTTCTGATGTGTAGGAGTTATTAGGATGTTTTCCTAAGGATTTGAGTCATTATTATTGTGTTTTGATGAAAATATGCATTTTGACTCATTTGGATGATTCTTGAAGATTTAGGATGTTATGATATGATTTGATGATTATTTGTTGTTAGGATTCACATTAGAAGGGTACTATAACAGAGGGATGATGATTTGCAAGGTTGTAGGTGGTGAAATCTGATTATTTGTCGTTTAAGGAAAGATATGCATAATTAATGAAACCTAGTACTTTGCCATTTTTGGAAATAATTGCACCAAGGGTGTTAGAGCAGTGATAAATTGGGGGGTTTTTCCTTGGAATGGGTTGGTTAATAGTTTAGCTTTGATATTGGGTGTTTCCACGTGTTTCGGATCTGATTTGGAGGGTTAAACGCGCGAAAAAGTGGAACAGACCTGCAGGGCGCGATTAGTGTGACATCCGTCACCCTCGACTTTCATCTAGTTTACAATTTTAGTCCTTCTAATATTTCCTGTAATTGTTGTCGTTTTCAAATTTAATAAATGTGCGAAACTCAAGTTATATTATTTGCATGTATTTTGGATCTTGATCTCGATTTAATCTAACGCGTATGTTGCAACGTTATTCGTAAAAAAAATATATATCATTAAAAAATTTCAAGTTATACAAGTTTTGAGTTAATTAATTAACTTAGTTAGTGGTTATAAAGGAAAAATTAACAAGGAAATCTTAAAACTAACTAAAGTTAAATATGAGGGGCCAAACTTGCTAAATCCTGAAAGTTTAAAAAAAAAAGACAATTCTCCTTGCTGCTGTGCTCGATAGTCCGGCCAAACCCATTTCCGGCCGCCGGAATTTATTCCGGCGAGGCCTTAAATCCTATTATTTGTGTCCGTTTCAATGTTTTATCATTCCAAAGGTTTTTCTCCATCATTTACTGGTCATTTGACAAATAATTAAGCGTTTCAACAATGTTTTAAGGCGTCTTTAATGACCACCAAAACATGAAACCGATCGGAGGTAATTATACCAAGTGAAACGCTCGCTGCTCGCATATATAAATGAATTGACCTCGCTACTTCATCTCTGCACCTCTACACAACAAAACCCAAAACAAATTCCACGTTAAAACGTCCAGAAAGCCCCTTCAATTTGCGTTTTTTTGCGAGCATAGAAGCTTCAATTGTGAGCCTAAAAACGAGTTGTAAGTGTTAAATTTTGCTTGTTATATGTTAGTCGAACATTGTAGGGTAAAACCCCCTTATTACAGAGCTTCCATCATGCTTGAATCGGGCTATTAGATTTTGTGTTAGGGTTAGGGTTCATGGCTAGATAATTGGGGAAGAAGAAGATGTTGGGTTATTATATAAATAAAATTTGGGTTAGATAAAATCATCAATATGAGGCTTGGCCTAGTGGTTGGGCCTGATCTTTGGAAACCAGAAAACTCGGGTTCGAGACCCTCTCACCACGGGTTTTCTTATTTTTTTTTTATGGAGATGATATTTAGGTAATATTTATATATATAAATATATAAATACTTCTTTTTCCTTATAATATTCATAATAAATCCATTATCTATCCAAAAATTATGAAAATTTAGACATAACATCTTGACATCTAAAATAAGATTTCCACACTTTTATTTTCCGGAAAATGTATCAATTTTATATTTTTATTGAATTTAATCGTTTTAATCATAATTAAATGATTAAAAATTCATTTTAAGAGATTTTAACCTCAAATTTTCTGGAGATTTATTTTAATGAATAATAAACTGAAATAAAATATAATTCCTCGGAAAATGATTATTTTTTTTATTTTTTTACTATTTTTAATCATATAAAACACTATTTAAGGTTATTAAAAATGTTTTAAATGCAAATAAATTAAAAGAAATTATGGAAATATTATTTTAGTATTCCACATCATAAAATAATTATTTTTCATAATAATATCATTTTGGGATCATACCTTGTATTATTCATGCTATTTATATTTAAATTAGATATAATAATAAATTGTTTAATTAAATATAAATCATTAACTCTCTTTCAAGGCTATTTTTCTATAAAGTGGAATTTATATCTATATGTGAAACACATAAGAGTTTTAGTCATTTATTAAATTCATCGTAAATATATTTATTTCAAAAACTGTCGTTCAAATTATTACTAACAATTTCATTTTCCCTAATACGAGTCTAGCAAGTCCTAATACCTTAGATGATTGGTTGTCTTAGACTTTTAAGTCATTTTCCTCATTTAGTATTTTTATATATAGGTTGAATTCTTCGGAATTCTTAAGCCTTACGACGAACATTCTCGGAATTTATACTTAGCGAAACTGTGAGTATATCTTTCCCTTTTCTTACTGTTTTACTATTTCGGGATGATTCATGTACCTATTAATCAAGTTTGATTTCTTATACTTAATGCAATTCTCATGTGTGTTTGCCTTATGTGATTTGGTGTGTATTATGCTTAATCATTAACCGCTGGGCGGCCTAGCATTTCAGTGAATAGTACTATGGTATACCCCCTTGAGACTCTCTTGAGAGGATCTTGGTCATTGTCATGTTAATTCATTATTCAGTTTGTTAGTCATGTGTTAGTCATTATTCTCAGGTTTGGTTTTGACTGATACTACTTATTACATATTTGCAAACGGTATACAACACATGAATTGCGAAACATTTTTTTTATTTTTATACTACATATATCAAATGGGTGTACTCACCAATACATTATATGTGTTGACAAAATTGTTTTGTACATGTTTCAGGTGACGTTTGATCTTATATGCTTTCACGCTTAGGCTGGACCTAGTGCTTAAATAAAAGTTGAACATTTATTATTTACGTTTGAGATTTAAATTAAGACTCTTTGTATTTTGTTTTGAACAATGGAAGTTATTTGCTATTAATATTTACAATTTAGTCCATGTGCTATTGAACAATCGTCACTACGTGACACCTCGATGTTTCCGCCATCGGTTGGGGTGTTACAGATTGGTATCAGAGCCATGGTTATAGGGAATTAGGTTATTAGTAAATGCTTTTGACCTAGACTATTACTAAGCTTCCCATTATATGCTTTGTTTTATTCTCATATTTCTTTAGACAGATTTTTCTCCTTTTACTCATCATTATATTCAAGAAGATCATATTCCACAAACGAAACGAAAACACCAAGTTAGGAGTGATATCCATATCTTGGTGAATAGTTTCACTCCTTACATATTTTATTTATTCATCTTGGAATATTTTCCTTTCGAGATAGGAGACGTCCAAATCTCAAGGAATCTATCCCTCCAAAAGAAACTTAAATCACTAAGCTAGGAGTGATATCCTTATCTTAGTGACCAGCTTCACTCCATCGTATTTTTACTTTTTGGAAGTATATCTTTGAGTTAGGAGTGAAATCCACATCTCAAGGATATATATTTCCACATCTCGAGATCCGCTAAGGTTTTGGAAAATTATTTGTGACGGGGCACGTGCAATCTGGAAGGCTGAGCGCCTGTATTCTGAGTTTTCTGGTTAGGTTGGTAATTCGCATAAATCCCAATCAGACGAGGGACCCGTTTACCTACCTGGGAATTCTCGGGATGAGCATTCACTTATAGGCTAAAGTACGCCCCCACGAGTCACTAATAAAATTTCAATTTCTTTGGTTAGTCACCAGTTTCCTGAGAAACAATCCCAAATATCTCATTTTATTCTTGATATTTCATTTGTTTTTATCATGAGTTGATTTTCATTATTAATCTATTGAAAATTTTTCTATATTGATTTCTAAGTTACTCTTTAAATTATGCAAAATTTCGCGTATGCTATGTGTCATTCAAAATCTTGATATTGGATATCATAGGTGTTGCTTTATTTTTGTAGATGTCTGATCGCGAATCTCGCAAAAGAGCTTCTAAGCGTCAAGCTAAGTTGAAGTCTGATCAGCGTATCGCGACCATGCTCAATGACAAGCTGGAAACCCTTGTTCCTAACATCATTAATGCTATTATTCCAAACCTTCACCCGAACAGTAGCTCGAATGGGAACTCTAACGGGAATGCGGGTGGAAATGGTGGAACTAGTGAGAATAAGTGCACTTTCAAACATTTCAACTCTTGCCATCCCAATAAGTTTAATGGCACTGAGGGAGCCACTGGGTTACTTGAATGGTTCGAAAGTATGGAGAATACGTTCATTAATAGCGACTGTCCAGCCAACCTACGGGTTCGTCATGCCACGGGTGTTCTTCAAAAGAGAGCGCTCACTTGGTGGAATGGTGAAAAACATGCTCGAGGGACGGAAGCTGCTTTAGCTATGTCTTGGGATGATTTCAAAATTGCCATGACTACTGAGTTCTGTCCTCGTAGTGAGATGAAGAAATTGGAGGATGAATTCTATCATCTCAAACAGGATAGTGGAAACAACATTCCCTACAACAACCGTTATCACGAGCTGAGCTTACTGATTCCTCGTATGGTGACACCACTGCCTTTGGCCATTGAGAAGTATATTGAGGGATTACCACCTCAGATCCATGATACAGTTAAGGGGAGTAAGCCTGCTACTGTAGAGGATGCCATTCGTCTTGCAGCATCTCTTACCGACAAGCATGTCAAGGATGGTTGATATGCTAAAAGTAGTTTAATAAAAATAACTAAATTAAACCTAAAACTAGACACCTAGTAATACTCTAGACTCTCTAAAACTAAACTACTGACAGGCAAGTGAACCTATCGACTCTAGTATAGCTAAAGTAAGTCCGGATATCGAACCCACGAGACTCTAATGGAAAACGAAAACTAGACTCGACTACTTATCTACAAACTGACTTGATAATGTTTTGTTGCTTAAAGGGGGGGTTTCTAACAAACTACTGCAAATAAAATAAAGATTAACTAAGACTAGCTAAACTGAACTAAAAACACGAACTTGGCTGAGCTGAATTCAGATGATGACAAGACACTACCTAGACCAGACTCCTAACTATGCCTGATAAGCTTCTATGGTTATGGAACTGATTTGGAACCAGGATCTTAAAATACTAAACATCAAGAATAAACTAGACACCCTCGACCCTTCTCAAGGGGAAACCCTAGAATATTTTTGTGCTGTTAAACCACCGGTTGGAGTACAAACCCTCACAGGTTATCTAACTCTTATGATCGAGTACCCGCTAGACAATCTACCTCACAGCGCGAAAGCCTCACTACACTAGGTGCAAGGGGTAATTATTGAAGCCTAGATCTAACTTGATACGCAAGAGTTGAAAGGGAAACTAGACAGATCTTCTCACAAAGCCTCT
The DNA here is from genome assembly GCA_028751855.1 of Ambrosia trifida. Taxonomy (NCBI): domain Eukaryota; kingdom Viridiplantae; phylum Streptophyta; class Magnoliopsida; order Asterales; family Asteraceae; genus Ambrosia; species Ambrosia trifida. The sequence goes on along the minus strand of CM054125.1, from coordinate 129,196,600 downwards.
AACCTAGCAATTTAACAACCTAGACATACCAACAAGTCCTCACCTCACAGCTATTGAACTTGGAAGAATACCTAAAATCTTCTAACCACCAAATACCACTCCTATGGTAAACTCGCGACTATTGACCATAAACTAGTTGCTACACAAAGTCTGCAACCTAACTAGCACTCATACATGAAAGACATTCACAAAAGTGCAAGTGGAGTGAATAAGTGACAATTAAAAAATAATAGATACGCACATACACCAGATCTAGAGAAATCAAAATCTTTACAGAATCATAAATCCAAAACAAATTCCAAAAACCATAGAAAACGTAAATCAAAACATAGTTGTTTGTCTTAGTCTAGGTAGCTATAAAAAGTTTTAGCCACAAATCATCTTGAAAAGAAAAACAAAGCCAAATAAAATTTCAACAATCATTATATAGAACAAAGATGATAAAGGAACGAAAACACCGAATGATTGACACCCGAATAATCGCTGGCTTAAAACCTTTGATCCCTGGCCTGCCCCTATAATAATATTTTTGCTCCTGCTGTCCTCCGTGCGATGTCCTGTTCCCCCAAAAAATAATATCTGCCTAGATGATGTGGCTCTACCTCGAATTAATATATTCTTCCCCTTTAATATTCTTGTGCGCCGCCTCTTTTCTCCAAGTAATATGCCCTCTCAAGGGTTTTTAATTATTCTTTCTATTCCAATTTGGGCTCGAGCCCTTTGTGACTAAAGTCACATTCAATTTATTTTTTCTTTTTAATAATAATAATATTATTATTATATGTAGCATTCTAGCTCCGTGCTCTTGACTCGGGTGTTCTTGACTTGACCAAGTTACTCATTTACGCTCCAACGTCCACACGAACACCTACCAAATAAAAATAAAATAGATAAATACTAAAAAAAAAAACCTAAAACTAATAAAAATCTATAAAAACCTATACTAAATAAAAGAGACCGGTACAAGCCTAAAACTAATAAAAACACTATCTAAACGACTCAAAAATTACACAAACTTTACACTGGAAATAGATGTATTTTACAATACATCAAATATCCCCACACTTATCTCTTTTTCGTCCCTGAAAAAGAATTATGCTATGGAATCACAGTTAGGTTTACATCCAGTTTCAAAACATAGGTAACTTAGTTAATAATCTACTAACGTGTTGATTGCGATTGCAGGTATATTGATCCTCTTAAACCCACACCGGTTTCCAAGCCCCTTTTTATTTATGTTAAGTTCATGTTGATTAGTCTATTTAGGGTCTCACTCGAAGGAAGCCACAGTTCCTCATAATCCCGCCTCAAGCTTATGAAGCTAAAGGAACGACCAATTGACCATTTCCCAACCGTCTTATGTAGAAAACCAAGAGAATTTAAAATCACTTTTTTTTCAGCATACTTAACTCAGAGGGTGTGACCAATCCAAGTCGCTATCCCAGTGGCCAGGCACCTTAAGCTTCAGCATTTTTTTTTTCTCAGCATACTTAACTCAGAGGGTGTGACCAATCCAAGTCGCTATCCCAGTGGCCTGGCACCTTAAGCTTCAGCATTTTTGCTTTGATTTCTAATTAATTTTTTTAAGTCATTAGAAATTCTAACGGTTTTCTACTTATAATGGTGCTTCTTATACTATTTTTGGCGGTTTCGGTCTCCCCGTTTTTCCTAGATGAGAACCCACAAAATAGCCTAACATAATTAATTTATTACTTTTCAAAGGAAACCTTTCTACCGGCCGAGCCTACCCACATATCCCAAATCAGACACGTTTTCAATCAATTTTAATCTCTTATTATACATACTATTTGAAAACCGGACACCTAACTTTACCTATCATTTTCCATATTTTATATAATGCAAACTTCAAAATCAGGGACATTTTCTGAAATTTTTCGATTTTTTTTTTTTGACTCAAAATGACTATATACAAACTAAACGACAGTTTCCCATCCCCACACTTAAACTCTACATTGCCCTCAATGTAGGAATAGAAAACGACTAAAAACAAAATAAATTCTCAATACAAAAATAAAATACAAAAATAAAAAGACAAGGGCAAATTGAAAAGGACTTAGCTGGTTATTTTTTTTTTCGTAAGCTCCAAAACTCTAGTCCAATCCAGCTCGACCGTATAGCATTTCATTCGCGATCGGCTCTGACACAATGGTAAACTCTGGGCTTGCCTTGATAAATAATAAACAGCTTCGGAATCACCCGAATGGAGATTGGGTACGGGTGGTGCAATCCAAACCTGCGCAAAACGAAACAGACAAAACCCGAGCATAATACCGAACCACACAAAAATAAAAAGACTCAAACTACTAACTTAGACTCATAATATAACAACAAACAAGACGACGTACCTGCTTGGCAAAATGGCGGTGAATGGTAGTAGAACCAAATGGGTATAAGAAAAAAAAATCTGGTTCTCGCTCAACGTGAAGGACACTGGTGATCACAACACGCGTTGCAAGAGAAAAAATAACTTTCCGAGGTAATAGCTGGTCGCATAAGGCGAACAGGTCAGCCCAGACTCTTCACATTACGTGAAAAGACTTTTTTCACAGAAAGACTATTTATTATTTTATTTTATTTTTTTAAGAAAAAAAAAATCTTTTATTACCCAAACCTCTACCAAAACTCCCAATCATAAAATATATATATAAAGATAAATACATGGGATCCGCTCATGGTGAAATTTCCTCCACCCAGGCAAACACGAAAACCTGCAAACAGACTCAAAGACACAAAAACAAAAAATAAAATAGAAAGATAAAAACCTATGAACAACTATCGAAAGACGGACCACAAATAAAAAAAAATGAACAGCTAGAAACAAAAAAAATAATAATAATAAATAAAGTATAAATATAAATTTACAAACTATACAGAGCCTCCCCACACTTAAACTTAATCAGGGGGCTTCTCTTTTATCTGGACCCGGTCCAACCCGTTTAATTCCACCCGGTCCTCGTTAACAATTGAATATTTATTAGTGGAATTCAAAAATAATCTAAGCATTCTTAACGGGTCAGACCACCAAAATTTAAACTTACCTGGATTGAACCGGATGCGTGGCATGTAGCAAATAGACTGGTCGTGCTTGACATTCACTGGCTTCTTCTTTTCCAACTCGTGCCAGACTTCGATCCTTTTCCAGTTCCGATCTTTTCTTTTTCTCTTCTTTGCCCTCTCCCGTGGTGCTGTTGATTTTGAAGTTCCATCTATTACTAATACCACGGGCCAGCTATGGTGCGCTTCTTCTACCACCATTTCCGTGGGACGATCCCCACACTGAGTTCTTTCATCTAGTGCAGGTTTGGTCATGTCTCTCGGTTCACCTTCGAGTAGGGCATCCAGGTATGCCATATCTCCATCAGGATCAGACTCCCCTAAATCTTCATAAACAGGCAAACCATCTAACTCCAGATTTAAAAACTCATCCTCTTCAGACAATGAATTCTCACCCATCTCATTGTCTTCCTCTGCACCAAACATCATATCAACGGAATCTCCCAATTCCACTTCTTCTTCAATCCCTTCTTTCCTCATAAACGACCTTTGATACGCCGCCCATTCTTCTTCGTCGTCCTCTTCAATCGAGTCACTCCCAAAATCATATATAGTAACCTGTGGCACCGGAGGTGGGACTTCAACGTCCATTTTCGTCTCCGTGATTGGGATGATCTCTTCATCTGACTCATCTGCGTATTCCATGATCGGCTCTTTCCCCTCTTCTGGAAACGTTAGGAACAACTCCCCTCGAGCGTTCATGTACCCGAGGTAGTTGCCCTTCTCATCATATGTATAACCGACTGTCGGCGGCTGCTCTTGCTGAACCTTTTCTTTTTCTTCCTTTAATTTCCTAGCAATGTCTTCTACTGTTCGTTGAAGATCTAAAATAGCAGCCTGTCGGTTTTTAAGGATGGCATCGTGGTTTTTTTATGAGGATGTCCTGCTCTGCTAACATTTTCTGGGTATTGGCATCTTTCGCAACTAATAATGTCAACAGACTCTCTATTTTACTCCAATCATTACCACTATTCTCACAAGAATTGCTTCCAGGAATTTGATCAGGATACTGATTAAAATGTGGCTGCTGATACGAGTCATCATAATGATATGTAGGACAACCCTGTGAATAACATGGTGGCGGCTGCACAAAGGAATTAGCATAACAATATGCAGAGGACCCCGCATTTTGTGGAAATCTAACGGTAAAATAGGGTCCTCCACAAATTTCAAACATATTTACAGACTCGATAGAAAATAAAATACACAAACAATTAGACTCCGACGACTCACTATACAAAAAGACAGACTCAACACAAAACACAAGTAGCACAGATATAGCAGATAAGTGTAATCAAAGCTAGTAAACGCAATCGCCAAGAGTCCCCGGCAACGGCGCCAAAAACTTGATGTGCTAAAAGTAGTTTAATAAAAATAACTAAATTAAACCTAAAACTAGACACCTAGTAATACTCTAGACTCTCTAAAACTAAACTACTGACAGGCAAGTGAACCTATCGACTCTAGTATAGCTAAAGTAAGTCCGGATATCGAACCCACGAGACTCTAATGGAAAACGAAAACTAGACTCGACTACTTATCTACAAACTGACTTGATAATGTTTTGTTGCTTAAAGGGGGGGTTTCTAACAAACTACTGCAAATAAAATAAAGATTAACTAAGACTAGCTAAACTGAACTAAAAACACGAACTTGGCTGAGCTGAATTCAGATGATGACAAGACACTACTTAGACCAGACTCCTAACTATGCCTGATAAGCTTCTATGGTTATGGAACTGATTTGGAACCAGGATCTTAAAATACTAAACATCAAGAATAAACTAGACACCCTCGACCCTTCTCAAGGGGAAACCCTAGAATATTTTTGTGCTGTTAAACCACCGGTTGGAGTACAAACCCTCACAGGTTATCTAACTCTTATGATCGAGTACCCGCTAGACAATCTACCTCACAGCGCGAAAGCCTCACTACACTAGGTGCAAGGGGTAATTATTGAAGCCTAGATCTAACTTGATACGCAAGAGTTGAAAGGGAAACTAGACAGATCTTCTCACAAAGCCTCTAACCTAGCAATTTAACAACCTAGACATACCAACAAGTCCTCACCTCACAGCTATTGAACTTGGAAGAATACCTAAAATCTTCTAACCACCAAATACCACTCCTATGGTAAACTCGCGACTATTGACCATAAACTAGTTGCTACACAAAGTCTGCAACCTAACTAGCACTCATACATGAAAGACATTCACAAAAGTGCAAGTGGAGTGAATAAGTGACAATTAAAAAATAATAGATACGCACATACACCAGATCTAGAGAAATCAAAATCTTTACTGAATCATAAATCCAAAACAAATTCCAAAAACCATAGAAAACGTAAATCAAAACATAGTTATTTGTCTTAGTCTAGGTAGCTATAAAAAGTTTTAGCCACAAATCATCTTGAAAAGAAAAACAAAGCCAAATAAAATTTCAACAATCATTATATAGAACAAAGATGATAAAGGAACGAAAACACCGAATGATTGACACCCGAATAATCGCTGGCTTAAAACCTTTGATCCCTGGCCTGCCCCTATAATAATATTTTTGCTCCTGCTGTCCTCCGTGCGATGTCCTGTTCCCCCAAAAAATAATATCTGCCTCGATGATGTGGCTCTACCTCGAATTAATATATTCTTCCCCTTTAATATTCTTGTGCGCCGCCTCTTTTCTCCAAGTAATATGCCCTCTCAAGGGTTTTTAATTATTCTTTCTATTCCAATTTGGGCTCGAGCCCTTTGTGACTAAAGTCACATTCAATTTATTTTTTCTTTTTAATAATAATAATATTATTATTATATGTAGCATTCTAGCTCCGTGCTCTTGACTCGGGTGTTCTTGACTTGACCAAGTTACTCATTTACGCTCCAACGTCCACACGAACACCTACCAAATAAAAATAAAATAGATAAATACTAAAAAAAACCTAAAACTAATAAAAATCTATAAAAACCTATACTAAATAAAAGAGACCGGTACAAGCCTAAAACTAATAAAAACACTATCTAAACGACTCAAAAATTACACAAACTTTACACTGGAAATAGATGTATTTTACAATACATCAATGGTACCCTGACTCGTAAAGGTACTAAGCGACCCACTGAAACCTCTTCAACCCCTGCTACTACTGAACCTCTCAAAGCTACCTCTGCCTCTGCCTCTACCTCTACTTCTGGATCCAACAAGAAACGTAAAGGTAGAAGTCAAAATTATGCTGTGGTTGCACCTATTAATTAAATTCCCGCTACTAACCCACCTGCCGCACCTCAAGCCCAATCTGGCCCAAAACCTTATACTGGCATTTTCCCCAAGTGTAGTAAATGCAACTGGCACCACCCTACTGACCGACCTTGCTGGAAGTGTGACAATTGCGGCAAAATAAGCCATACTACCTCTCACTGCCGAGAAACTAAATCTGGGAATGCTCAAAACCAGAGGACTGGTCAACCCAGAACTTGTTATGCTTGTGGTGATCCTAACCACAGGCAAGATAGGTGTCCTCATCTGACTGCTTTTATGCAGTCTCGTCAACAAACTCCAGCAGCCCCATCAGTTCCAGCAATCCAAGCAGCTCCAGCTCGCGGCCGTGCTTTCAACATTAATGCAAATCAAGCTCAAGCTGCCAATGATGTGGTTAATGGTACATTTCTTATTAACAATTTGTATGCTTCAATTTTGTTTGATACCGGTGCGGATAAGAGTTTTGTCTCGTTAGAATTTGAACCCTTACTTGCTCGTGATCGTTCTCATCTTACACATCCTTTTACCGTGGAGGTTGCCGATGGAAATCCTATTGTTATAAAATCTGTGATCCGCAATTGCACGTTGAATCTAAATGACTATGATTTCTCTATTGACCTGGTACCCATGAAATTGGGTAGTTTCGATGTCATAGTAGGCATGGACTGGCTTTCTAAACACCATGCCGAGGTTGTTTGCTTTGAAAAGTATATCCGAATTCCACTTCCATCTGGTGAATCTTTATCTGTTTATGGGGAGACGGCATCGAAGGGTTTGAAACTCATGTCTTGCACTCAAGCTCAAAAATATCTTCGTAAGAAGTATATATCTTTCTTGGCTCATGTTGTGGAAAAGAAGGATAAGGGTAAGAGTATTCAAGATGTTCCAGTTGTGTGTGATTTTCCAGAGGTTTTTCCTGAGGATTTATCTGGTTTACCTCCTGTTCGCTCTGTTGATTTTCGTATTGATCTTGTTCCTGGTGCTACTCCCGTCGCTAAAGCTCCATATCGTCTTGCACCTTCGGAAATGCAAGAACTTGCTAGCCAACTTCAGGAATTGACTGACAAAGGTTTCATTCGTCCGAGTTCCTCACCTTGGGGAGCTCCAGTATTGTTCGTTAAGAAGAAAGATGGGACTTTTCGTATGTGCATTGACTATCGTGAACTTAATAAGCTTACGATAAAGAATCGATACCCTCTACCTCGCATCGATGACCTTTTTGATCAACTTCAGGGTGCAGTCTGTTTTTTCGAAGATCGACCTTCGTTCTGGATATCATCAACTTCGTGTTCATGAGGATGACATTCCCAAAACCGCCTTTCGAACTCGTTACGGTCACTATGAGTTCATGGTTATGCCTTTCGGTCTAACCAATGCACCTGCGGTTTTCATGGAACTTATGAATCGAGTTTGCAAACCTTTCTTGGACAAATTCGTAATAGTATTCATCGACGATATCCTCATTTACTCCAAATCCAGGACTACCCATGAACAGCACCTTCGCCAAGTTTTAAGCCTTCTTCGTGATGAGCAACTGTATGCCAAGTTCTCCAAATGTGAATTTTGGCTTAAGGAAGTTCAATTCCTTGGTCACGTAATAAACGACAAAGGAATACACGTAGACCCTGCTAAGATTGAGGCCATAAAAAGCTGGATTGTACCCAAAACTCCCACTGAGGTTCGTTCGTTTCTTGGTCTTGCTGGTTACTACCGTCGTTTCATTGCCAACTTTTCAAAGATCGCGGTTCCATTTACCTCTTTGACTCACAAAGATAAACCTTTCATATGGGGATCCAGTCAGGAAGAAGCATTTCAAACTTTGAAACAAAAGCTTTGCGACGCTCCTGTTCTCTCTCTTCCTGATGGTGTTGACGATTTTGTGGTGTACTGTGATGCATCTCACCTAGGCCTTAGTTGTGTTCTCATGCAACGAGGCAAGGTCATCGCTTATGCATCACGACAGTTGAAAACATCTGAGAAAAATTACACTACCCATGATCTTGAACTTGGAGCCGTTGTGTTTGCGTTGAAAATTTGGAGACACTATCTGTATGGTACTAAATGTGTGGTCTTTACTGATCACAAAAGTCTTCAACATATTTTCAACCAAAAAGATCTAAATATGCATCAACGTCGATGGGTTGAATTTCTAAATGATTATGATTGTGAGATTCGCTATCATCCTGGAAAAGCGAATGTTGTGGCTGACGCTCTTAGTCGCAAGGCGTATACTCAACTTAACTGCATTCAGACTCATGACCTCAAACTTCGAATCTATGAAGCCCAACATGTTTCGGTCACCGAAGGCAACATGTACAATGAAATGTCATGTGGAGCTGAAAATCTTTTGGAGACGAAACATGGATTGCTCTATCTCTCCAATCGTCTATGGATTCCTGATCGTGATAATCTTAGAACCTTTATCATGGACGAGGCTCATAAGACTCGTTACTCCATCCACCCTGGTGCAGATAAGATGTATCAGGATCTGCGTCCCATGTATTGGTGGCCCGGTATGAAGAAGGATATAGCTCACTACGTGGCTAAATGCCTTACTTGTGCCAAGGTCAAAGCTGAGCATCAACGTCCATCTGGTTTGCTTGTACAACCAGAGATTCCTGTGTGGAAATGGGAGAACATTGCTATGGACTTCATTACTAAATTACCCCGCACTGCACGAGGTCATGATAGTATATGGGTCATTGTGGATCGTTTAACCAAATCTGCACACTTTTTACCCATTCGTGAGACTTATTCGGCTGAGAAACTGACTAATCTTTATATCGCCGAGATCATTAGTCGTCATGGAACTCCTTTGAGCATCATTTCTGATCGTGACAGCAAGTTCACTTCTCGTTTTTGGCAAACTCTTCACGACGCGTTGGGAACTAAACTAAATCTTAGCACAGCATACCATCCTCAAACAGATGGTCAAACGGAGCGTACTATTCAAACATTAGAAGATATGCTTCGGGCTTGTGTCATAGATTTTGGTGGTAATTGGGATTCACACTTGCCTTTGGTTGAGTTTTCGTATAACAATAACTATCATGCCAGTATCCGTATGGCACCTTTTGAAGCCCTTTATGGTCGCAAATGTCGTTCTCCTGTGTGTTGGAGTGAGGTCGGTGATACTCTCATTACTGGTCCTGAACTTGTCTAGGAAACAACAGACAAAATTGCGGTTATTCGTGGATCCTTACTGGCAGCTCAGAGTAGACAGAAGAGTTACGCTGATCAAAGGCGTAAACCCTTGGAATTTCAAGTTGGTGACATGGTCCTTCTCAAAGTCTCACCTTGGAAGGGTGTTTTTCGGTTCGGGAAAAAGGGAAAGCTTGCTCCAAGATATGTAGGCCCATTTAAGATTTTGGAAAGAGTTGGAAAAGTGGCTTACAAGCTAGATCTTCCCGATGAACTCAGCAACGTTCACCCTACCTTCCATGTATCGAACTTTAAAAAGTGTTTGGCGGATGAGAATTTGCATGTTCCACTGGAGGATATTCAGGTTGACGAATCGATGCGTTTCACGGAGAAACCCGTGGAAATTATGGATCGAGAAGTCAAGACTCTTAAGCGTAGTCGTATTCCTATTGTTAAGGTTCATTGGGAGTCTAAGCGTGGCCCGGAATTTACTTGGGAACGCGAAGACCAAATGAAGACGAAGTAACCTCATCTCTTTACAGGAACCTCCACTTGAAATAAATTTCGAGACGAAATTTTCTAAAGTAGGGGAGACTGTGACATCCGTCACCCTCGACTTTCATCTAGTTTACAATTTTAGTCCTTCTAATATTTCCTGTAATTGTTGTCGTTTTCAAATTTAATAAATGTGCGAAACTCAAGTTATATTATTTGCATGTATTTTGGATCTTGATCTCGATTTAATCTAACGCGTATGTTGCAACGTTATTCGTAAAAAAAAAATATATATCATAAAAAATTTCAAGTTATACAAGTTTTGAGTTAATTAATTAACTTAGTTAGTGGTTATAAAGGAAAAATTAACAAGGAAATCTTAAAACTAACTAAAGTTAAATATGAGGGGCCAAACTTGCTAAATCCTGAAAGTTTAAAAAAAAAAGACAATTCTCCTTGCTGCTGTGCTCGATAGTCCGGCCAAACCCATTTCCGGCCGCCGGAATTTATTCCGGCGAGGCCTTAAATCCTATTATTTGTGTCCGTTTCAATGTTTTATCATTCCAAAGGTTTTTCTCCATCATTTACTGGTCATTTGACAAATAATTAAGCGTTTCAACAATGTTTTAAGGCGTCTTTAATGACCACCAAAACATGAAACCGATCAGAGGTAATTATACCAAGTGAAACGCTCGCTGCTCGCATATATAAATGAATTGACCTCGCTACTTCATCTCTGCACCTCTATACAACAAAACCCACAACAAATTCCACGTTAAAACGTCCAGAAAGCCCCTTCAATTTGCGTTTTTTTGCGAGCATAGAAGCTTCAATTGTGAGCCTAAAAACGAGTTGTAAGTGTTAAATTTTGCTTGTTATATGTTAGTCGAACATTGTAGGGTAAAACCCCCTTATTACAGAGCTTCCATCATGCTTGAATCGGGCTATTAGATTTTGTGTTATGGTTAGGGTTCATGGCTAGATAATTGGGGAAGAAGAAGATGTTGGGTTATTATATAAATAAAATTTGGGTTAGATAAAATCATCAATATGAGGCTTGGCCTAGTGGTTGGGTCTGATCTTTGGAAACCAGAAAACTCGGGTTCGAGACCTTCTCACCACGGGTTTTCTTATTTTTTTTTGATGGAGATGATATTTAGGTAATATTTATATATATAAATATATAAATACTTCTTTTTCCTTATAATATTCATAATAAATCCATTATCTATCCAAAAATTATGAAAATTTAGACATAACATCTTGACATCTAAAATAAGATTTCCACACTTTTATTTTCCGGAAAATGTATCAATTTTATATTTTTATTGAATTTAATCGTTTTAATCATAATTAAATGATTAAAAATTCATTTTAAGAGATTTTAACCTCAAATTTTCTGGAGATTTATTTTAATGAATAATAAACTGAAATAAAATATAATTCCTCAGAAAATGATTATTTTTTTTATTTTTTTACTATTTTTAATCATATAAAACACTATTTAAGGTTATTAAAAATGTTTTAAATGCAAATAAATTAAAAGAAATTATGGAAATATTATTTTAGTATTCCACATCATAAAATAATTATTTTTCATAATAATATCATTTTGGGATCATACCTTGTATTATTCATGCTATTTATATTTAAATTAGATATAATAATAAATTGTTTAATTAAATATAAATCATTAACTCTCTTTCAAGGCTATTTTTCTATAAAGTGGAATTTATATCTATATGTGAAACACATAAGAGTTTTAGTCATTTATTAAATTCATCGTAAATATATTTATTTCAAAAACTGTCGTTCAAATTATTACTAACAATTTCATTTTCCCTAATACGAGTCTAGCAAGCCCTAATACCTTAGATGATTGGTTGTCTTAGACTTTTAAGTCATTTTCCTCATTTAGTATTTTTATATATAGGTTGAATTCTTCGGAATTCTTAAGCCTTACGACGAACATTCTCGGAATTTATACTTAGCGAAACTGTGAGTATATCTTTCCCTTTTCTTACTGTTTTACTATTTCGGGATGATTCATGTACCTATTAATCAAGTTTGATTTCTTATACTTAATGCAATTCTCATGTGTGTTTGCCTTATGTGATTTGGTGTGTATTATGCTTAATCATTAACCGCTGGGCGGCCTAGCATTTCAGTGAATAGTACTATGGTATACCCCCTTGAGACTCTCTTGAGAGGATCTTGGTCATTGTCATGTTAATTCATTATTCAGTTTGTTAGTCATGTGTTAGTCATTATTCTCAGGTTTGGTTTTGACTGATACTACTTATTACATATTTGCAAACGGTATACAACACATGAATTGCGAAACATTTTTTTTATTTTTATACTACATATATCAAATGGGTGTACTCACCAATACATTATATGTGTTGACAAAATTGTTTTGTACATGTTTCAGGTGACGTTTGATCTTATATGCTTTCACGCTTAGGCTGGACCTAGTGCTTAAATAAAAGTTGAACATTTATTATTTACGTTTGAGATTTAAATTAAGACTCTTTGTATTTTGTTTTGAACAATGGAAGTTATTTGCTATCAATATTTACAATTTAGTCCATGTGCTATTGAACAATCGTCACTACGTGACACCTCGATGTTTCCGCCATCGGTTGGGGTGTTACAATTAGGGGGATCCTAATCGCCTGAGTGTCATGTGATTAGCCTAATCGCATGCAATACACGTGATTACAATCCTAATCACTAGTTGACTTTCCTAAATGCATGTGTGATAGTCTAATCGCATGCAATACACATGATTACAATCCTAATCACTAGTTTGACCATCCTAATAACCAGTTGACTTTCCTAATTGCATGTTTGATTCCTAATCGCGTGTATGTATATTTTAGCATCCCGGAACATGCTTTGACACCTAGGAGCATGCTAGGAACCCCGTGACATGTCTAATAACTTGGTAATACGTGTTCAGACTCGTTTATGCATTAATTGAGCGTTATGCTAGACTTAGTGAATTTTTGCGCATGCTAAGTGTATACATATGTAGCATGATATCTCGTATTTGGCTAACACATGGAATGTCGGGTCACCAATGGGATGTCGGGTCTTGTCTGGTACGGTCGGTTTAACAGTCAAAGGTGTTTTCAAACGTACATGGTTATGGTCTGGACATTCGGGGACTAGTTAACCTACGGGTTATTAGTCTGGATACTTATATACGTCTTATGATAGGTCGCCGCTATTTGGGGCTATCATAGCTTACTGATTTAACTATTTTCGAGTAACACGATCTAAGGTGAGTTCACGGCCCCACACTTTACTAGTTTTGTTTTCGGGGGAGAAACATGCTTATACATTTTGATCCACATTTACATGTTATACATTATAAACACACGTTTTCATGTTATACTATGGCTTACACTTTATTACTATACGGTTCATCTAAGTCCCTTAGAAACCACTAATACGGGGATGTAGCGGGAAAATGTGGATAGCGCTATTGGGCCTGACAAACCCCACTCGACGGTTGGAGGCCGGGCGGGTGCATATTGTCTCAATCACACTAGGCTTACCGAAGACGAGGTAGTCTGTAAACAAGGGTATCACACAGTCAACAATGGTTTCGCCCGTATGAGTAACACACTTGACGCCTAGCTAGCGTACATACAAGCATAGTATGAACAACAACAATAACAATAACAGTAACAGTAACGGTAACAATTTTTAAAGGATTAATGAAACGCTTATTGAAAAAGAAAAACCCGTGAACTCACCAGCATTATATGTTGACATTTTTGGCATGTTTTCTCAGGTCACTAAGGTAGCGGTTAATGGACTAAACGCACGGAGTCTAGAAGTCTTGTTGCATATTAAATAATGTTTTCAATCTGTAATATGTCTTTTGGTTGTAAACAAGAAATGCTTTCGCTGCTGGTTTATGGCTCAAAGCATAATGAATTGGTTGTTGCATGGAATGTCTTACGTATTTTCTTATGTCGTTTATTGTGTACAAACCAATTAAAGACAATGGACGTGCGCCAATAATGTGGTGCACGTTTAGTCAATCAGAATGCTCTAACTAGGAGATCTAGACGACCTGATATCACTCGGCCAATCAGAGCACGCCAGTGCTGGACAGTTAGTGAACTACGATCGTGCTAGCATAAAGGGGACAACAAGTACCGTGCCAGCGCTACTTAATCAATCAAAAGTCTCCACTAATGGTCAGCACTATTCGGCCAATTAGAGTCTTCGGACATGTGGCCACTCCCGTAGTGCCACCTGTCCACAACATAATGTCCACCAACAACTCCATGCCACGTGGCGCAGGTTAAGGCAGTACACATTCATTTTTTGTTATTGGTTAATACGTATTTTGTCTTATTCTAATATTGCGCCGGGGAGTGCAGCTACCCCCTAGATGAGACTAGCCCACTTCATGCTAGGGTCGGTGATATTGGCTCATGTGGATTCCTATTTAAGGACGACTCATTTTATTTTTAAATGGGGACACTTTTGGCTAGGGCTGGTAATGGGTAACCTGTATAAGATACGATTAGACCTGTTAACTGAAAAGTCACTATGCTATTTTTTACTTTTTTTTTTTAAATAATCCAAATTAAGAGGCAAAGATCCATCATTTCTCTTTTATGGCACATAAAACGCATAACTGTGTTATAAACATGAGATATAAAGTAGTTAAACGAGTTGTGTTCATGTTTAGAACTTTTATTGTTCGCATCGTCAGAGACCTGTTAAACTTGCTAAGACACGATTTGTCAGCCCTACTTTTGGCTAACCCTAAAAGCTACACATAGTGAGCAACACCATTTTTTTGTGTATGTGAATAAGAAGAAACTCTTAGAACACCTCTAGTCTTTAAATACTTTCTTTTTAGGTCACTCAATCTCTCAACCGTAGAGTTTTGCTATCCTTAACCAGAGGTTAGACTTATTGCTTCTTCAATACTATACTGTTTACGTTGAAGCGTGAACTTATACCAACATGTACATACAAATAAGCATGTGAGGAAATAGTTTTTTTTTTTAATTTACGTCAAAACTTAGCCTATCTTAAATCGTACATAAAAATAAGCATGGAAAAATATTATGCTTGACCCGACTTATTTCCGAAAAACTTTAAATTGCATACATAAAAATAAGCATGTGTGGAAATAATTTTTTTTTTTTAATTTACATCAACAACTAGACCAACTTAAATCGTGCATAAAACTAAGCGTGTAAACATATTCTTTTTTCCCGACTCATTTCTGAAAACTTGAGGTCAAAACGTGAATTTATACCGCCTACGTCGAACACCGAAACATGAATTTGTACCGTTCACATCAAGACGTGAGTTTGTACCATCTACGTCAAACGTCAAAACACGAATTTGCAGTTTAGGTTAAAACGTTAAGTTAAAGTTATACCGACACATACATAAAAAAAGAAAAAAAAAAAAAGAAAAAAAAAACATAGGTAAATGTAAATCGTTGTCTTCTATGCCTTGTGTTGAAGGATGAGTCAATACCCCGCGCAGCCTGTTCTTGAGAAGAAACCCTAACAGAAGTAAGTTTTTGTTTTAACTATCTGTGTTTAGATGTTTACATATACGCCTATAATAATAATAATAATATTGTAAACTTCCAAACCCTATGTGCAATGCCTGCAACTTGCTTCTCCTCTAACAATACAATTTATGTTTCGTCACAAGTCAAATGGATTAGCAATTGTTACTTGATTTTATACATTGTATGATAAATCATTAAAGAGTAAACGTTCAGGCAATGCCTATCATTATCTTTTAATAATTTCAACATACATTTCATTTCAGTATATTAGGCAAATTTCAAACACTTGCTCATCATTGACTGACTCTGCGGCTTCAATTCATAGGTGTGTTGATATTGTTAACCTAACTTTGTAGTCGAAAATGTATTCAACGGTTGCTCTGCGTTCGGCTTTTTTTATGGATGGATGCTGCTTTTCCAGGTTTCAGGTATTTAACACACAAACACAAAAAATAATAACAACAACAATTGTTATATGTTCTTTTCTTTGTATTTTGATTTAAAATGGAGGTCAATTCTACTTAGAGTTGTTGATAGGTATCGTATGATTGATTCAATGTGACTATTCAGAAGGGGGTAGCTGCGTAGCTTGTTGCCCGTTTACCTATCCTCATATAATGGGTTTTGTTTGTTCAATGGGTTTTGTTTGTCTATATGCTTATTGTTATACATATATGTAACATAAATTTGTTGTATTATTTAGCTATTTTTTAAATAGTTATACGTATAATTATGGTTATTATCTTATTATATTTGTATTGTATTAAAAAGTGTTATAGTATTTATACAAATAATAGACTTGTTTACGTTTCCGAGACTTATTAATCTCGGTAATTAGTATATGAAGTTTGGGCTCAAGGTGCATCCTGTTTATGCACGCCTCGATTTGAGTTTCAGCTCACGAGTGGCTCAGCTCATTTATACTCCTAATTGTAGGATATAAAGGCAAAGGGATTTTTCAGTGTCTAGTTTCTTATGCTGAAAGGATATTTGATTGGAATTAAATGCGACTTATATTGAATTGTAGGATAAACCAAAATTGCCGGATGCTAGGAAAAGGCATGTGCGGGCTTTAGCAATATCATCTCAGAAAGCTGATAAAGCTATTAAAGTTGGTATTCTTGGAGCTAGTGGGTATACCGGTGTCGAGGTAAATTATTTTTTGACCAACCAACTAAATGTATCATCTTGCTTAATTTTTAACCTGATGTTGTAACTTATGGCTTTTGACCTTTTTTTTTAACATATACATATACTCAGAAATTTCTCTGAATTTAATCGTAATTTTTTTTCCAGCTTATTAGATTCATCGCAAACCATCCTTACTTTAGTATTTCCCTGATGACTGCTGATAGAAAAGCTGGTCAATCAATTGCTTCAGTATTTCCACACCTGGTCAAACAGGTAAGCTTTTGCTGCAGATATATTGCGAGGATCGTAGTAGCTTACGATGCTTTGTTATTTTTGCAGGATTTGCCAGATTTGGTTGCTGTCAAGGATGCAGATTTTTCAAGTGTAGAGGCTGTTTTTTGTTGTTTGCCACATGGCACCACTCAGGTATCTAAATTTGTAATATCTAGATGAAGTTAAGTTGAGCTTCTTGCGGTCACTTAGTGATTGATGGTTGAGAAGTATTGTTCTTATTTCAGGAAATTATCAAAGGTCTTCCAACTGGGTTAAAGATTGTTGATCTTTCTGCGGTACATTTAGCTAATATTATTCACTCTTCTAATTTTGGATGTAACATATAATAAAAGGTATTTGCAGGATTTTAGATTACGAGATATCAATGACTACAATGAATGGTACGGTCAGCCTCACAAAGCATCAGAATTGCAGGTACAATTTGCCCTTTATATCTCTCTATTCCTAAAATGCTAACTAATAGTCGACCAGTGTCTTAAAAAAAGTTTAAGTTACCTTATTCTTGGTTTCAAAAGCTAAGGCACAAAGCGAGTGCTTCATGAATACAAAGGTACTTGGTGTTAGCAAAAAAATGATACTAAATTACTTATACATGACATTATTTATTTGTGAATACTTAAATACCAAAAGATAAGATGATGAAATGAAATAAACACATTTAATAATCATCCCATTTGAGCTACGTACAACAAAACAAGCTTAACGTACAACTTCTAAACTTTTTTGTATGCCATTGACCAGTGCCGGTCTAAACTTTTTGGAGGCCCAACGCAAAATCTAAAACTAAGGCCCTTTTAGTGTCACCTTAATCCTAATAAATCACGTGGGTCAATTCATAATGATTCGATTAAGAAAATGTTCACTCGTAGATAAGTTTTAGACCATTTGCATCATCTTATCCTAATAAACATGAATAACGAAGGTGAACAAACATTAATTCATGTTGAAAACAAACTTTTATTAGTTCGGTCCATAAAGTACTATATTGAATTTGAAAGGAAGGAGTTAAGGAACATCATGAAACATGGAGTTTTGTAATTTCGTGAACTAAAAATAAAAAAGAAACTATTGTAATCTAAGCAACAAGGTTTAAAAGTACGGAAACATGCCTTGAGGCGTTTTCCTTTCGCCTCACAAGGCGTACGCCTCGAGGCGAACCGAGGCGTAAGCGCGAGGCGGAATGAAAATATATATATAAATGTTATATATCTTATAGAAAATGAAATACTAACTAATTTCAGCATCAAATTCATCAAAAACATCAAAAACACACGTTAAAAGGGCATGACATGCTTGAAATTGAAATAAAAAGTCTAAAACATCAAAAATAAACTTAAAAAACCCCTGAGGCGCACCTGAGGCGCAGTTTTTATTACTGCCTCAGCCCTGTGAGGCGCATCTACAAAATAGCACCCTGAGGCGCAGCCTCAGACTCGTTTTCCTCCCGATTCGCCTTGAGGCGCGCCTCGAGGCGCACGCCTCAGCCGTTTTTTTAAACCATGCTAAGCAATCAACTCGGCTAAATCACCGATATATCGGTACCGATATATCACCAATCTTCCCGATATCAAATACCTTTCTTCTTAGTTCTTTCATTCGTCTTTCTTCTTATTGCTGCTATTAGTGTTTTAAGTCTTACTAAGTTTCCGCTTGCACAATTGTTAGTGTTTTGCAAGTTGCAAAAGGTAGATTTGTTAATGGTAGGAGGGTATATTGAATTGTTAGTGTTAAATTGCTAAATATATAAATTTTGCATGATATGCAAATTACCGATAGCCCACCGATATCTCACCGTGATAACCTATATTTCAAATATTGGTCCTTGACCGATACATGATATTTTACTGCATTAACTGCTAGATTGTAATTCATTTGTAAGTTTCACCATCCCATACCTTGCACAAATTCTCCTCAATATGTATGCAAACACACAAAAACATAATAAAATGCAATGAAGAAAACAATTAGAACACATTCTAAAGCATAAAAGTATAAAATTGATAAATAAAAAACTGCTTCATTGTTTGAAGTCGGCAGTTGCAAGCCAATTTTTACTTTGCCATAGACGCCCATAGTCATTTTTCGGGTGTTCCTGTCTTCCTGATTAGCAAATAGCAATTGCAGGCCAAAGTTAAACCTGGCCCAACAGGTTAAGTATATACGGATTGTTTTTTTTTTTTTTTAATAAAATGGAGGCCCTAGCCCCAAGCCTTACCCCACATTACTGTTGGGCCAGCCCCGCCATTGACATTATTTTAGCATAGTAAATATGGTTTGCTTCTAGTTACTAGGTGTTGTAATTTTGACCTGTTTACTTACGAACGCGAAGCAAAAAAAGGCCAAAATGGAAATGTATCAAATGGATTAAAAGTTGCTGAAAGTGTATATTAAACTGGACAAAAAGTGTTTGAAATGACTTACCGTTAACAAATTGCCCGACCCATCTATTTTTCCACCTCTACTAATTAATATACTAGCTTTAAGTTATGTAATTACATTGTTTCTGCAGAAAGAGGCTGTTTATGGTCTGACAGAGATATATAGAAACAAGATCCAAAGTGCACGTCTTGTTGCAAATCCTGGATGTTATCCTACTACTATTTTACTTCCTCTTGTTCCGTTGCTTAAGGTCCGTTTCTTGTTTTTTCACATTTAAAAGATATTCAAATTAATCATCATCTAGTAAAAAATAATTCAATAGACTTAACTACTTTTAAATGCTTTGACTGTGAATGTGATGGCTCTCTCTCTCTCTCTCACTCACACACACACACACACACAAATGTGTATATGAGAGAAAGTGACACTTACAAATGAAGCGTATTGATATGTTCTTGTTGAAAAATATCTAGTGGTTTTTCCTTGATGGCAGGCTAGACTCATTGGATTGCAAGATATCCTTATTGTCTCGAACTCTGGAGTTAGTGGAGCAGGTTGCATGTCCTTGCATATATTAGATTTACCTTTTGTTGTATTTTATATCTAATGGATTAAGTCGGTAAGCTTTAAAAAAAAATGTTCAAAGTGAAACGGGTCAAATCTCAAAAAGGGTCAAAGGTGACCTGGCATGTGATTACAACCAGCCCAAATTCCCATCCCTAATATGGACTAAAATCAAGGAGTATATATGTAATGTTTCGTATCTTTTGCAGGACGTAGTGCTAAAGAAGCAAATTTGTACACGGAAGTATCTGAAGGGATATTTTCTTATGGCATCACAAGGCATCGCCATGGTAAGTTGTTTTGTGTTATTTTTGCTCATTGTTTTTATTTGAGGTGGTAATCTTTTTTCTGCTCTTTTGGCTTGGTTTCAGTGCCTGAAATAGAACAAGAATTATCTGATGCCGCAAACTCAAAAGTAACCGTTAGCTTTACTCCTACCCTAATGCCAATGGTAATGTTATTTCACCATTGAAGTAGAAAAAAAAATTGATTTATTTAACCAGTTGTAACCCCTGATCCCAAATGTTAAATGATTTGTGGCTACATATTTGATCAACGTTCCTCACCAACTTGCAGAGTCGAGGCATGCAATCAACTATAAATGTACAATTGGCTCCTGGAGTTTCCATTGTGGATTTGAAACAACACCTTAAGGGATATTATGAGGTAACTTTTGACTAGGGGTGCAAACGAGCCGAGCCTGAGCTCGAGCTCGGCTCGTTGGTAGTTTCTCAAGCTCGAGCTTGGCTCGTTTAGTGTTTATTAGTTAATATATTAAATTAAATAATATAAATAATAGGCTCGTTTAGGCTCGATAGCTCGATAAGTCAAAAGCTCGGCTCGGCTCGTTTATTAAACAATTTTAAATGTGGGGTAAATAGTATAAAATATTAATAAAACTAATATTGTAGTAAGGCCCCGATAAGTAAACGAGCTTTGTTTTAGGCTCAAGTTTGGCTCGAGCTCGATAAGGCTCAACTCGATTTGAGCTTTTTATCGAGCCGATTTCGAGTAACTCACGAGCTGCTCGGCTCATTTGCACTCCTACTTTTGACCCCATTTTGTATTCAGCATACTCTTCTAACTTCATAATTTATTTATTGCATACATAGAAGGAAGAATTTGTAATGGTGCTGCCAGATGATCAAGCTCCGCACACCAAATATGTTCAAGGTTCCAATGGTTGTCACATAAACGTTTTCCCTGATCGCATCCCAGGACGAGCAATAATCATATCCGTCGTATGTCTTTTTGCATGATAAAAAAAGTTACATTTACTTTCTTATTAGTTTATATTTTAATTATTCGGTAATTTCATAAATTTGTTTGCAGATCGATAATCTTGTAAAAGGAGCTTCAGGCCAAGCTTTACAAAATCTTAATTTGATGATGGGAATTCCAGAGAACACTGGGCTCAGCTGCATGCCTTTATTTCCTTAGCTCGACATCTTGTTTGTTGTTTATGTGTTCTTTCTTTCTGTAGACTTGTGATTAGGTTAACGTCGTGTTTAAATTTTTGATTTATCGGGTTAATGGCCAGACGAAATGGCTTTTACATAATAAAAGCCTAATTGCTAAGGTCAAGGTGGAACCATAAAAGGATTATAAATTGCTAGTTGCACCATTGTTCAGAAAATGATTTGTCGCTATCATGTAAGAAGGATTCGAGTCTATACCTTCGCACTTGCTATGTTCATTGAACGAACCTACATAACTATCGTTTACAAAGTAGATTCTATTATAGCTACCAAGCCGGATTCAACACTCAAATCCTCCACTATATTCTAAAGAATATTTGGGTACCACAAGATGAAATCTTTGACTCGAGTCATAGACTAATTCTAATTAGATCTGAGCATGTATTCGTTGCGATCATGGCCTAAGAAGAATGACTGATTTCTCCCACAAGATATGTCTGGTAGGCCAAGTGAAGAAATTGCAGTTAGAAAGTTTTTCCACAATCAAAGGAATTCACGTTCCTTCATACTACTGAATAGAGACTTCCTACCCCAGGTCCATATTATCAAGCTTCGCCATTGACAAGATATGACCAGTGGTCGCCAAATGGTCAGGTGGGAGTGGCACTGATCAACATGTGATAGTTAGGATTATTAAAAACCAATATCTCATTTATATGTTATGTAGCAACCATGGTATGTGAGTATAGATCACTATAGGTCTATAGCTAATAGTGTAAGTCATAAGGCTGGTGGGTATGCATACTGGGCACCACCCCCGTCCCACATATTTGCACCGTCTCAACATCACTACACCCTCCGGACGATCCAATCATTGATATTCTTCTTCTTCTTTTTTATTTTTTAAATTCGAACGTTACCAACGGCTATTTAAAAAAAAAACGTTTTTTATAAATATAAATCAACCAAAATCATCTCCTACTTATACCAAAATTCTCTCTACTTTCTTATAAACATACTAATATTTTCTTACAAAAATACCAAACAATATCATATCTACCATTGGTTGATTCGTCTAGTTCTTCGAGCGAAGAAAAGCGGATTTTTGTAAACGCGGTTTGGAAAGTGGCACAATTAATTGTGGCGGAGGAAGACAAAGAAGTGAGCTCGCAACCACGAAGACATGATCATCGAAGACGAAGGCCGAGCTATTTGTGAGTACGTGGAAAACGCGGTGGAGGAGAATACTATTCTGGGTGGCCCAGAGCAGCAAGAGTTAAACGAATTCTCGTTATGTAACGAACACATCCATTATCATCTTCAAGCCGACTTAATTGATTGAATATATTTGGAACAACGGACACGATGACTAGTATTTACTTTCGAAAGTTTATGTAATTTTAGGATGGTTTGTATTTTTTATTTTATTTTTAGGATGGTATGGATTTTTTTAGGATGGTATGTATTTTTTTTTAAAATTTTAGGATGCTTTGTAAATTTTTTTTTATTAAATCTAGTATTTATTTGAACATTATTTTGTTTATTTGTTACTTTTATAAAACTAATTAAACTTAATATTAGAAAAATAATAATAATAATAATAAATGCTTGAGACATGGAGTGTTGGTGTTTCCACATCCCACTCATGTCTCAAAATGCTTGAGACTGACATCAACATGTTGAGGTGACATCCTAGTTGGCATGGAGACACCAACTTTTTGGTGTCTCCACACCCACTAGCCTAAAGGTTTATGTAAAACTGAAATTAGCATCTTCTTACTTCATTTTTTTCATGTTGCCTTTTAATTTACCGCGTCACTTTCTACTTGTTCTTCCATATATCATAACCACCGCACCCCACACTCGTTTAGTTGTTTAATATTAAATTTCAAAGAAAATTGCTCGAATACTTCTTGTGGTTCGGTTCAGTCAACTTTCACCTTTAGTTTCCATCTTTTTAAAATTACACTGTTAGTCCCTCACGTTTGCTCAATCGTCACTCAGATAATCCTTTAAGTGGATGACCGTTAGTTTATCCAGTTAAATGGGTGTGAAGTGACAAAACTGCCATTAAATATAATGATAAAAAAAATAAAGAATTTATATGGTGTCCACCTACCTCCTCTTTCGAACTTCAAGAACTATTCAAGCAATGTTCTCTAAATGTTAAATTAAAATAACTCGCGTCTTCAAAACCTTTTTTACAAGCCAAAGTGTCAAATCCGAACTTATTTTTGAACTTCTTAAGAATAAACAAGTCGAGCCAAGGTGTCTCGACTTACTCATTAAGCAGCCATGTGTACTTTTCTAGTCTCACCTTATGAGCTCCTCAAGTCTATACATTTAGCTTGTCTACATATTTTTTTTGAAATAGATATAAATGTGATATAAACAGTCCAACACTTGTAGCCTAGTTGGTTGAGCGCCTAAAGTTTCCTATGGGAGACTTGGGTTCAATTCCCACTAGCTACATTTGGAGGACATTGGTGGAGGGGAAATGAGGGTGAGGCCATTGACTTGGGTTCGAGTCCTGATCCCGACCGGTTTTACCGATTATTTCACTGTCGTGCCTTTGGGTGAGTGATCGGGTTTTCCCGGGAATTGGTGGCAATTGGTGGTCCGGGTACTCTCGAGTACCTGATTCGCCAAAAAGATGCCCGAGAGTACTAAAAAATTGATTTGTTGGCCGTTAAAAACAATATGCTATAAACAATTATAAACTTTTACACATGTTAAGTGGAATATTAAACTATCACGTGACGGGACGGGGCCCTTGTTGGACGACAGCACGTGAGGTTGAGTGTTTGACAGCTTAACTCAAGGCGGCTATACCCTACATCTCATTCCATTTGTTCACAACCTTCAACTTTGACTCTCAATTTTGACCTTAATAACTTGACCATGAATTTTATTTTAAAACTAACTATATTATAAAGTTACAAATTTACTTGGCCTAAACGATATGGTTTACCGTTTGCCAACCTCTATTGATACATGATAGTCACGCCATAAGGGATGAGCATTTCGGTGTTAAACTGAAAATACCGATACTAAACTGATCTCAATACCGAAAATACCGATACTGTTTCATTTTCGTTATCAAGTTTTGGTGAAAATCGATATCCGTTTCAAATTTTGGCAAAATCATTTCAGTATAGCATTTTCGGTACTGGCTTCGGTTCAGTTCCGAGCTCATCCCTACACATCACCTCCACACCTTACTACAACCTCCATCTCACATCACCACGAAAAAAAAAAAAAAAAGAAAGAAAGAGAAATATAAGAAAGAGTTAAGATAGAAAACATTCCCGTTGCCATCGATGCCAACACCAGGGTAGCGGTGTTCCCTGACCACCACGTTAGTTCCCTGGTTGGTTCGTCCCTCTCCTTTGTACCGTTTAATCTTAAAATATTCAAACATATAAAATATAAATATTCTTTTTACAATCATGTTTTTTCTAACAAAAAAAAACTATGATTAACTTACTTAGTTCATGATTCGTCAAATCTTTTTCGAAGTTGCAAATATTTCGTCTCACTTTTTGGTATTTTTAATATTAGGCAGTGTGCTCAAAATAGCCATCAAGATCGTGTTACCTTTTGAAGATCTTGGAATGATCATGTTAATGGTTATAAAGTTATATCATGTTTATAAAAGCGTTTAGATTTATACTCCATTATTTACGATTTTATTTGTTTTCCAAAATGAAAGAAATATGATTTATTTATTTATTTATTTTGTGGTTTTTATTTTTCAAGTTGTGTTGAACTCTTAAGACTTGTCTTGCTTTTTGGTTCAAGAATTTTCTTATTGACCGCTCTTTTTTTATATTTGCCCAAAACCATTTATTTTTAGTTTTACCGTAAAAATTACTGTGTATCTTAGCATGCGAGGAGGATATTAACGGCCCTGGTGTTCCGATTCCTCGCCGTTTTTTTTTACGTAGTAGTGTAAAATTACACGTTTTCGGCTGAAACTTTATGCGTATTAAGTCTCTCCAACTGTTTTAAGGGTCTTGTAACTTCGAGCCCCCTCCGTTTTAAGGGTCTCATGACTTTCTGCCTTCATGAAAAAAAAATTCAAGCTCCACCACCGTATCTAAAATACATATACTTTTTAAATAAGAAAAAAAGGGAAAAAAAACATAAGCAAATTACAGTCATGGTTAAAAGATATTCGCAACTATTTGTAGAATATTAGAATCGAGATATTAAGTTTTTGCTACATGAAGCTTTTCGCTTTATGTAAATGGCTTTATTTTTCCACAGAAAACAATAATTCATATTCTTGGTATGTCCACATATATTTGAACTAAAAATAGTGAGATATCTAGTAAATCGAAAGTAAATACGCATAAAAATACACAATCAAGGGTAACTTTAAAAAAAAAAATTCATCCTATCATACAATGTGACAATATGAAGTTCGTCAAGCCTTAGTGTAATATAAGCTTTATTAATATCTAATAAACTTTACCCGTTATTTAAAGTACTAAACGAGCCGGGTGAGCTTAGCAAAACTTGTTTACGAGTAGAGCCCGAACCTAAAAATAAGTTTAGTTAGTAAACGAGCCCGAGTTTTACTTATTGGGCTTGCAAGGCTAAACGAACATGTTATTTATATTATTTTTATTTAATATACTAACAAATAAATAATAAATGAATCGAGTTTGAACTTGAGAAATTACCAACAAGCTGAGCTCGAGCATGGGCTTTGAGTTATCAGGAAGAGTGGAATGTGGGCTTTTAAGTGGTGATTGGTGTTGAGGTTATCAGGTGGACTTTTAAGTGGTGTGATATAGTGTTGTACTAAAATATTTTTACAGAGGACATAATAGAACCTTAAGGTAACATAATACAAAAACGTTAAAAAATAAAAAAAAAATGAGATGCAACTATAAATTTGTCGGGTCTTATGTATAAAGCTTGAGTTTGGCGCTTAAAAACCTAAATAACATGAAATCCACACCGTCTAGACTGGATAATATACATTAATTTATTATAACTGGTTAAGATAAAATACACAGTGAAAAAAATATAGGAAATTGTATGAAGGGTATCAAACGGATTCCGATTGAACTCATTCAAGCGGCATTGGAAATGTCTCACCGAACCCTACGATCTTAGTTTTTAGGTTTTCGCTTTTTGGATTTTTAGCTTGTAGTTTTTAGAATTTACGTTATATTATTGTGTCTTTTATGTAGCATTGTGTCTTTTTTCTTATTTTCATCATAGTGTCATTTTTGCGATTCATTTGTATCTTTTTGTATTCAGCACTGTGTTATATTTTGTGGCTCATTGAGTCATATTTCGTGATCTTTTGTGTTTTTTTTATCATTCTCACCATTCTCATTTTTGTTATACTATATAGGATAACTTAAGCACATAACTATATACTTTGTTAGCTAAGTTTATTTTTCGTATTTGTTAATCATCATCATCATCATCATCATCATCATCATCATCATCATCATCATCAGTTAATCCCATCAATGGCAAAAGCTAAGGTATGGTCTGAGGAGAGTAAGATGTAGACAATCTTACCTCTACCCTGTGGGAATAGAGAGACTGCTTCCAGTGAGACCCCCGACTCGATAGTGGTTTTGTATCAAGCTTTGAACATAAGGCACATAATGCTTAGCAATCGGGACAAACACGATTTGTGCATGTACCTCCTTGTCTTTTGGCTATCAACGCCATCACATGATGCATGATTAACCGTTCGTATTTGTTAATGAGTATAGTTATATAGATATGTCTGTACCCAATTTGTTAATGATACTTGTTAAATAAGTTTTTTTTTTAAATCTAAACTACCTATGTGATAAAGTTTTATTATGTAATTATCTGTTATGCTACATAAATTATATCATGTGTTTATAAAAGAAATGAGTTTTATTATGTAATTATATTTTGTGTCAAATTTGACTTGAGTCGAATATCTAAGGAGTGAGGCTGAAGAAAACTTTATGCCTACCAAGTTAATTAATGAGTTATTTCTCTTTGCTAAATGTTAACCTCTAAATTCATTTTGTTTAAAAAAAGAAAAATGATTGAGAGATCTTATATTCCCAATTTGATCCATCGTAATATTGGATTATGATCATATTTTCCAATTTTCGATTCCACGTTTATACCATAAACGGAAAGACTTACAGAAAGGAATTCGTGTATGGCAACTACTTCTATTCAAAGTTTCAAGTGAAGTTTGTTACTTACAAGTTATAAACTTCTATTTGACGTTTTACTTTTTAGGAAAAGTCATGTTGACTGTTCTCTTTCGAAAAATGGCGAAGCTTGAGCTAAAATCTCAGGGTCGGAAGTCACCGGTTACGGGGAGTCGAAAACGTATATACCAAAAAAAATTTATACAGATACTATATAATCGGAACTTTTAAGCGAAAATTTCGGGAGATCGGGGCCCCATCCCCTCCCTATAAAGTTGCGCCACTGTTTTCGAAAACAAACGTTCCACTTAGGTTATTTTCTATTATTATTGAGAAAAACATACCACTTGGTCTACCTAATTTAGTTTAATTATATTTCGAATGAACGTCCCAATTCAGAAATTAAGTCAATTGAATAGGTTCACTTCTTAAAGGTGCTATTTAGATGTTTTTTTTAATTATTAAGATTTAAGACTCGCTGGGTAGCTACAACTAAAAGTATTATAATATAAAAAAGTTAACACTAAAGATTAAAATAATATATTTTCAAGGCTAGTAATGTTTCGTAGATATTAAGGCTATTAGGTGTGGAGGAGGTCTATCCATCACATCAGCATTAGATAGGACCATCAGTCCATCACCTAAAGGATAGTTCTAGAGTGTGGAAGATAAGTCTTCCCATTTTTTGTTTAATTTCCCTCCATGTGATCGGTGATAGTTCCTAAACGATCAATGACTCCCACCGAACCCCAAACTGGGTTGGTGAAGCCAAGTGTCGGTCCCACTTAACACCCACTCTGTGCCCCTTTATAAGTGTGTGTAGTGGGGCTTTATGGCTCTCGCTATAGGGCGTTTTGACCCCCCATAGCGCCAAGCACACTGCCCCCCAGGCGCTATAGGGGCGTTTTGGGCATGCTCATTGTGTGTATAGCGAGAGAGAGGAGATGAAATGTGACCGTTATTATTAATATTTGACTGTTGAACGGTCGATTATTTTAAAAAAAAATTTATATAAATCAACAATTATAAATATCAAACCGACAAACCAACATACACTAAAAAACCTTCCACCACTACACATATTTCTTCTACGCTATAAAAAACCCACAATTTTTGAAACTATCCCTAAAAAAAATGGCATCCTGGACTGATAATGAGGATATCGCCTTGGTGACGGCCTGGATCAATGTAAACCTCACCCACCCTAAAATTAGGTATTCTTTTTGGACCAATGTGTTGGAGGAATTCAATCGAATGAGCGGAACAAATGACCGCAACACTGATCAGATCGCTTCTAAGTGCCGGACGCTCATCCATAGGTGTACGAGATGGAACACCCTGTTTCAAGCCACAATGGAGGCGCACCCTGGTATTGACCAACGTGTGGCAATTCAACTCACACAAGACATCTATCTAGAGTAGTATAGAACCGC
Source organism: Ambrosia trifida (assembly GCA_028751855.1). Classification (NCBI taxonomy): domain Eukaryota; kingdom Viridiplantae; phylum Streptophyta; class Magnoliopsida; order Asterales; family Asteraceae; genus Ambrosia; species Ambrosia trifida. The sequence continues at coordinate 129,167,689 of CM054125.1, read as the reverse complement.
TTTCACCCTCACCCATCTTCTATCATGGCAATTGATCCGTTTTTTAATGTTTAATGTTTAGTTTTAATGTTTATTGTTATTTTAGACAAACATAATTAAAAACACTACACAAACTTTATTAAATAAAACATTACATACTCCTACATTAAACATTAATTAAAACCTTACGTAATCCTAAATTAAAACATTTATTAAACCTAAATTACTTAAACACACCTATGAAGAGTAGTTATCCCAATCCTCTAGAGTATACTCCGGCGACGACACGGAACGATCACTATCACGACTGTCCGACCTAGCATCCGAGCGAATGCAGCCGAAGTCAAGACTTGGAAGACGATACGGAAGATGATACGGTTCATCATCCATATTCACATACGGTTCATCGTCCATATTTATCCACCTTAGAGTATTCACATTATGTTACCTGTATTTTTGTGAGTGAAACTCATATTTTGGGATGAGATTGTGAGTGGTTTTGACTGGAGAAGATGAGAACCTACTTTTCATTGATATATTTGGGGGAATGCAGTTTTCCTGTATTTATTTTCTTAATATTTTTTAAAGTGATTTGAGCGAGGGAGAAAGAAAAAAATAATAAGCTACGAAAAATTATTATTTAATTGAACATGAGAAAAAAATATATTAATTTTTAATGTAATATGTGAACAGAGATGAGAAACCTATTATGAATACTATTAGGTGGGGTTCCTTCCTTGTGGTAAAAAGCTAATTATGAGAAGGTTGTGAACTCTTTGCAACTGAGGGAAGCCCACGGGTTCAAACTCAGGTTTGTGATGGGTAAGGCAAAGACCTTACGCTGTGTTCCTGAGTTAACTTAACAAAAGAAAATAAAAGGAGAGAAAAATTTCATTGTGTTTTCGAGTTTCATTTAAGGAAAGAAAAGAAAAAAAAAACAAAACATGTTATGTTCCCGAGTTTCACTTAAGAGGGTGTTTGGGATTGATTATTCAAAACAGATTATGCGTTTTGGAAAAGCAGGGGTGGAGCTGCTTATAGATTATTGCGTTTTGGTAGCCTAAAAAACTGATTATCTGCGTTTTCAAAACGCAATCCCAAACACTAAAAACTGATTATCTGCATTTTCAAAACGCAATAATCTAAAAATCAGGTTCAAAACGCAATCTCAAACACCCTATAAGAAAAAGAAAAAAAATAGAAGGAAAACTAAGCCCTTGGCCATTACAAAAAAAAAAAAAAAAAAAAAAAAAATCATTAAAAAATATAAAACCAATCATAACGTGCCAAAAATGATAATAAAATGATTTACTTTATAAAAAAAAATCCAACAAAATTTACAAAAAAAAAAAAGGTCGCTTTCTAGCAAAAAAGAAAAAAATTCCAACAAAATTTACAAAAAAAAGTTGTCGCCTTTATATCAATGTGATCTTAGATGCTACTCACCCAATTCACAGAAACTTCTTCAATGGTGTCGTCACGGTGATCTCTAATTATTATTATTATTATTATTAATATTATTACTAGTGAAATCTCTTCCCAATAATTAATTATTAGTCCACCCCCACAAACCCCCTTCAATCAATTTAAATTTAAACATATCCAACTCATTCTCTCTTCATCGTTCACTCCGCAGGTTAGTTTTCTCATCTGGGTCTCTTTCATTTCATTTAATTTCATGTTTTATACAATCTTTAATCGTTAATTTGTGTTTTTTTAACATTTTTAATTTAGGGTTTCTTTTAAATTAATGAAATTGTTTATGGGTTAGTCTTCATTTAGCTTATTCTTGATTATTGTTTTGCAGGAACCAACATTAATCTCAGATCTCAGGGTTTAACATCAGATCTTGCCCTATTCATAGCTGTAATTTTTTATATATTTTATATTTAGATATTTAGATTATTATTGATTGATAAAATGAGTGAAGTTACAGAAGTCAAACCTTTGATTTCACAATCTTCATCTTCTTATGCATCAAAGTTGCCTGATTTCAAGAAATCTGTGAAGCTTAAGTATGTGAAGTTAGGGTATCATTATCTTATTACTCATGGAATGTATCTGTTCTTGTCTCCTGTTGTTGTTGTTCTTGCTGCTCAATTATCCACCTTTTCGCTTCAAGATGTTTATGTTGTTTGGGATCATTTGAGGTTTAATCTCATATCGGTTGTCGTGTGTTCGACCCTTTTGGTCTTTTTCTCTACCTTGTATTTCCTGACCCGTCCGAGGCCCGTTTACCTTGTGAACTTTTCGTGTTATAAGCCTGAAGAAGAGCGGAAATGCACGCGACAGATCTTTATGGAGAGGTCAACTGCAACGGGCTCGTTTACTGATGGGAGTCTTGAGTTTCAACGAAAGATTCTTGAAAGGTCGGGTCTTGGTGAGTCGACTTACCTTCCGGAAGCTGTTTTACGTGTCCCGCCGAATCCGTGTATGGCTGAAGCGAGAAAAGAAGCTGAGATGGTCATGTTTGGTGCTATTGATGATCTGTTGGCGAAAACTGGTGTTAAACCGAAGGATATAGGGATTTTGGTAGTGAATTGTAGTTTGTTTAATCCGACGCCGTCTTTAGCTTCGATGATCGTTAACCATTACAAGCTTAGAGGTAATATTCTTAGCTTTAATCTTGGTGGAATGGGATGCAGTGCTGGTTTAATCGCTGTCGATCTTGCTAAAGACCTTTTGCAAGTCAACCCTAACTCGTACGCTTTAGTAATGAGCATGGAAAACATTACGTTGAATTGGTATTTCGGGAACGAAAGGTCAATGCTTGTGTCAAACTGCTTGTTCCGGATGGGCGGTGCTGCAATTCTACTCTCGAACAAATCCTCTGACCGAAGAAAGTCAAAGTATCAGTTGGTCCACACGGTTAGAACACACAAAGGTTCAGATGAAAAGTGTTTTTCATGCGTCACTCAGTTAGAAGATCCGGTTGGTAAAACTGGAGTCGCGTTATCAAAAGATCTCATGGGAGTAGCCGGCGATGCTTTGAAAACCAACATCACAACACTAGGCCCGTTAGTGTTACCGATGTCTGAACAGTTACTCTTCTTTGCAACTTTGGTTGGGAAAAAGCTATTTAGAATGAAGATTAAGCCGTATATCCCCGACTTTAAGCTAGCTTTCGAGCATTTTTGCATTCATGCTGGCGGGAGAGCGGTTCTTGACGAAATTGAAAAGAATTTGCAGCTTACAGATTGGCACATGGAGCCATCAAGAATGACACTTAACCGATTCGGTAATACTTCAAGTAGCTCACCATGGTATGAACTGGCATATTCCGAAGCGAAAGGGAGAATCAAGAAAGGAGACAGAGCATGGCAGATAGCTTTCGGGTCAGGCTTTAAGTGCAACAGTGCGGTTTGGAAGGCGTTAAAGACTGTTAATCCTGCAAAAGAGAAAAACCCATGGAGCGACGAGATTGATCAGTTCCCTGTAGATGTTCCAAAGTTTTCTGCCATTTAAGCTGATTTAAATATTAAATTTTTTTTTTTTAATTATTTTCACTTTCTGAGCTATGATTATTATTATTATTATTCATGAGACTTTTCTTTATTCCAAATTTACTTGATTGTACTGTGATTACATCTTCTTTATTTAATGGATGCTATGTTTTTTCAAGAACATGTCTTGTGATTTAATATTATGGGTAGGGATGTTCATTTGTGGTGATTGTTTTTATGCATTTAACAATAACATGATGAAATAGTGTTTCATGTTTCATGTTTCAGGTCATATATTGTGTAAATTTCTTAACACAATAGAACTTTGATAAAGAACATCACCATCTAAATATAAAAATCTTCTCTTTTTTTATTTTCTTTAATATTTTTTTTTTTAAAAAATAGGTATGTGGAGTGGCGGCCACTTAAATGGCAACTTTTCTCATGTAGGCCACCAATGTATTAGAAATGTCATGTAAGCCACATAATCATTCATTATCTGTCATTTGTACCATTTTTTTTCAATAAAAGAACATGTGAAATGACAAATGACATCAAGTTTAGATAGACTCGTAACTTCGTTTGATGAGTTGTTGATATATGTTTCAAAAGTTGTCTTTTCAAAAAAAAAAAAAAAAAAAAAAAAAAAAAAAAAAAAAAAAAAACCGAAGAGTATTTTTTTATTTATTTGACATTTTATGTCTTAACTGAGAAAAATGACAAGATATTTTCTTAATATACGTTTAATGAGTTGTTGAGTAGTGGGTGTCCTTGAAAGCAACCTCGCTAATTCTCTAGGATAGAGGTAGTTTTTCTTGAACGACCAACAAACGATGTCCTGATTACCTAGGGTACTTATCAATTGGTTATAAAAGCACCTTATACGCTCCTGGGTGAAGACACGTCTTAGGTGTCCGCCCACAGGCAGCACTGGGTAGCCAGAACTGCAGAACCCACCAGTTCTGGGGAAAACCTGGCCCCCACCCGTCCGCCCGAAGGCACGACACTAGAAAATCAGTAAAACCCGGTTTGATCAAGGATCGAACCTGACACATCAAGAAAGCTAGACTCTACCTTTCATTTTCCATATCACTCTACCAGAAGGGTGGAAGCTCTAGGTCAGAGGTAGTAATTACAAATACGATGGGTAAAAAAAAAAGATAAAACATCTATCAGAGCACCCGTAGTGGCAAAGTTATTAGGCGTTATAAGCCACCATAGCGCCGGGAACACCGCCCCCCCAGGCGCTATGGTGGCGTTTTGGGGTATAAGTGTTTTGAAGGTAACGAGCGTTTTGGGGTATTATTGTGAGAAGTTGACCGTTGCAACGGTCATATAGCCGTTCAAAAAATAATTAAAAAAAAAAAATTTATTCTACTCTATATATATATATATATATATATATATATATATATATATATATCCATTCTATATTTCTACAATACACACATACAATACACACATACTTTTACTCTCAAAAAAATTCAACACACAAAAAATCATCAAAATGTCGTCCCCTCCTAACTCCGATGATTCGTTTATGGATCTATATAATCGGTTTTTTAAAGATGACGACGCGGAAGAGGAGGCGGCCGTTACGAGTGCGGTTCAACTAGCGTGTAGCGCGGTTGAAGCTATAGGTACTTCCGTCCCACGGCCGATATTGTCTAGGCAATATATAGAGCGAGACCGTGTAGCCGCCAATGAGCGTTTGATGAATGACTACTTCAATGCCGATCCGGTTTACGGCCCTGATTTGTTTAGACGAAGATTTCGGATGCGTAAAAACTTATTTTTGCGCATCACCGGAGATTTAGAGAACAACTATGACTACTTTAAGCAAAAACCCGACGCTAGAGGGTGTTTAGGATTCACCGCAATTCAAAAGGTGACTTCCGCAATACGTGTGTTCGCCTACGGGAACACGTACGATATCAATGATGAGTACTTGAAGATGGCGGAGAAAACCACACGCGATACTTTGGTGTATTTCTGCTACGGTATTTACAAATATACATTTGATTTTTTTATATATACATATAGTACGTACATATTTTTTATATTTACATTTGATTTTTTTAGGTATATGCCAATTATATGGAAAAAGATACTTGAGAAACCCGACATGGAGCGACCTTCAACAACTATATGAAGCGCATATTAAAAAACATGGATTACCCGGTATGATTGGTAGTATAGATTGTCGTCAATGGCATGGTATGCTTGTCCAACCGCATGGCGAGGTCAACATACACGCGGTGACCAAAAGGGACCAACGTTGGTTTTACAAGCAGTTGCCTCACAAGACATGTGGATTTGGTCAGCCTTCTTTGGTCTAGCCGGGTGTATGAACGACATAAATACTTTCCAGCATTCGCCATTGCTAGAGTCTTACATTGGCGGAACAATACCGAAATGTGGGTTTTATGCAAATAATAATTACTACGATCATGGATACTACTTGGCGGATGGTATATATCCGGAGTATTCAATGCTTGTCAAAACGTTTAGTCAGACTCAAGATGAAAAAAGGCAATATTTTAAAAGAGTTCATGAGTCTGCAAGAAAGGACGTTGAGAGGTGTTTTGCCTGTCTTCAAGCACGATGGCATTTTGTAAGAAATCCTTGTCGTATGTGGGAAAAAGAAAGGATTAGAATGGTGATGTATGCTTGTATCATAATGCATAATATGATACTTGAAGACGAAGGAAAGACAATATGCCCAAATTATGTAGCAGGAGAAGATGTTCCAGGGACGCAAGCGACACAGCAGGAGAGATTCCAAAACAGTGCCATGTTGCGTTCCAAGGAGTTACATAACGCGTTGAAGGCGGATTTGGTGGAGGAAGCATGGTCGATTCGCCCGATTCATCAGAGCCAGGAAGAAGAAGAAGAAGAAGATGATGATGATGAATTTTATGAAGAACAAGGAGAAGAAGAAGAAGGAGAAAACCAAGAAGGAGACGACGACGACGACTGTCACACCCTCAAATTCCACGTGCGGGGTTTTACCGCGAGGCGCGTGACACACCAGGATCTCAGTCAACGATCACAATAAACATACAACAAACATGCATTCATAATTATATTTAAAACCAAAATATCATGCTTTGAGCTGTAAACCAGCAGCGGAAGCATTCTTGTTTACAACCAAAAGACATATCATTGTTTACAAGACATTGTTTAATATGCTTCAAAATATTAGACGCTGTGCATGACTCCGTGCGCCTAGCCCATTGACTGCTACCTTAGCGACCTGAGAAAACATGCCAAAAATGTCAACATATAATGCTGGTGAGTTCACAGGTTTTCTTTCATAAAGTATTGTTATAAGTTCGGTAAGATCATTTCCCGTTACTACTATGTTATGAGAACGTTAGCTAGACGTTAAGTGTTGCTACTACTGCGGTTGGGAATCCATTACTAAACCGGTATAAGTGTTGAAGCCAGCCCAGACGGACGGGATTACTGATGCCTCGGTAACCCCCAAAGTATTAGAGACAATATGCACCCGCCCGGCTCCCAGCCGTCGGGTGGGGTTTGTAAGGCCCACTAGATCTATCCACATTTCCCCCGTTGTGCATCCCCGCACATTCATGGTTCCCCCCTGGGACTTTCTGTAAAAGCCGCATAGTACGTGAAATAACCATAGTATAACATGATCTATGATGAGTAATCAAAATAAGTAGCATGTTTCTCCCCCGAAAGTAAAACGGTAAAAGTGGGGCTGTGACACTCACCTTGGATTGCGTTACTTGAAAACAGTTAAGTAATTATGTTATGATAGCCCCAAATAGCGGCGACCTATCATAAGATGTGTATAAGTATTGGACTAATAACCCGCAGGCTAACTAGTCCCCGAATGTCCAGACCGTGACCATAAACGTTTGAAAACACCTTTAACTGTTAAACCGACCGTGCCAGACAAGACCCGACATCCCATTGGTGACCCGGAATTCCACGTGTTAGATAAATGCAAGACATCATGCAACATATGCAATTAAACACTTAATACGCGCAAGAGTTCACCTAGTCTAGCATAATGTCCAATTAACGCATAAACAGGTCCGAATACGTCTTACTAAGTCATTGGGTGTATCCCGGGGTTCCTAGCATGTTCCTAGGTGTCAAATCGTGTTCCGGGATGTCAAAACGCGTTCACGACAGCAGTACATGCGATTAGGAAGGTCACACGCGAGTAGGCATCAGCCTACAGGCGATTAGGGCCTAATCGCATGAAGCATGAGGCGATTAGGGTCCTAATCGCCCCATATGTCTGCATAATCGCATGGCATCAGGCGATTAGGATGCCTAATCGCCTGTTGCTGCTGTGTAACGGATTTTCGCGCGTTTAACCCTCCAAATCAGATCCGAAACATGCAACAACACCCAATATCAAACCTAAATCATTTACCAACCCATTTCAAGCAAAAACCCCCAACATATCGCTGATCTATCATGTTCTAAGCAATTATTTCCTAAAATGGCAAAGTACTAGGTTTCACCAACCAACCTTATCTTTCCTTAAATGGAAACAATCAGATTTCAAACTCTACAAACATGTAAATCATCAAACCTCTGATCTAACATCTTCCTAGTATGAATCCTAACAACATTGCATCAACAATCATACCATAATCATCCTAAATCCTCAAGAACATACAAATGGGTCAAAATATGCATTTTCTTCAAAACACCACAATAATGGCTAAAATTCTAAGACAACCTTCCTAATAATCTCTACATAGCAGAAGTACAATCATATCTTGAAAACATTCATGTTATAATCACCAAGAAGACCAACATATGCATGTAAACTTCACAAATAACAAGCATTAAGGTGTAGACTTGGTTTAGGACTCTTTTGAAAGGTTTTTAAAGACACAATTTGGTAAAACAAGGTCTGGAACTTTGGGGAACTCAAAATAACAACTTTACAAAGGTTAGGGATGAAGAACACACCTTGGGTTTTGTTAAAGAAAGGTGTGTAAGCTTGGAGATGGTGATTTTTGTAGCAAAAAGAGTTCCAGAGGTGTTTCAAGGTGTGTGGGTGGTTTGGGAGCAGCTAGGGTTGTTCTAGAGGTGTTTGGGGAGTTAAGGGTTCTATTTATAGGTGTTTTGACCCGGACTCTGCTGTTCATGCGATTGGCAGAGCATGTCACGCGACTGGGAGCCTAATCGCATGGAACATCAGGCGATTAGGTCCCAATCGCCTATAATACTCCCTACTCGCCCCATATATAGGCGATTAGGGATTCCTAATCGCCCCTGTGGTGCTGGAACGAGTTTTTGGCGCGTTAAACACTATTTTAACATATTTAAACACGTATTCACATACCGATAAGTCACATAATGATTTCAAACATATAATGCATGATAACTAACACGTTTACATCCGTTCACCAATTCCCGGGACTCGAGACTCGTGTGTGCACTAGACCCGGCGATTCCACGAATCGCCGATCCTTGTACCCATAGTTATGGACCGACTCCCGATGACCCCGCGGATCATCATAACGACTCCCGATGATTCCCAGAATCATCATACCGACTCGACTGACCCCGTTAAGGACGTAATATGCATGACTCGCTAAGGTAGACTTACTAGTTTAGTCAACGTTACTAACCTGAGTTTGCCGGGTGTCACATCATCCCCCTGTTGAAAGAATTTTCGTCCCGAAAATTGCCCAAGGCCAAAAAGGAAGAGACGAAAGAGAAGAAAAATTTTCCGGTTGCCACATCATCCCCCTGTTGAAAGGAATCTCGACCCGAGATTCATTCAGCTTCAGCAGGGACATGTCTTGATTCGAACGCGCGCTTAGGAAATAAATGGGGATACTTAGCCTTCATTTGATCTTCCCGTTCCCACGTGAACTCTGGTCCACGATCAGAGTTCCAACGGACTTTAACAATGCGGATTTTACTCCGGCGAAGGCTACGGATTTTATAGTCGAGAATTTCAACCGGTTCCTCCACGATACGCAGACGATCATCCACCCTGATCTCTTCGAGAGGAACAACCAAAGATTCATCCGCCAAACACTTCTTCAAATTAGAAACATGGAAGACGTTATGAACATTACTGAGCTCAGCCGGCAGATCAAGCCTGTATGCTACCGGTCCAATCCGTTCCAGGATTGCGAACGGTCCCACATACCGAGGATTCAATTTGCCCCGCTTCCCAAAACGTATAACGCCCTTCCACGGAGATACCTTCAACAAAACCCTGTCGCCAACCTCAAACTCCAAAGGCTTGCGACGACGATCGGCATAGCTCTTTTGACGATCCCGAGCTGCTGCCATGCGGTTACGGATTTGTACGATCTTTTCGGAAGTCTCGTACACAAGTTCCGGGCCGGTGAAATAGTCAGTAAGACTATTATAGATGATTTAAGAGAAATCTCAATCGTCAATGAATTAGTCTTTTCCGGTACCTTTAAGAATTCAGAGAAGATACGTCTAATAATATGAGAAACCTCCTAAGTATACCCACGAATAGTGGTAACTTAGAGATCAACCATATAGATGGAAGTGAAGGATAGAATTCATAAGACATCATCCGATAGTTACCAAAGGTTATGCCTACACTTAAGAATCGGAATTACAATGATGGTAAATTCTAAAGTTCAAATCAAAGAGGTAGTAGCTCGGATCCCGTTCAAGTTGTGATAACGAAGGGACTTCCGTATCTATCTCCTAAGAACTATCTAGAATCCGTCATTGTAAATGAATCCGATTATCAAACTATGAAATCATAGTATCAATACGAGAACCTTTAATAGTCATATGGAAATCATACAGATAATCCATGTATCTGAAATAATATGACTATAGCAAGAAAGGTTAAAACGTAATTAGAAATATGATCAAGATGTAGTTATACAGATTGACATTTCTAATATTGGATTGATACAAAATCAATTTCCTCGCAAACTATAAGAACCAATCATGTCTCGATGACAAACATTTTGGTTCTAACTGTAACATCCTGATAGACTAAGGGTGTAAAGGATAAGATCATTCAAATTTCGGGGACGAAATTTCCTAGGGGGGGAGATTGTAACACCCCGAAGTCTCGAAGTGATTACGTCACCTTACGTGTCTCTTAAACGGGTCGGGTCGGACTTGACCACCCGATTACTAAATTAAATATTCAGGTTCAAATCTCGCGGGCAACCGTTTCAACCAAATATATAAATAATAATTATCGAATTATTATTATCACGGTTAAACGCTCCTTATCTGTTATTAACCCGCTGCCAAACGCCTATTATTCTCTTGTTATAACCGTTACCAATTATCGCGAGTTCTAGTAATTATCCCCATAACCAAACACCCTCTATTTTATTTCCCTATATAAACCACCCCTCTTTCTTATCTCTGCTCTCTCATTCTCGCTACTCTCTCTCTCTGCAAGTATATACACACACATAAAATTGGATGCTCAAACCATAAGAATATATCCGGCCACTAGAGCCGCCGGAACCACCACCGTCACCGGCCTCCTCTTCTTCTCCGGACAGAATACAACACCCACCCGAAAGCAGTAAGGGCCGGATAGCCATGGCAGCGTCGCTGCCTCCGTGCTTCCGAACACCCCTGCCGCCATCATCCTTTCTCCGGTCACTGCTGCACCTTCTCCGGCCGCCATCGCTGCTCGCCGCCGCCGGTCCATCTTCTTCTCTGGTAAGCTTAGTCTCCGCTGAATATCAACTATCTTTCTCCTCTATTTCAGTTACAAAACATAATCGGATAACCCTTCTCAGTTATTAAACCGGTACCTTGCTGGCTCTCTGTTCCGGAATAATTAACCGGACAGTCACCAATATGGTGACTGTCACCGCTGATAACCCGTTAACCATCCTTTTGTCCGATGAGTTGATACCGAATCACAACCTCTCTTTGTTCGGATGAAGATTAATCGAACCTGGATCCTCGTTATTAAACCGTAACCACCGGGTATTGTTTTCCCCTTTGTTCCGATGATATCCGTGAATCCTCCCTGTCCGATGGGTATTGGATATGTGTATGTATGGATATGCCGTATGGTCTCTGTTGAGAACCCGAGCCTTATCCGGTCATCTACACCCCTGTTAATGGGTATGGTATCATGTATAAGGATGAAGGTGACGGGTACAGTCTCTAAGGAGTTCCGACGAGTGTCCGGTAATAGCCCGAACCATATTAACCTCTTGATTAAACTACCGAGTATCATTGATTGGGTTACTTATCCGATCATCTTTATATCCTATTAGTTAAATTGGTGATATAATATTATAAGCCGATATTAACTTACTGGTTATGGTAATTGCGAGGTACCGATAATCAAGTTGGAGGATACAAGTAGCTACCGAGTCGACTCAGTAACTCGGTCAACAACCGGAATAGAACCCGGTCCAATAGCTAAGACGAGGAGTATTATTAATTATACGAATATATATATATAATACGAATAACGTACGGACTTGATAATAATAATAAGAGATTAATAATTATATATAAAATATATACGTTTATATATACACAATTTGATATATTGACGATATACTAGACTCGGGTAAGATCGTGTCTAGAGTTCTTTTAGGTTCGCGTGCCAAGCTGTAAAGGCCAGCTTTGTTTCTTTTTGCCTAGATTGCCCAAACCCCGAGTTTAGGACTATCTAATATATACTGAATTCTATATATATAAATTGTATATATGATATATATCCTAAGTACTACAATCTAACAAGTCTCACGCGTAAAACGTATCAATATATATATGAAATATAATTGTAATAAGAAGATTAGCGGAAGATATAACGCAAACAAGTGAGTATCGTGAACTCCCCTCTTTTACAGTTTATTAAACGTTTTAGGGGAAATACATGTCATTTATAAGAAAACATAATGCTTTACATAAAAGAATAACAATAGAAGTTATATAAAGGGGCAATAGAAACAACGAGGACAATACTGGACGGTATCGCCATTTCCTTTCTTGTCCAACTAGAGGACAAGAACCAGTTTTACCCGAGTAGAGGGTAGAAATAATCATATATTATCACAAGCAGAGTGATACCATAGAAAGGAATGGCAACTTATAGAATATAATCGGAATAATAGAAATATAATCGAATTAATAGAATATATAGTTCCCCTCCAGAATATAGAATTGTAAAGCATATTTATAAAAGATATTTATAAAAGAATTACAAATAAACGAACTGGCCATTCACTTATAAAATACGCGACCTCACCAACTTTATGTTGACATAAACTATTTTTGACATGTGTTCAGGTAACCCAACAGATATGATGACGTGGATCCTGGAAGACTACAAGACTGTTATTACCCTGGATTCCGCTGTGTAACTCCGATAACCCGACCCGACAACCCGGCCACATCAGCCAGGGTCGTTACAGTTGGTATCAGAGCGGCACTTATAACAGTTTTGAAGTCTTTAGTCATCCGGGATCTACCAAAATATTTTCTAAAAAGAAATGTTGCTTAGAAAAATAAATTAGAAATATTTAGGATATCAGGATTAGTAAAGAAAATATCAGTCGAGTAAATTTTTGGGTACCTAAATGTCAAACCATTATAAAGTTGGTGAGAACCATAACCGTATATTAGAATTTAAAACGAATCCACCACAGGATATTACTAGAATGATTATGTGGGATAAATTGACAATTCTGTACACAGTTGTGAATTTATATGCACATTAATTTCTGGGAAATCTTACAGGATATTAAGACCATATGAAATAAGAACGAATATAGAACAGAAACCAGATATAATAAAAGAAATCAGAAAATAAATTCCGATATAAATAAGAAATGACGAAGTTATAAAAAGTATATATGTTTATATAGAAAAATATATAGATCATAAAACATAAACCATTCATCGTGATTCAAGAAACTTCATATAAGTTTATTGAATTATTCCAGTCTCAGTAATCATTTAAATCGTTAACCTCACGGTTATTCCAATAATTATAAAGAAAATACAAATATACGCTCCAACTTGAACATTCCTATGCTCGAGTTTCCAGAAGTATTATTTTTATACCGTAATTTCCGAAGTGTTTATAAATTCTAATATGCCAGAAATATATAAATATTGTGTTTCTAAAGAATTTAGTTCAATTATTTAATTAAAGATTAAATATATTTTGCGATTATTTAAAAAGGTTTTAAAATCTTTTTAGTATAATTTTGAAGTTTAAAATATTACTATCTTTATAGAATTTCAGTTCTAAGTAAAAATATATAAATACCCTCCGTTCAAAATTTTCGATTTAATTAATTTTTAAAATTAAGAAAAACCTGTTGATATCTTATTTTTTTTTATTGATAATTTTTGAAACACCCCAGAATCTATCTCAGGTTTTATCCAAAAATTTATCCGTTAACCTTAAAATTTTGATCTCTATATTTTGAGAAATATATTAGTTTTACCAATCCATAATAAAAACTTACTTATTAAAAATTTAAGAATTCCGACATTAAGAAAAACTTTTATCATGGCTCTATTAGATCGTTAAGTTTATTTTTTTGAAAACGAACATTATTATCAAACTCGAATCAATATTATTATTATAAATTATTTCCAAGAATTTTTATACAAAAAGAACTACGACCGTATTATTTTACCGAAACATATTTTTTTAACCGTATTTAATGTTATTTTCGTAAAGATTTATTAATCGAATCCATATTCGTATATAAATATCAAGATCCTTTTCAGTATAATTTTATATATATATATATATCTATGTTCGATTGTATAATTCTCGATATTGTTCTAATATAAACGATAAATATTATATATATTCCGTTTTATAATATAAATTCATATTCGTAATTTATATAAAAATCTCGGTTAGAGGTCCTCCTCGATCCTTCCAGAATTAAATAATATTTGGACAAAATATTATTCTCGAAATTCCGTAATCAACATACGCTGGTATCTGTCGGACGAAACCGAATTCTTACTCGCTCGATTATACGAAAATATAACTATCATCTTAATCCCACAACTCGAACAAGTTAAGGGATATTAAGAAGATTGGATTGTTATATTGAATATCTTCTGACACGAATAAATTCCCGAACGATTGATAGTCTATTTCGTTAGACTTAGATCAACAAGTCTTATCCCGAATAATATAATTTCAAATCTAAAAGGAACTAAAGAACAGAATATCGAAATAATATGTGAAGGACACATACCTATTGTGATTAAAATAAACGAATACTGGAATGTTAGGTGAGGTGGAATAGTAATTATGATCGCGACATAATTATGAATACCACAGGCACAGGAACATTCGAGTAGGAGTTTATCGAGATCACAATATGTTGAGTCACGAACATATTAAGAGAAATAATAAGGAAGTAAATAATAAGAAGAAATATAAACCCGAATTATCAGCGTTTCGTATGTGGAGAATACGACCACAAAACTGGCAATATAGTTGAAATTCCTTCGTGAATACAACTAAGAATATATTCGCAGAATAGAAACCATCGATTGGTTAAATCTTACGAATCAAAGAAATCAGTTTATTGATTTTAATTGCCAACCAAAGCTAGTTATATGTCGTCTGTGTAATCCCTGTGGCAAAGGAAATTCGGACCCTTATAGAAGGTATATCCGGACATTTGCCACTAAGTCACAGGATTCTTTATGAGGATATATACTACTATGAACAAATCTTTGCAGTCACTTCGTATAAAAACTCACGTGAGTTATAATACAATCAAATTGGTAAAACGGTCGAGTGTTACCAAGTTTGAAATTTAAGAAGTGATGAAAGAATTGTTAAAATTCCAAGAATATAATAGATAAAAATATATATGGATTCGGAAACCAGAAATGGTATTATCCAACGGATATATCGAAATATAATTGATACCAAGCGGAATCGCGTAGAGATTCGCAAGGTATAATCGAAGTTAAAACGAAAAATGAATACGAATTATGCTCATTTTTCCAGTGAAACTCTCTGGCCCAGGAAATAACGGAATTCCTGCTCCGGATTAAAGGCTGCGAGAGATCATTTAAGAAATCACTGTTTTGGCAAGAACTATCTATACGAATATCCCGACGAAATAAGCCTTGCTTATAATAAGTTGGAGTAAGAAGATATGATATATTGCCTATCTATAAGTCTATCGGAATGTGTTTCCCGACACCAATAAAATAGACTTTAATCGAATATATATAAAGGAATTATTCCAAGCAAACATATATTATAGAAATACTGAATTTATAGTGTGTGCTATAGATAGTATCAGTATTTGCTTAGATATAAAAGAATATAAATCGAAACATAAGAAGAACTACAAATTGAAAAGACATCCGATATGTCTGGAAAATAGAAAGGCATCTGATATGCCAAGAAAAGAAATTATCAGAATAAGAATATAAGTCGTACGAAAACGACTAGAAATTTTATAAGAAATATTTTACCGAGAGTGTATCGAATTCCGAATTAGAATTAAGAAAGAATTTTACAAGAATAGTTAATGCAATAAGTATAGAAATCCGGAATAATAATCATGATTTTGAGAAAGACTGAATGATGCATTGTTCTTAAAATTTTAAAGTCAAAAGAATCGTAACAACGACTGTTACCAGTGGATTCTGAGACTATAAAAAGAGAAAGTTACATATATTGACTGTAAAATTGTGAAAGACCTCATTCACAATGATACACTAAGAAAAGTCAAATAATATGTATTAAACACAATGCAGTTAATCATCAATGAAATAGTCAGTAAGACTATTATAGATGATTTAAGAGAAATCTCAATCGTCAATGAATTAGTCTTTTCCGGTACCTTTAAGAATTCAGAGAAGATACGTCTAATAATATGAGAAACCTCCTAAGTATACCCACGAATAGTGGTAACTTAGAGATCAACCATATAGATGGAAGTGAAGGATAGAATTCATAAGACATCATCCGATAGTTACCAAAGGTTATGCCTACACTTAAGAATCGGAATTACAATGATGGTAAATTCTAAAGTTCAAATCAAAGAGGTAGTAGCTCGGATCCCGTTCAAGTTGTGATAACGAAGGGACTTCCGTATCTATCTCCTAAGAACTATCTAGAATCCGTCATTGTAAATGAATCCGATTATCAAACTATGAAATCATAGTATCAATACGAGAACCTTTAATAGTCATATGGAAATCATACAGATAATCCATGTATCTGAAATAATATGACTATAGCAAGAAAGGTTAAAACGTAATTAGAAATATGATCAAGATGTAGTTATACAGATTGACATTTCTAATATTGGATTGATACAAAATCAATTTCCTCGCAAACTATAAGAACCAATCATGTCTCGATGACAAACATTTTGGTTCTAACTGTAACATCCTGATAGACTAAGGGTGTAAAGGATAAGATCATTCAAATTTCGGGGACGAAATTTCCTAGGGGGGGAGATTGTAACACCCCGAAGTCTCGAAGTGATTACGTCACCTTACGTGTCTCTTAAACGGGTCGGGTCGGACTTGACCACCCGATTACTAAATTAAATATTCAGGTTCAAATCTCGCGGGCAACCGTTTCAACCAAATATATAAATAATAATTATCGAATTATTATTATCACGGTTAAACGCTCCTTATCTGTTATTAACCCGCTGCCAAACGCCTATTATTCTCTTGTTATAACCGTTACCAATTATCGCGAGTTCTAGTAATTATCCCCATAACCAAACACCCTCTATTTTATTTCCCTATATAAACCACCCCTCTTTCTTATCTCTGCTCTCTCATTCTCGCTACTCTCTCTCTCTGCAAGTATATACACACACATAAAATTGGATGCTCAAACCATAAGAATATATCCGGCCACTAGAGCCGCCGGAACCACCACCGTCACCGGCCTCCTCTTCTTCTCCGGACAGAATACAACACCCACCCGAAAGCAGTAAGGGCCGGATAGCCATGGCAGCGTCGCTGCCTCCGTGCTTCCGAACACCCCTGCCGCCATCATCCTTTCTCCGGTCACTGCTGCACCTTCTCCGGCCGCCATCGCTGCTCGCCGCCGCCGGTCCATCTTCTTCTCTGGTAAGCTTAGTCTCCGCTGAATATCAACTATCTTTCTCCTCTATTTCAGTTACAAAACATAATCGGATAACCCTTCTCAGTTATTAAACCGGTACCTTGCTGGCTCTCTGTTCCGGAATAATTAACCGGACAGTCACCAATATGGTGACTGTCACCGCTGATAACCCGTTAACCATCCTTTTGTCCGATGAGTTGATACCGAATCACAACCTCTCTTTGTTCGGATGAAGATTAATCGAACCTGGATCCTCGTTATTAAACCGTAACCACCGGGTATTGTTTTCCCCTTTGTTCCGATGATATCCGTGAATCCTCCCTGTCCGATGGGTATTGGATATGTGTATGTATGGATATGCCGTATGGTCTCTGTTGAGAACCCGAGCCTTATCCGGTCATCTACACCCCTGTTAATGGGTATGGTATCATGTATAAGGATGAAGGTGACGGGTACAGTCTCTAAGGAGTTCCGACGAGTGTCCGGTAATAGCCCGAACCATATTAACCTCTTGATTAAACTACCGAGTATCATTGATTGGGTTACTTATCCGATCATCTTTATATCCTATTAGTTAAATTGGTGATATAATATTATAAGCCGATATTAACTTACTGGTTATGGTAATTGCGAGGTACCGATAATCAAGTTGGAGGATACAAGTAGCTACCGAGTCGACTCAGTAACTCGGTCAACAACCGGAATAGAACCCGGTCCAATAGCTAAGACGAGGAGTATTATTAATTATACGAATATATATATATAATACGAATAACGTACGGACTTGATAATAATAATAAGAGATTAATAATTATATATAAAATATATACGTTTATATATACACAATTTGATATATTGACGATATACTAGACTCGGGTAAGATCGTGTCTAGAGTTCTTTTAGGTTCGCGTGCCAAGCTGTAAAGGCCAGCTTTGTTTCTTTTTGCCTAGATTGCCCAAACCCCGAGTTTAGGACTATCTAATATATACTGAATTCTATATATATAAATTGTATATATGATATATATCCTAAGTACTACAATCTAACAAGTCTCACGCGTAAAACGTATCAATATATATATGAAATATAATTGTAATAAGAAGATTAGCGGAAGATATAACGCAAACAAGTGAGTATCGTGAACTCCCCTCTTTTACAGTTTATTAAACGTTTTAGGGGAAATACATGTCATTTATAAGAAAACATAATGCTTTACATAAAAGAATAACAATAGAAGTTATATAAAGGGGCAATAGAAACAACGAGGACAATACTGGACGGTATCGCCATTTCCTTTCTTGTCCAACTAGAGGACAAGAACCAGTTTTACCCGAGTAGAGGGTAGAAATAATCATATATTATCACAAGCAGAGTGATACCATAGAAAGGAATGGCAACTTATAGAATATAATCGGAATAATAGAAATATAATCGAATTAATAGAATATATAGTTCCCCTCCAGAATATAGAATTGTAAAGCATATTTATAAAAGATATTTATAAAAGAATTACAAATAAACGAACTGGCCATTCACTTATAAAATACGCGACCTCACCAACTTTATGTTGACAGAAACTATTTTTGACATGTGTTCAGGTAACCCAACAGATATGATGACGTGGATCCTGGAAGACTACAAGACTGTTATTACCCTGGATTCCGCTGTGTAACTCCGATAACCCGACCCGACAACCCGGCCACATCAGCCAGGGTCGTTACATCCTGCAACTGGTTCGATAACTCCTGCATCTCGGGAGGTGCAAGACGATAAGGGGCACGGGCAATGGGGGTCGCACCTGGGGCAAGTTCAATACCAAATTCGATCTGACGATAAGGCGGAAGACCTGGTAAGTCTTCGGGAAATACATCGGGAAAGTCACGGACAACAGGAATATCTTCAATCTTCTTCTCTTCTTCAGACGAAACCGAAACAAGTGCTAGAATGGCAGAATACCCCTTCCGAAGATACTTATAGGCTTTCATACACGAAATGATACTCAATGGGACCCCGCTCTTCTCACCGTGCACCAACAGAATTTCTCCATCAGGGAGAGGAAGTCGAATGACTTTATCAAAACAAACGATCTCAGCATGATACAGAGACAACCAATCCATACCCACGACAACATCGAAACTACCCAAGGACACCGGCATAAGATCAATAGGGAAGGAATAACCCGACAACTCAAGGTGACACTCCCTAAGGACGTGCGTCGCCTCGACTTTCTTACCATCAGCCAATTCTATCAAGTACTTAGCCTCTAAAAGTGTAGGTACCCTATCAAGCAATTGGCTAAACCCAAGAGATATAAAACTCTTATCGGCACCAGAATCGAATAAAACCGTAGCATAGCGATTATTGAGAAGAAACGTACCAGTAACAGTGTCAGGATCTTGTCGAGCACCGCTCGAACCAATCACGAAGGCGCGAGCATTCCTGCCTCCGCCCCCATTGTTTCCATTACCCGACCCATTCTTCCCGGCTTCACCCTGTTTCAACTTGGGGCAGTTACGCTTGTAGTGACCAAGCTCACCACAGTTATAGCACCCTTGTTTCCCCTGATTTCCCTGGGGAGCAGCGACTTGAGGGGCTGGGGCTGGTGTGACCGACGGGTTTCGGTTCCCTAAAGGGTTGGACCTACAATCTTTGGCTTGGTGCCCAACCTTATGGCACCGACGGCAACGGTCCTTATCATCGCAAGAACCGGTGTGATGATAGTTGCATCGATCACACTTCGGCAACTTCCCAGCATAAACCCCCGGTTGTCGTTCAGACGACGATCCCCCAGTATCAGTCTTCCTCACCTGCTGAGGCTGAGCCGAGCTCGAGCCTTTCCCCACAGTTTCCCACTTCCGCTTGCTACTATCGGAAGTCTTCACAGCAGCGCCTCGAGGAGGCAAGACCCCTTCAGTCACCTTCATGTTGGTCAGCCTGTGGGCCGACCGGACCACCTCAGAATAAACAGTGAGGTTACCCGCAGCAACTAACCCGGCAATCTCCGGTACTAACCCAGCAACATAATGCTCAATCCTTCGGTATTCGGGTGCGTGCAGATCGGGGCACAACACCGCCAACTCATTGTGCCTAGCAGTGTAAGCTTCAATCTCAGAACCCACCATCTTATGATTCCAGACTTCATGCTCTAGCTTCTGGATTTCATCCCTCGGGCAATACTCATTTTTCAGCAACTGAATGAACTCCGTCCAGGGCATAGCGTGGGCTTCCCCAATGCCCATAGTCTGGGTGGTGGAGTTCCACCAAGTCAAAGCTTGACCCTCCAGGGTCGCAGAAGCATATTTCACCCGGCCGCCTTCCGGGCAGCTGCACATCGAGAAAACAGATTCGATTTTCTCCAACCAACGGAGCAGTCCCACTGCCCCTTCAGTGCCACTAAAGTTGTGGGGCTTGCAATCCATAAACTTTTTATAGGAACACTGGGATGGAGGAGGATTGACAGCACCACCTGGAACAGTCACGTAGGTGAGAATCAAGAAAAGGTAAAGTACCCCAGAACAAGGTAAAATAGGTGAGGATCGACGTACCACCCATAGCATTATGAGCGGCTTGGAATGCAGCCAGAGCAATATTCACGTGCTGCTGCATTAAGTTATCCAATTCGGCTTGGGTCATATTAATATTCCCGCGGCCACCGCCGCCACCCCGGCCGCCAGCACGACCGCCAGCACGGCCGCCTCTGCGACCTCCACGAGCTCCCGACATCTTCTGTCACAACATGAAACAAAAGATTTAGGCTCGCCCGTGGTATAACCCATTAGGAATTTCAAGAAACTAGACAGAGCCCAGCTCGGGTCCATCCGTTCAAGCCCAAAGTCCGCCAGGGATCCCATGCGTCACAGTTTATGACCTCGTGTGCACCTGACATGATAAACTGTTCCACATGGTCCTCCAGGCGCGCTTTAAGTTTGAAGTTCAAGTCACCGAACACTAGCGCCCAATCATGGTATTATCATAAGTATAAGTACAAGATAGTATGCATAAGAACGGGCGTGTTCATTAGGGCATAGAGGGGAGATGTCCAAATCCCTGGACAGATCTCTAGAGTACGCCGAAGCTACCCCAATGTACACCGCCGTCAAGAAAGTTCAATAGTATATCGTTCGCCATCGGATCATAGTAAGGACGAGTCAAGAAATAGGATGATAAGGAGTAAATAGATGATGTAGCGTAGTAGACGATGACACCGACACCCCCGACAAGTCATATTGTTACCCATTTGCTAATGACTCGACTAATTGTGACCGTCTAGTGTGTGCGACTCAGTTATAGACTAGACTCTACATGCAGTCCTAGTTCACTATAACCGTTGGCTCTGATACCAATTTGTCACACCCTCAAATTCCACGTGCGGGGTTTTACCGCGAGGCGCGTGACACACCAGGATCTCAGTCAACGATCACAATAAACATACAACAAACATGCATTCATAATTATATTTAAAACCAAAATATCATGCTTTGAGCTGTAAACCAGCAGCGGAAGCATTCTTGTTTACAACCAAAAGACATATCATTGTTTACAAGACATTGTTTAATATGCTTCAAAATATTAGACGCTGTGCATGACTCCGTGCGCCTAGCCCATTGACTGCTACCTTAGCGACCTGAGAAAACATGCCAAAAATGTCAACATATAATGCTGGTGAGTTCACAGGTTTTCTTTCATAAAGTATTGTTATAAGTTCGGTAAGATCATTTCCCGTTACTACTATGTTATGAGAACGTTAGCTAGACGTTAAGTGTTGCTACTACTGCGGTTGGGAATCCATTACTAAACCGGTATAAGTGTTGAAGCCAGCCCAGACGGACGGGATTACCGATGCCTCGGTAACCCCCAAAGTATTAGAGACAATATGCACCCGCCCGGCTCCCAGCCGTCGGGTGGGGTTTGTAAGGCCCAATAGATCTATCCACATTTCCCCCGTTGTGCATCCCCGCACATTCATGGTTCCCCCCTGGGACTTTCTGTAAAAGCCGCATAGTACGTGAAATAACCATAGTATAACATGATCTATGATGAGTAATCAAAATAAGTAGCATGTTTCTCCCCCGAAAGTAAAACGGTAAAAGTGGGGCTGTGACACTCACCTTGGATTGCGTTACTTGAAAACAGTTAAGTAATTATGTTATGATAGCCCCAAATAGCGGCGACCTATCATAAGATGTGTATAAGTATTGGACTAATAACCCGCAGGCTAACTAGTCCCCGAATGTCCAGACCGTGACCATAAACGTTTGAAAACACCTTTAACTGTTAAACCGACCGTGCCAGACAAGACCCGACATCCCATTGGTGACCCGGAATTCCACGTGTTAGATAAATGCAAGACATCATGCAACATATGCAATTAAACACTTAATACGCGCAAGAGTTCACCTAGTCTAGCATAATGTCCAATTAACGCATAAACAGGTTCGAATACGTCTTACTAAGTCATTGGGTGTATCCCGGGGTTCCTAGCATGTTCCTAGGTGTCAAATCGTGTTCCGGGATGTCAAAACGCGTTCACGACAGCAGTACATGCGATTAGGAAGGTCACACGCGAGTAGGCATCAGCCTACAGGCGATTAGGGCCTAATCGCATGAAGCATGAGGCGATTAGGGTCCTAATCGCCCCATATGTCTGCATAATCGCATGGCATCAGGCGATTAGGATGCCTAATCGCCTGTTGCTGCTGTGTAACGGATTTTCGCGCGTTTAACCCTCCAAATCAGATCCGAAACATGCAACAACACCCAATATCAAACCTAAATCATTTACCAACCCATTTCAAGCAAAAACCCCCAACATATCGCTGATCTATCATGTTCTAAGCAATTATTTCCTAAAATGGCAAAGTACTAGGTTTCACCAACCAACCTTATCTTTCCTTAAATGGAAACAATCAGATTTCAAACTCTACAAACATGTAAATCATCAAACCTCTGATCTAACATCTTCCTAGTATGAATCCTAACAACATTGCATCAACAATCATACCATAATCATCCTAAATCCTCAAGAACATACAAATGGGTCAAAATATGCATTTTCTTCAAAACACCACAATAATGGCTAAAATTCTAAGACAACCTTCCTAATAATCTCTACATAGCAGAAGTACAATCATATCTTGAAAACATTCATGTTATAATCACCAAGAAGACCAACATATGCATGTAAACTTCACAAATAACAAGCATTAAGGTGTAGACTTGGTTTAGGACTCTTTTGAAAGGTTTTTAAAGACACAATTTGGTAAAACAAGGTCTGGAACTTTGGGGAACTCAAAATAACAACTTTACAAAGGTTAGGGATGAAGAACACACCTTGGGTTTTGTTAAAGAAAGGTGTGTAAGCTTGGAGATGGTGATTTTTGTAGCAAAAAGAGTTCCAGAGGTGTTTCAAGGTGTGTGGGTGGTTTGGGAGCAGCTAGGGTTGTTCTAGAGGTGTTTGGGGAGTTAAGGGTTCTATTTATAGGTGTTTTGACCCGGACTCTGCTGTTCATGCGATTGGCAGAGCATGTCACGCGACTGGGAGCCTAATCGCATGGAACATCAGGCGATTAGGTCCCAATCGCCTATAATACTCCCTACTCGCCCCATATATAGGCGATTAGGGATTCCTAATCGCCCCTGTGGTGCTGGAACGAGTTTTTGGCGCGTTAAACACTATTTTAACATATTTAAACACGTATTCACATACCGATAAGTCACATAATGATTTCAAACATATAATGCATGATAACTAACACGTTTACATCCGTTCACCAATTCCCGGGACTCGAGACTCGTGTGTGCACTAGACCCGGCGATTCCACGAATCGCCGATCCTTGTACCCATAGTTATGGACCGACTCCCGATGACCCCGCGGATCATCATAACGACTCCCGATGATTCCCAGAATCATCATACCGACTCGACTGACCCCGTTAAGGACGTAATATGCATGACTCGCTAAGGTAGACTTACTAGTTTAGTCAACGTTACTAACCTGAGTTTGCCGGGTGTCACATCATCCCCCTGTTGAAAGAATTTTCGTCCCGAAAATTGCCCAAGGCCAAAAAGGAAGAGACGAAAGAGAAGAAAAATTTTCCGGTTGCCACATCATCCCCCTGTTGAAAGGAATCTCGACCCGAGATTCATTCAGCTTCAGCAGGGACATGTCTTGATTCGAACGCGCGCTTAGGAAATAAATGGGGATACTTAGCCTTCATTTGATCTTCCCGTTCCCACGTGAACTCTGGTCCACGATCAGAGTTCCAACGGACTTTAACAATGCGGATTTTACTCCGGCGAAGGCTACGGATTTTATAGTCGAGAATTTCAACCGGTTCCTCCACGATACGCAGACGATCATCCACCCTGATCTCTTCGAGAGGAACAACCAAAGATTCATCCGCCAAACACTTCTTCAAATTAGAAACATGGAAGACGTTATGAACATTACTGAGCTCAGCCGGCAGATCAAGCCTGTATGCTACCGGTCCAATCCGTTCCAGGATTGCGAACGGTCCCACATACCGAGGATTCAATTTGCCCCGCTTCCCAAAACGTATAACGCCCTTCCACGGAGATACCTTCAACAAAACCCTGTCGCCAACCTCAAACTCCAAAGGCTTGCGACGACGATCGGCATAGCTCTTTTGACGATCCCGAGCTGCTGCCATGCGGTTACGGATTTGTACGATCTTTTCGGAAGTCTCGTACACAAGTTCCGGGCCGGTGAGTTGACTCTCACCCTTTTCTATTACTTTTTAATATTTTAATCCTATAACCCCCACATAACTATCCACCACTACACATACCCTTAGAGTACATAAATATAATAAATGCATGCATGCATATTTTAATTCTTAAACGAATGATTGTAAACTTTATTACAGAATGAGTCAAACATTAGGCAGCCGACCACCGTACATGAACCATAAAATGTAGTAATTATGAGCCACCAACGTTGTTGCTGTCACGCGTCACGTTCTACCGATCATTGACCATAAGAAAAAAAAAAAAACATATGAGTTATGTTTTTAGTTTTTTTTTTAATCGACAAACAACGATTTCATTTCACCCCAAATACAAATATTTACATGGTTGTACCAACAAGACACTAGCAACAACCGAAAAAGACACCATAACTACACCCATCAAGGCACAAATCATACCAATTTACGTTACAAGAACATTAAAAGCTAACCACCCTTCTACGTCCAACCCATTTGGTTATACTTATGCTTCACCCATGTATACGCCGACGCTTGGATTTCGCCAAACACTCCATCCAAATTCAGTCTTTTACCACTGAAGATTAGACCATTTCGTGCTCTCTAAATCGACCAACACCCAGCCAATATAATGATTCTCACCAGGCGCTGCTTCTCCTTTGTTATGTCGACATTCTTGTACGCGTTCAACAGGTCTTTTACATTGAAGGCATAGATCGGAGGGATTCGAAGCCAACTACTAATTATGTGCCAAACCACATCCATTGCGTAACATGACGTGAGTAGGTGGTCTGCGTCCACTCTCCCTTCCCCGCACAGCTTACAAACCGAAGACTCATGTGTCATTATTCTTTTCTTCAATACTACCAAGGATGGAATTTTATCTTGTATCGCTCGCCACCCAAATTTAGGTTTAATCATATAAGTATAAATATCCGTCCCAAAACAAATAAGAATAAATATAAAACTAGTAATTAAACAACAATAAATGAAAATTAGTGATTAAACTATAAAGCCAAACAAAATTCAAAATCAAACTTGGTTAATCAAGTAAGTAAATAACACGAAACATAAAACATCAAAGTCAATAAACACTATTTGGAATACGAAGATGAAAGGTCCTTTAACCGTTTAGGTTAATTTTTTATGATCCATGCCTATTTTGTATCAATAAACTTAAAACTAAAATTGGGATCCTTATGGTTTGTTTAGAATTACAAGAACGATTTTTATGATTATTTTAAATTTAGGATTTAGTAACTAATCTCAAAATTTGCAACCTTTTTTAAGTTTTGGTTTTACCCTTTATACTAAACATTCACCTTTTTATTAAGAGTAATACACATTTTTAAACTACTTAATTGTTTTTAACTGATCATTTAAATACATTTTTCTCAAATAAATTTGAAGTTCTAAATTTTTTTAACAAAGGAAATTTGAAACAAAAATAAATTTTGTTCTATTATTTTGTTTTTAAGTTCTAAATAAACAACCATGTTTAATTTGTTTTTCTTAGCATTCTGATATATTTATTGAAAATAGAGTTTTACGCTATGCTCCTGAGTTCATTTAAGGAAGGAAAAAAAAAAAAGAAATGTAATGAAGAAATTTCTTTCCCTTTCTCTTCCATTCTTTTCCTCCTTTTTTCTTTCTCTTTCTTTTCTTTTCTTTTCCTTTCCTTTCATTTCTTTCCAAATTGTAAGGATAGATTTTAGCCTAATTTTCCTTTCCTTTTCTTAAAAAAAAAAAAAAAAACTTTAGAACACACATTATCTTATTTCCTCCCATTTTGCTCGTAAAAAAACTTTGGAACACAAACAATTTTTTATTTCCTTCCATTTCTTTTCTTTTCTCCCCTTATGTTAACTTGAGAACACAACATTTGTCAAAATAAAATGCTTTTTTTTGGTAATGTAAAAGACTTTCACATATGCTTTGATATGTCAAAATTTAGATATACATGTATAAAATGGCTTCCATATCGCATGGGAAACTATAACTAATTTAGAATACCTATGGACTAGGGTCAAGTTATCCTACACAGTATAACAAAAATGAGAAGAGTGAGAAGGATACAAAAAACATAATAAATCATGGGATATAACACAATGAGTCACGAAATGTAACATAATGCCAAAAAAATACAACACAATGTTCAGGAAAAAACGCACAATGAATCGCAGAAATGACACAATGACGAAAATAAAGAAAAGACACAATGCAACATAAAAGACACAATGCAACATAAAAGACACAATGATATAACACAAATTCTAAAAACTACAAGCTAAAAATCCAAAAAATTATAAACTTAAAAACTAAGATCGTAGGGTTCGATAAGATGGTTCCAATGCTGCTTGAGTTAGTTCAATCGAACTTCGTTTGATACCCTTCCTACGACTTCCTATTTTTTTTACTGTGTATTTGACCCTAACCCAGAAAAGTAATTGCTATTCAATGTTTACTTATTTAATCATTTTCATTTTATATAATATATTACACTAGATTAAAATAATAAAAACAATATTTTACTATAACCGGAACTTATGTATCTACGTGTGTGTATATATATAAACGAAAGTATGCGTGATACATGACATTAGATTAGATCATCACAGCTCTTAAGTGACACATGACACTAGGTGAGGTCTTCGTCCCACTTATTTCACTCTAAAAGTCTTTGTTTCTCTCATCCCCCCCCCCCCCCCCCCCCGACACAATTTTTAAACATTAATAACTTTAATATACGACATTAAAAAATTTACACCAAATTAAGAAGCGTTTTAATATCTTTTAAACGAATACTATAGTGCTATACAAAAAAAAAAAAAAAAAACGATGTATTCTAGTGGGGTTTTTTTCATACACTAAAGAATAACCCAAATTGTATAATTTTAATCTTTATTATTTCTTTACTATATAATAAATTTTTTATGATTATCTCAATTCTCTCCCATATGAAATAATATTATTAAATCATAATTTTACGTTTATCCCTTATTTATTTAATATTTATTTTCTTAACAATTTTTTTTTATATTTTCGCGTATTAAAACCATTTAATATTTTATTGTCATACCTTATGTAATATTAAATTTTCTAACCTAATAATAAATAAAACAAAAAAAAAAGTTATAACCCATGTGATACACAACTTTTAATGAATTCTTTATATTAAATGAAACTGTAAATGGGAGTTTTGTTTTCATATAGGGCAGAACAAGTTAACATCAGTCGTTTCTAAAAAAACGACACCATAAAAACTAACGCCTCAATCACGTTCTACAATGGTTGCTTTTGGCTATGTTGCTCATCCAAACATACATTCTCCTTTTGATATATATTTTTATTCTTATTCTTATTAGCATGAGTAAAATTGTTGTTTTCTTATATTATAGTACATTAATTTCTAAGCTACATTGTAACACACATTTTATCATTTCATATTAGATTCGTCTGTCCCGAGAAGCTCCCGAGATATACTATAGTATTACTTTACCCAAAAATAGTTTTCTCTAAAGTATACTTATACAATGAATATACACAAATAGATTATTCTGATTTAAACAATATTAATAAAGAAGTTATTAATATAGCAAGCATTCTTTGAAAAAAATATAAAAAATAAAATCTTTCTGATTTTACTCCATAATGGGCCAGATTGCCAGACCCCTACGGTATTGTTTTAAAAACATGGTTTTAAACGTCTAATTCTAAATACTAAATTATTGATGGCAACTTTTAAGCCCAATTAAATATTAATAAAATGTTAGCCCAGCCTTTCAACTTTAGAGGTCACAGTTCAAAAGCCCATCCTTTAATTTTTATTTAATAGTATTTAGTAACGCAACCTAAAACATTCGATTTTGTTAGACAGTTATAAATACGAATATACATGTTCACAACACGAGTGCTATTTACGTTGATATTTATATAATGAACATCTTGCAAAGTAAACCGGTGGTTCACGGATTAATATGTATAATCACATCGGAGGAGACGTCTCTCCATGAAATTGTAGTTTTTTTCATATGAACAAAGATTTTTTTTTTTTTTTTTGAAACGAGTAAGTTCATGTTTGAGAAAATACAGGATCTTAATTTGGGAAGAGGACGTTCGACATCGTGGTTTAGGCGAGTCTTTAGGTTCTTTGTTGAGCATAAAGGGGAAGGGAAGAAAGAATCAGTGGGGAAGTCGTCAAGGAAAGAAGGCTATAAGGGATGTGGTATGTAGGGA